>JAWDGP010006253.1:365000-497500 GCA_033675545.1 Elysia crispata | reverse complement strand
CTCTGACCTTTACACAAGAAATGAACTGGCTATCATGAACGATAATTTCTGTGATATATATCCCTCTTTTGCCTTCTTTTCAAACTTCTCTGTCTGTCTGTCTGTATGTCTCTCTCTCTCTCTCTCTCTCTCTCTCTCTCTCTCTCTCTCTCTCTCTCTCTCTCTCTCTCTCTCTCTCTCTCTCTCTCTCTCTCTCTCTCTCTCTCTCTCTCTCTCTCTATCTATCTATCTATCTATCTATCTATCTATCTATCTATCTATCTAAATAGCTCTGTCGCTCTGTTCCTCCCTTCAATCTCTTTTTCTATTGCTCTCTGTCTCTCTCTTTATATATATATATATATATATATATATATATATATATATATATATCATTATCAACCTTTTACCCTTCTTCTCTTTCTCTTCCTTCTGTCTATGTCAAACTCCGTCGCACTTGTTATCTCTCAATCTCTCTTTTTTGCGTCGGGATTTTCTCACAGAACACAGGTCAATAAGAAAAGCAAACACCTAGATCAAGATCCACAAATATTTGGTTTTGAATAAAAATTAACCATCTGGATGTAGGTCGGTACTGTCTAAAGACTGCAGCATTAGAAGCACATTCTACTTGTCGAGACTTCTTTATGTCGAGTACTTGATAAAGTCTAGACAAAATAAATATTATAATAAATGAACGAAGACAGTATTGTACAATTTACGATTATCTAAATCTAGTAATGATCCATTAAGACCTTTAGTTTTAGATCTGGCACTGGCAGTATGACAGAAGCTTATATTGAGTGTCATCTTTATAATCTAAACAATGGAGATACAATCTTGATTTTGTAAAAGTCATAAATGGAGAAAATAGTTCAAGAGTAAGAAACAGTATATGGTTCATGGTTCAACTTTTTATTTCAATTTACAGATAAACTTGAAGGAAGACTAGATAAAGGTCTAGTTGGATCAGTTTATAATAAAATAAATATAGAATAGATAGTTCGATCCACTTTAGATTTACAACTATCACAACAGAGCAGGCCCTGGGCCTTTTGTTTTCTTTTCCTTAATATCGTTTTTCCAATTAAGAGAATATCAAATTGCTTTTCTCCTATGATATCACTCTCTTTCCCAACACCCAATGCGCCTTTCACGTTACCTTTGGTTTTAGTTTTGGTTTATGTTCCCAGCAATCAAAAAAAATACGATTTAAACTTTTTGTTTATTTTTTTTTCCTTTTGTTGTAAGTATTGCTGATAAATGCATTTTTAAAAAAACATGGCTTTGTTTTTTTTAAACAACCTAACCACAAAAAAAGAGTTTTCAGAGAATGAAATCAATACGAAATTAATGACCACATCTCGATTCACGAAAGAAGAAGAGCCCTTGAGTGCTATATTGAACCCATTTTAATGAATAGATGTGAGGCCCGGACAATTTCAAAAATGGTACAAAGGTAACTGGAGGCAGTAGAAATGTGGTTCCTATGGAGCGAATCTCATGGTCGGCAAAGAAATCAAATTAAACAGTGCTACGAGAAGCCAACATAACAAGTCACTCATAAATAGAATGAGTAAATTTCAACATTTTTGCGCCATGTGATGAGAAGAGAGAAACTAGAACGTCTTGTGACTTAGCAAGGAAAACGGCGTGAAAAGATGTTGAGGGACGAACCAAATGGCTAAAGTAGGAAACATTGAAAGCGACGAGGGTTAAAGCCAGAAATACGTAGACCGCCATTCGCCTGCGCTGAAGAGCAAGGCACCTTATTGATTGGCCTCAAAGTATCGCATGCCTTTCCACTTTTATTGAATGGATGCTGTTTTTAGTTCAGAGTTCTTTAACAATAGCATTACTTAGATCATAATTATATGAAGAGCTCAAAAAAGAAAAGTATTTTCTGCGGGTTCTTTTCCACTGGTATGAGTTTTGTTTGATTTAAAAGACATTCAGTCAAAAGACGATATATGCTTTTAGTAGCGACCCATCCCTTTCGTTCTACCTTTCAATAGAATTCATAGATCTTAAAAAGAAGAATAACAAACGAAGTTGTCTTCAAATGAAGATCTAGAAAACTACAATCTGTTTTTGAAAAAAAAAAGAGGCTTCTACCTAATCAAATACACTTTATTGCCTAATTTGGAGATGTGGGCACATATAAAAAGGAAAAAAATCAAGGGGTTTAAAATGGATTTACGGTTGTATTACTCTTCGGTGTATCTGGTGTTGTATGCCTGACCTCCTGTCTTGCTTTGGCCCTTGTCGTTACAGCACCAACCATGGCTGTCATATCAGGGTCATCTAGGTTCCGAGCACTCGGGACGTTTTCCACAACAAGATCACATATGACTTCTGGTATGCATAACGCCTCCACTTCTCCGCACAGATAGGGTGTCTTGACTTGAATCCTGGCAGTACTGTATTGTCGATCCTGACAATCAAACAGCATTTTCCTGTCAGCTGATTATCATCAGCTAACCCACGACGAACCACGACGCCCTCACAACCTGTGTCCCTTAACACGTTGACTGTTTTGTCTTCTACAAGGCCCTTGACGGATCGGTAAGTTCCGCTTCCTGGCTGACCCCTTACTACCACAGGCTCCACAGTCTATCATGGCTGGAACTCTCTTTCCACTCGCCAACTACAGCAACCCGTCTTGAGCTTCGGTTCTGACATCATACCTCGTGTCCGCTCTTACCGCATCCTCTCCCGATGCTGATTGTGGGATTTCCATAACTAGCTAGATGGATGCCGATCCTGCTCTCTTGGATAAAGTAGCCTTACTGCCATTCAACCTCAGATTCGTACTGTCTTTGCTCATGTGAGTTAACTCTCCACAGTGATAACACCCTCTACCTTGAGTCGCTTTATTTCTACAATTCTTGGTAGTTTGACCAGGATTTCTAAAAATGTGGCATATGAGTTCTTCTTTCTTGAAAATGGGCGGGAGATGTCCCATTAATAGCACCTTGCCTTGTTCGTCGCTCAATAATTGTCTTCTGCAGGCCGTGAGGAACAGCTCAGCTGACCTCGCCGTTTCATTAAGGTCAGCTAGTTTCCTTTCTCGTAGATATTTAAACAAATCGGTCGGGCTTGAGTCTAGGAATTGCTCTTTCCCAGAGTCTCATATGTCTGTGGTGCTTCCGCCAATTTCATCCATCGTTCCAAGTATGTTTTGAGGCGGACGATAAACCTGCTGACATTCTCTCCCTCCTCTAGTGAAGAAGTGCGGAATCGCTGCCTATAGCCGTCTTCTGTCAGGTCATATCTCTTTTGTAGGACTACTACTACTACTACTACTACTACTACTAGTAGTAATAGTAGTAGTAGTAGTAGTAGTAGTAGTAGTAGTAGTGGTGGTGATAGTAGTGGTAGTAGTAGTAGTAGTAGTAGTAGTAGTAGTAGTAGTAGTAGTAGTAGTAGTAGTAGTAGTAGTAGTAGTAGTAGTAGTAGTAGTAGTAGTAGTAGTAGTAGTAGTAGTAGTAGTAGTAGTAGTAGTAGTAGTAGTAGTAGTAGTAGTAGTGGTAGTAGTAGTGGTGATAGTAGTGGTGATAGTAGTGGTAGTAGAAGTGGTAGTAGTAGTAGTAGTAGTACTAGTAGTAGTAGTAGTAGTAGTAGTAGTAGTAGTAGTAGTAGTAGTAGTAGTAGTAGTAGTAGTAGTATTCTTACTACTAATATTGTATACCTTAGGGATTGGAAGAAAAAAAATAAAAACTAGGAACAAATTTCTAAGGTAGAGGCAGGTGTATAGATAAAACATTAGCTAGATCAAATCATTTGTCCCTCACATTAAGCTGAAACTAAAAGATACAATGATAAGACTTAGCTCGAGTTATGTAGTTTGGACGTTTTCAGTGATGAACCGAATCGAATATTTTCCTTCGATCGTGAACTCAAACTTTTTACCCGCCCGAACGGTTGAGTCATTAAGCCATTTTAATGCGATAGGAAAATATACAGCGCAACAAATTTAGTCCTTGACTTCTGTGAAAGTAATAAATAACGCCGAATAAAAGTCAATAATTGCATACAACAGCACCCTTTTAAACCGGGTCTCGCCCCCCCCCCCCCCCCCCCCCCTTTTTTAATCACTTAAAATGCTATGCACGGAATCATCGATAGGACTCTTGTCAGATCTTGATCTAACGCTGTCTGATACAGAAACTAAGATCTAGTCTTTTGTTTCATCTATGAATTCAGAGTATATTATTGCGCTACCAAAAACAAAGAGAAAAAAACAAAACAATATCAGACAGGCGCATAGTGATTCAAATGATAGAGTGTTGGTCTGACAATATGGAAGTTTTAGGATGTCTCCCAAACTATTCAGGGATCATCTGGTAGTGGGGTAAGATCTCACCTTAGCAGTCCTACTTTTGGCTCGACGGAGAGCCGCTGTTTCCATATAAAATTCTTCCTGAAATAGAGATGACGTAAAAACTACGAGTTTAATTCTGGTCCCACGAAACAGTGTAAAAAAATTGCAAAATGTGTAAGTTGCAAAAAGCTCTTCTATTGTTTATGTAAATCTATTATTAAAAAACCATTTACAACACTTTAACTCATGTGTACACAGATGGCAGTATTAAATTTTGAAAAATTTACGAAGTTATAGGATTATTAAAATCCTGATACAATGACCTGGTATTCATTCACAGATAAAGAAAATCACGAGCAAAATCTATGAGAGAAAAAAATTGAAGGTACATGTACAACATATATCAAAAAAATAATCTGATATAATGAAGAATCACCATACCCAACTCCACATATGACTCAATTTAAGTACGTTATCCCTTTTAGCCTTAGCTTATTTAAAAGCTGTAAGAGTAAACACTTTTCAGTCCATTACTGGCATCATGGAATGAAAAATAAAGAATGGTAGATTATGAGAGTAATTATTAATGTAAGATATAATTCCTTCCATCACCTCGTATTGGACGGTCTACATAAAAAAATACAATCGAATGTTTGTAAATGTCCTAGGCTACTGCTCGAGGGTTGAAGATTATTATAATAACATTCTAAAATTTTCTGTAATCTGTTACAGAAGAGTGCAAGAATATGTGGTTGAAGTTTCTACCCTGAGCGCTCGCTGCGCTAATGTACCTTTCTGTGGCCTGACGGTTCAGTCTAGTTTGTTTCATATGACGTGAGCAACGAGTCTCATCGCTCGAACTGTTAGATTTGTCATATCTCCTGCATGGTCCTCAGCACGTAAAATTAGCTTCAGGTTAGTTCATTTGATGAACGCCCAAAGGGGCATAACTTATAAATCACCTCTTTTAACGAGATGGGCAGAAAAGGGGGGATAAGAAGATTATTTAGAGTGTTAGTTACAATTATTTTCTGCTTTGTTGAGATGTCAACAATAGATGAAGAAAGTTACTGAATCTTAACCCAGTTTATGCGCGACAACCTGTGTTTTCTTATTCTGACTGTAAAATTTAAACACTTTGATGCCCAGATATCCCACGCTTTGTGTCTTCCTAAATTCGTGTTTATGTATAAGAATGTTATAGTCAGAGCGGTAGATGGAAAGATCATGCGAAAGTTCAGCCACTTCTTTCCTAGTCATGATTGGCTATGTTCTTTACCGTCGAAACTGAGGTAATTGATCAATTGTTCATTGTTTGATGTAGGCCATCCGCTACTATAGAATTTTAGGCAGCGCCAAGACTTAGTTCAGATAAGACCTCACAGTTTACCGGAGGCAGAAGGGTTTGAAACTATAATAATAAAATTACTGTACACTTGAGGCAGACTCAGAATGACGACACGAGGACGTGCTTAATATAAAGTTTAATGACGTCAGATGAGGCACTGAAGGTTAGAAACAATCTTCGTTGTTCTAATCATATGAAATACAATAATAGATAGGGAGAAATCACTCTATTTCAGACAATGCCCGTTTGCATGATGGGTTATCTATTTTTTTAGGACTCTCGCACTCATGGAGAAAAAAAGTATTAGTCAAGGTAAACTCATATTACATGTAGTAAGATATTCGTTTATAGCCTGCAATTGGACACTACACTGGCTGCCTTTCTTTATGTGATCACTCTTGCGTTTATTTTCCAAAGGTTATAATGCTCTATGAAAGTCAAGGGACTAATCAATAAAGAGTTGGAATTCTATTTAAGTTAAAACTCTGCAATGAAATGAAGAGCTGCAGTTCTCGAGGCATAGGCCTGTGTAGTCTATGTCCGGCAATTAAAATTAGGCACCTCAAAGACTTAGTTCAAAAGAAACCTCACAGTCCCACTCACAGACTTTACTGACGACAGGAGGGTTTGGAATCATTACAAAAATGTACGGTGTCCTAAAGTCAGGCCCAGTATCACGTGATCAGGTGTCTATTATAGATTTGAAGTGACGGGAGAAGTGGCACTGTACAATAGAATCAAGACCTTTGTTGTCTTAATAATGATTTTAGGATACAAAAATAGATAGGGAGAAATTGCCCCATTTGAGACAATGCCTGTTTCCATAATGGCTTAAGTTTTTTTGTTTTGTTTTTTTTGTTTTTTTTTTTTGGACATATGGTTCTCTCGCACTCATGAAAGAAAAAGATAGAAAATAATTGTCAATCAAGATAAATCTCTATTTGTAAGATATTCATTTATAGCCTGCAAACAAACACTAAAATGTCCTCTCTTTGTAAGATCTATCCTTGTGTTTATTCTTTAACGATTACAAAGCCTTATAGAATTCAAGCGTGTTGATCAATAAAGAGTTGGAATACTATTTAAGTAAAAACATTGCAAAGAAACGAAGAGCAGTCCAATGTATATATGTTTCAAACGGAAATCTTTGAAGACAATAAAGAAGAGTTCAAGGACTAATTATTTTAGCTCTAACACGTAAGGAACGTGGTTTCCGTGATTCGAAATTCATTTAGCATCTGGCGAGTTGAGGTTAAGACATTCGAATAAATTTGAAATTTAATAGTGGATATAAAATAAAAAAAAATGTTGGGGGATGGCTGATGCTTAAAAAAAAGATAAAATACAAAAACGTAAAATGACCCACATCATTTCAGAATAAGAATGGTACCTTTCAAATTGTATTCAATGATCAATTCACTTTAAAACTGAGCACGAAAAAAATGTAAGAAAAAGACGCTCCCAATTATAATCTTAGATTTTACTAAATGTATTTAAATGTCTAGGTCTAGGATCAGTTACAATGGCAGATTTAGATCGCTTTTAAAAAAAAGGTTTAATTATCCACAAATAGTCAAACAATATTTTAGTTATGTCTTGCAACGGACTGGTCTCTTTGCAATAACATTTTTAGTAGGGGTTTAGACCTTCAAATTATAAAATGGAAATAAAGTTTTATTTAAAAATCATTGAAAAGAGGCTGAAATCAATGACAATTTGAAGAAAAGTACAGTGAATACAAGGTGTAGGTGAATTTCATATCGTATGTGTGGAAGAAAAAAAAGAGCGAGACGGACAGACAGACAGAGACAGAGAGAGCCCTCAAATCTTAATCTTAGACACTGTCTTATTTGTTTTTCACTGGTATAATTTTTTCCTATATATTGTGCCTCTGGCTGCCTTGAGGTCTTGTGATCTATCTGTTGTGTTCCTTCGCTCGCTTGACAATATTGTAACCTATTCCTCTATTTATATTCATCAGTCTTGCAGCGCGAATGCAATTTTTCCTTTTAAACACCACTGAAAATTTGTCCCTTGTCTTCTGTATAAATCTACAGGATTTTGATACTCGCTTCTGCTCGGTGCTTTATAGAAAATGGTCATCTCCGAAGTTATCCGGTAATGCCAAATTTGGGCTTACTACATCACATTTCATTTGACCTCTGTGTTGTTTTGGATTCTGCTATTTTTACATTTGAAATTTTATAATGAATTTTCGCGCAGAGAAAAGTCTTTTCACATTTGAATTTTCTTTGACACAAAAGGTATTGTGTATTGTGTATTGTGTATTGATCGTGCTATGCTCAGATGTGAGCGGATAAACATATATGATTTTATTAATTTTTTTTTTTTTTTAATGCACATAGCCGACACTAGGACAGTATAATAATTCAAAGACAATCAACGGAAATTTTGAAGTAAACAAAACACCGAAAAAAAGTTCCCTGAAACCGAATTTTATTACTAAAAATTCTTGTATCTTGTATCCAAATTGGCATAAATAAAAGAACAAAAAAATTATTAGGACTTGGGATTGCAGGAAACCACATTTCCAAGAAGATGACAAGCCGTGTCGATCTTTACTAATTTTTTTATTTGTGCATGCGTAACTTTTACTAAAGATTTAAATAATGAAAATAGAGTGCGCGAGAGAAAGGAGAAAAGGAGAGAGATAAAGAGAGGGAGGGAGAGAGAGAGAAAGATAGATAGAGAGGGAGAGAGAGAAAAAGAGAGAGAGAGAGAGAGAGAGAGAGAGAGAGAGAGAGAGAGAGAGAGAGAGAGAGAGAGAGAGAGAGAAAGAAGACAGAGAGGGAGAGAGAGAAAGAGAGAGAGGGAGAGAGAGGGAGATATATATATATATATAAGAAGGTGGCAAGAGTAGACAGGTGAGTACTTACCTAATGTCTTGTTTCCTGTGCATTTATGTATGCTCTTGAGAGAGAAACTTTCTGCAGCTCTGCGTAGGGAAAAAAAATCCACAACTGTTGTCGAAATGATTATCTTGAACATAAAGAACATAAGAACTTTAAGTACTAGGTGTTTTCGTTTCAAACTTTCCTTGAAAATATAGTTTGTACTGATCTAGAACTTATTTTTTTATCAAGGGCAGATAATCCAAGCCCGGTCTTTCACTAGTCATGTGAATTACTGTATCCGGTGTCTGAGACCTCTAGCAGTAGCAACCAAAGACACAACACTCTAGAAACCTCATAATTCGAATTGTACAGGAATGGACTGAAACTTCAAATTAAGAGGATTCTTACAATTACATAAAAGTGGCATAACTGAATCTATGACTCATTAAGTGAGTGTTTACCCTGCCTGCAACGAGCGGCTCTTCTTTTCCCATGTCGTATGCACGTTGCTATCAGTATCAGTATTACTACAGGCACTCTTTTCTTATGCATCAGCTCTCGCCTCGCTTTGCTCACTAATCAGCCTTTTCCGAGCAGTGCTTAACTTTGCTTGGTGCTTAAGAGATCCATGTAGTACATTTTGTAATGCCTTATAGGGTGGTGTTGACTTCGAATTATGAGAACCAAATCAGAAAGACTTTGAAATATGAGCCCAATTCTAACAAAGCCTAAGAGAGAAAAACTAAAAAACCTTTTCTCTCGCGATACTCGGTTTAATGTAAATTTGAATAATCGGATTTCAGTTTTTGAGGTTTCCGCTGTATTCTGTTAAACTTCTTTGCTTGTTTCTTTCATTGATATAGCCCATCCACAAGAAGGAGATCTCAAGCCTTGTATGAATAAGAAACAAGCATCTGTCAACCAAGGCAGATAAATAAAAGTCCAGAAATCATTTCATGTAATAGTAATAAAATAACGAAACAACGTCATTTACAACCAAAGTATGGATAAAAATGATAATGATTATAATAATAATAATAATAATAATAATAATAATAATAATAATAATAATAATAATAATAATAATAATAATAATAATAATAATAATAATAATAATAATAATGATAATAATAATTACCTGAAACTCACGAGTCTTTAGTGATTATATAGACCTATCTCAAACTCACCAGCTTTTCATATAGACTTACCCGGAACTCTCTAGCTTTTCTTACAGACTTAACTGAAGCACGCCGGCCTTTCGTATAGTCTTACGTGAAACTCAAAGATTTCACTTCATTTCTTGCAGACTAACCGGAAGCTCACCAACCTTTCTTATGAAGTTACTCGAAACATACCAGCCTTTTCATATAGACTTATGCATCTGATCAACCTTTCTTTTGACTAGCTTGAATGTCACCCACCATTGTTACAGGCAAATATAAAACTCACCAGCCTTTCTCATAGAATTACCTGATACAAACCAGCCTCCCATACAGATATACCTGAAATACACCAGCTTTTTATGTAGACTTACAGGAAACTTACAAACCTTACTTTTAGACTTACCCTAAACTGACCAGCTTTTTCATTGACTTAGTTGAAACTCAGCAATCTTTCTAATTGACTTCTAGCCAGACATGAATGCCACTAAATGTTTTGTTTCTTCCTGTGAATAGTTGAATGTGGACATGTGAAATTTATTGATCAAGTAATTTTCTCTGTAGAGAAAACCTATATCTCATGACTCATAACGAAGTTAATGGAAATTCCAATTATGCCCCATTGCCCCCTGCACGTTTTAAAAAAATATGCATGTTTTTTTCCTGCCTTTGCGTAGATCTTTACATTCCATTCTCTTTATCACAATGAAGAGAAAATTGACACATCTTTTTTCATATTTACGATCCTTGGGGTCTGTTCCACAAACACTTTAGAGCTGTTAAACAAAACAATACTGTTGTGACATTTCTAATGGAACCAAGTATTCAAGAGAGGCTAGGCGAATATAAAATGGGAACATTGCAATTAGCATACAATTTTCTCCTTTGTGTTTATCACTTACGCTCCCTTGCAAGGTTTTTGCAGTCAGAATGATAAAACACGCGACTGAATTGATTTTTCTGAATGGAACTTATATCCCACTGCCGGCCACGCTTCACTTTGTAGAGGTTTGATATGAAGCATAACGACAAAGGGTTAATTGTCTCGGGACAAAATTATGAATGTGTATGTTTTGTATGAAAGGATAAATAAGGCTGCGCTGCTCTTTGCCTTCTTCTTGGGTTTTACTTGAATGGGTCTTAAATCTGTTCATATCTAGTTAATTAAATACGAAGTTTGAAACGTATGTCTAGAATCTGTATCATTTTCTCTGGCCGTACAGTCGTGAACAACTTGACTTTGCGAATGTAGAAAAAAACATAAGACAATCACCCACTGAACTCATGGGCAAAGAACTCAAGGACAATCAATTATATTTGACACAACGCTTGACTAAGTCGCCTTTCAAACGTCTTCTATGTCAATTATTCTTCTCTCATTGTCCTTGAGTTCAAGTTCTGTTTTATATTTTGTTTTGTTTTTTACATTTCTCAAACTTAAGCCGTATGCAGTGTTTCAAGAATTCCAATCTAGCTTTTATAGTTTTATTCTTCGAATGAATTGTTTTTTAACCAATAATGTCGTGCCTGAACATTTTAATTTGTTCTTTTATCCCTCAACACACCGGCAGTTTACTTATAGGGTAATTTTATACAGCGCTTTCCCATTAAGCCCTTAAAATGTTTAACAGCTTTCCTGAAAGGCCATTACCAACAAGGCTGCCTTTCTGAACTTGAACTGAAGACGAGCAGCTACCAGAAACAGCGCTCTACTGTAGGACACCGACAGCAACTTTCACTGCCAGGTTGTCATTAAAACATCTCAGTAGGGGAGGAAACGTGAGGAAAATATATATCCGAAGCATTTAGCAATACATCTGGTCAATACACCTGGTCTAGTAGGGTTCGACACCTGTACATCCTGGTCTGAAAATAGAGGATCTATCGTTAAATAACGATAACCGAGAGTTGCACCCAAGACAATACCAATTTTGTATGCTGTTGTGAAATTTAATCCATCTTTACAAATTGTTTCGAACTTTATTTCTTCAATGTTTATGCTGTTTAAACTTGAAATTAAAGTTTAAAAAGCTCAAATAGGCTTTTATTATCATTTTGTTTTCTTGAATCATGCAGAGCCCTAGGAGCTCTCAACGAGGGGAGGTGCTTCAAAAGCAATACGATTGATGTAGGAGGATAAATGAGACACTTTAAATGAGGACATATCATGCTGCCCTGTAATTTTTAGGTAAAGTAAAGTGCCTTTTTTATTTTACCTTTAACTGTTCTTCTTGGTTTTGAAATGAGACGCGTAACAAATTTGGAAAATTCATGCTCAATATATGAAGGTAAGATTTTTCGATAGTCCCAATCCATTTTCTCTCTTTCTCTCTCTCTCTCCCTCCCTCTCTCTCTCTCTCTCTCTCTCTCTCTCTCTCTCTCTCTCTCTCTCTCTCTCTCTCTCTTTCTCTCTCTCTATCTCTCTCTCTTTCTCTCTCTCTTTTTTTCTCTCATTCTCTCTCTATCTCTCTCCCTCACCCTCTCTCTGTTTCTCTTATTCTTTTCCTATCTCTCCCTCACTCCCTCTCTCCTTCTCTCTTTCTATCTCTCTATAGCTCTCTCTATTGCTCTTTTTCTCTATATATGAATCATCTAACTAACCGTAAACACATTACTTAATGTTCTTATTATTGTTGTTGATGTCAGTTGTTTTAAGTATGTTATTTATTTATCTTGTTTTGTCACTTATTAATATCATTGTTTTTATTATTATTATTATTATTATTATTATTATTATTATTATTATTATTATTATTATTATTATTATTATTATTATTATTATTATTATTATTATTATTATCATTATCATCATCATCATCATCATCATCATCATCATCATCATCATCATCATCATCATCATCATCATCAACATCATCATCATCATCATCATCATCATCATCATCATCATCATCATCATCATCATTGTTATTATAATATTTATTATTATTATTATTATTATTATTATTATTATTATTATTATTATTATTATTATTATTATTATTATTATTATTATTATTATTATTATTATTATTATTATTATTATTATTATCATTATTATTACTGATACAATTTTTATTGCTATAGGTTTTAGTTATTTATTTATTTTTTGTTATTAGAGTTTTTATTGATTGCTATTCAAATTTGAAAGGAACAGGAAGAAATCGACTTTAAAAAATTATTTAGATGTTTATTTTGGTGTGAGTAATGATTTTTGTCCCATTTTTTATTATTGATTGCGTGTTTGTAATAAATATACAATCTGTGCTATTTTAATCGATTGTGGAACGCATATTTCTTTCTCTGGTATATTAGTTATGACAGTTCTGGTCATGTTTCGTCACGTTTGCGGTGCAACCACACCTGGTTGCTCAGAATGTACTCCGTTAAAACAACATTGACATTTAGATTATACTATTTTCCTTACGGAAATCACATGAAAACAAACCTTCATAAGTTGACAACTGTCCGAATGCTGTAGGAGGATCAAGGAGACACTAAAACTGAGAAAATATCCATGCTGTACTGACATTTTTAGGTTAAGTAAAGTCTTTTTAATTTCACCTGTTAGTGTTTTTCTTTGTTTTTTTTATTAACAGAAACACTTGCCATGATCCTCGGAAAAGCCCATCTATAATAATTATAAATTCTGCACCACGGTTTTCCTGATCTGAACTTCGTTAGTCCATCCAACCAAGGCTGTGCTTGATCCTGGCTCCGATCAACACGCAACAATGTTCTGGGGAACTATAACAAACCGAGCACTGTCTGGCGTGGCCTCTGCTGCATTGTTATTAACTTTCCTAATTTTACTGAGTGAGTGGAACAAGAAGAATACAAAATAGTATTTAATGTATTAAACAGAGAGGAAAAATAGTATTAAAAAATAAAGCGGAGGAGAAGAAACAGCATTTGAGAGAGTGAGAGAGATGCAGATATGTGTGTGTGTGTGTGTGTGTAAAAGCCAAAAAGTGAGATTTACACACACATACACACAGATAAAAGCAATGAATCCAATTGACCGGATAATAACGGTGTATCCATATTACAGGATGATAATACTGTATCCATATGATTGATAGTGTTGGATAATAACAATGTGTCCTCATTGATGCTAGTTAGACGCTTGGATCTCATTAGGCTCCTGTATTTTTAGCCTAAGTTTATTTGTTTATGGTACATATTTTTACTGCCTTTTTTAAAATAAATTTCCTGTTTTCTCCACCTGCTCTGAACAGAGTTCCAGACTCCACTGTCTAAGATCTCTGAGGCCAAGGGGATAGAGAGTGAAAGTAATAAACGCCTCGTCTCTGAGGGCAACGAGGTGCCGAGCCACTCTGAATTATGTGTAAGATTTTATTTCTTCATTTCTCAGAGAGATTGTTTACACAAATTATCTAGCTGTACACATGAGTATTAGACGGATAAGAAAGAACCCAAAGATGAAATCATTTATGAAGATATCTATCTTTTACAGATTGAAACGTGTGTTTAGGTTGGACTAACAAATATCAACACGTTAACCAAGAAAGCTGAAATAAAGTATAGTGTTTATTCTAGAAAGTTATTTTATAATATTCCACAATTGCAAAAACTGGCAGGGACCAGAGTTTGTCAACGTCGTGGTAGAACTTGAATGATTTTCTACCGATGTCCGGTTGTGTGAGGCGGGGCAGTGACAAGTCTCCACCTTCACATTCTTGCAGTCCCATCTTTCATGTTCTCGTTATTGCAGCACAATCGTCCCTTCATAATACTTACAGCGGGATCAATACATTCTGACCCTTTCAGAACAATCTTCCAGTTATATAATTTTATCTTTCAAAACAATCTTCCAAGTTTTTTTTTTAAACAGTCTTGATTGTTTTAAATCTTTCAGTACTACTGTTCCGCCTTTTAAGTGAAAAGCTACTGTATGACGAAAAAAAAAATGAAAAAAAATATGAGTTTTACGAACATAGTTGGCCACTTTGTAAAAACAACCTCTCAAAAATACCAGTATTTTATGTGACGTTTTTTTATTGACAAAATGATAACTGATTCAATACAAAACTGAACAGAATTAAATTATGTGGTTTTAAAGGTACACCAAATTATACCTGCAATTTCCTCAACATGTGCTTGGAAGAATACATTATCATTTTTAGTTTAGAAACTTTTTTGAAATAAAAAAAACGTGCATGAAATCAGCCTACTAGGCTACTATTGACCTTTTGAGAGTTGCTCATGTATATATATTTTTTGATACGACGGTCTTGCAACTTGTAATCTACCACCAAAACAAGTTGAGGCCACGAAAAAATCTGCAAAATCTTCAAATGTAACAAGCTGAATATAACCATTGAAGCAAATAAAAAAGCACGAAATTCTTAGATCTGACCTTCAATTTAAAAAGCAACATTTACAAACCCTACAAGAAACCTAATAGCAGTGAGAGCTACATCAGTAAGCACAGCAACCATCCTCAGTCCATCATAAAGAATCTACTCAAAGGAATCAACTACCGTATAAATATAAATTCAAAAAACGGGGAAGTATTCAAACAAGCCAGCCCCACGTATAACAACGCTCTCAAGAGGAGTGGATTCGACCAACCGTTGCGCTACAATGATGATATAAAATCTGTAAATGTCAACAAAGAAAAAAAATCGTGAACGGAGGAGAAAAATAACTTGGTTTAACCCACCATTCAACATGAACGTAAAAACGAACGTCGCAAGAAACTTATTTAATCTAATCGACAAACACTTCCCCAAAACTAATAAGCTCCATAAAATTATTAACAGAAATACTATAAAAGTCAGTTACAGCTGTCTACCGAACGTGAAATAAACGATCACGAATCACAACAAATTCTTGCTACAGGGACTCAACAACAAGAAAGAAACATCAAACAATGTAAAACTCTGCAACTGCCGAGAGAAAGCAAGCTGCCCATTGAACGGAAAATGTTAAGCAAAATGTGTTATATACAAAGTTACAGTGTCAGAGACTACAACAAAGAATCAAGAAAGCTATATAGGACTCACATAAAGCCAGATGCAATTAACATAAATCATCATTCAAACTTGTGTATAGGAAGAAAGATACGAAGCTCAGTGAGCACATTTGGGAACTAAAAGACAAGAATATCGAATGGGAAATCATTAAAAACGTTAAACCATACACACCAGAAAAATGCTTAAGCAAACTTTGTTTGGAAGAAAAATATCAAATTTTAACCAAAGCTCCCTCCGTAAACAAAAGAAGATTTTCTCTCACTGCGTGCACCGAAAACGTTTCCTGCTGTCAAACGTGAACGGAAACCACCGGCCATTACCCACAGCCATCTGAAGAAAGCCGCACGGGCCCGAAACTCTGGAGTCATGGTAAACAACCAAAATTTAAATTAGGTATTCAATTTGTTATTATCATTATGTGTGTGTGTGTATGTATGTATATATATATATATATATATATATATATATATATATATATATATGTGTGTGTTTTATCTCAATTTTTTATGTTCTAATTATTGAAGGATTATTTCTATTTTAATTCTTTGAACAAAATCCTCCATATTCATATTCCTTATGCTGAATCTTCCAGAACTAACTTTCATTTTTTAGTTTCGCACCTCAATCTTCTTTGTTCCAATCCTTCTTTTAGTGTAATCTTTCATTTTATAGCCTAAGTTTTCATCTATGAATGCGTGTTTTAAATCTTCCACCGCAAACATATCTTGGTCAAATAAAGTTCTAAATGAGTTACTTGTTTATTTCTATTCTGCGGCATTGTATAAAAAAAAATTCTCTCCACAAACTTTAATTTGGAATAAATAAAATTTCTAAAAAAATATCAAAATTAAGATTTCTTTTAGATCAAAATGAAATAATTATCTTAAATATTTTGCGACATTGTTAATATAACTTTTCTAGTGAATGATTTATATATTTACATTATTCTTTTTAATTTTGAATTTGTCTTTTTTTTTAAACGCTCGGTTCAATTTCTTAGTCTATTCAAACCAGCATGAACGTCACTGTTCCTGAAGCATTTATTTTTTGTAGATGCGGATAGCTCAGTGGTTAAGTACCTGGTCTTGTCTCGGCAAGGCGATGGGTGCCGCATCGATCCCTGTTCATTCCATCTGTTGCAATGTTTTCACGTCTTTCGTCTTATTTGTCGGTCTCGAGCTAGATCTAGATTTGTGGTTCATTTTTTTATACTACTTCTCTCTCTCTCTCTCTCTCTCTCTCTCTCTCTCTCTCTCTCTCTCTCTCTCTCTCTCTCTCTCTCTCTCTCTCTCTCTCTCTCTCTCTCTCTCTCTCTCTCTCTCTCCTCTACATTTCAACGTTTGCAGCCTCCCACGTCACCTCGCTATGTCCTGCTGCTGAGTTATGGAAGAAGCGGATCTAGCTTCACTAGTGACGTCATCGGTGCCCACCCGGATGTTTTCCTTTATTTCGAACCTCTACATGAAACAGCCAACATTTTCCAATCACACCAGTTGGAGTATTTTCCAATGATGAGAAGAGGGTGAGCTTTTTAATTTATGTTCTACCTCCTTGCAAATTTCATAGTCGAAATTTCAGGTATTATGAGACAGCAGTCTCAAGAAACTGACTCAAAATATTGCACTGACAAAATTGGCGAATTTGATAATGAAGTGAATGTAAGTAAAGGCTGCAACACCACATCGCAACAACCTCTACAAATAAATCAGAAGCATCAGTAGTGGTATTATTATTAATAGTAGTCGTTGCAGCGGCAGCTTCACCAGCAGCAGCAGTAGTAGTGGTAGTAGTAGTAGTAGTAGTAGTAGTAGTAGTAGTAGTAGTAGTAGTAGTAGTAGTAGTAGTAGTAGTAGTATCAGTAGTGGCAGCAGTAGTGGTATTATTAGAAGTAGTAGTAGCAGCAGCAGCAATAGTAAGAGTAGTAGTAGTAGAAGTAGTAATAGTAGTAGTAGTCGTATTAGTCGTAGTAGTCGTAGTAGTCGTAGTAGTCGTAGTAGTAGTAGTAGTAGTAGTAGTAGTAGTAGTAGTAGTAGTAGTAGTAGTAGTAGTAGTAGTAGTAGTAGTAGTAGTAGTAGTAGTAGTAGTAGTAGAAGTAGCAGCAGCAGAAGCAATAGTAGTAGTAGTAGTAGTAGTAGTAGTAGTAGTAGTAGTAGTAGTAGTAGTAGCAGCAGCAGCAGTAGTAGTAGTAGTAGTAGTAGTAGTAGTAGTAGTAGTAGTAGTAGTAGTAGTAGTAGTAGTAGTAGTAGTAGTAGTAGTAGTAGTAGTAGTGGCAGTAGAGTAGTAATTGTTGTTGCTATTGTAGTTTCTGCGGCGACAACAGCGCTAGTTGTAGTAGCAGTGAACTCGAAAGTCGAATTATTTTTTTTTTATTTAGATTTTATTTTAGAACGGAAAATTAACATTTATTGGGCTTCTGTTCAATTCACTGAGTTTTCCGCCCTTCAAGCCCTATTGCTCTTCTCCATGTCAGCCTCCGTCTCACTCGTATAGAGGAGGACAACATCCTGGCCTCTCGTCTACTGATGAAGCTTGTGACCTGTAACTATGAGAAGCTCAGCCGACTGATTACCTTGAACCATCACGGACAGTATTTCCAGTCAACTAAAGAGCTGTTTCAGTGTGTCAACAGGTGAGCACCTGTGTTTTTGTGTCATGAAATGTCTGCCAGTCCAACCCGTGGGTACTGGTCATGTCGTCGGCTTACCAACCACAATGCTAGTTGTACCTGTTTTGCCGCTTGCCTCTGCGACCACAACAGTATTTGTACCCTCTGTTACCCCTGCATTGCCAATAAACGTTTGATGTTCCCGTTATCCATCCTGTCTTCTGTAAATGATGCTGCTCGTCTCCGCCGTGCCTCCTGCCATTTTAACGCTAGTTGTATCCGCCGTGCCTCCTGCCATTTTAACGCTAGTTGTATCCGCCGTGCCTCCTGCCATTTTAACGCTAGATTTATCTTTCTTCCATCCTGCCATTATAATGCCTGTTGTATCCGCCGTGCCTCCTGCCATTTTAACGCTAGTTGTATCCGCCGTGCCTCCTGCCATTTTAACGCTAGTTGTATCTTTCGTGCCTCCTGCCATTTTAACGCTAGTTGTATCCGCCATGCCTCCTGCTCTCCAAGTAAAACTTTAGTTGTATCCACCGTGCCTCCTGCCATTCCAATGCATTTAGTACCTTTTGATACTACTGCCATAAAAATGCTTGTTGTACTCTTTATTCCTCCTGCTATAACAATGCCAGTAGTACCCTTTATTCCCCCTGTCATAAAATTGCTTGTCGTACGCTTTGTTCCTCCTGCCCATAAAAATATTTGTAGTACCCTTTGTTTCTCCTGCCATTATAATGCCATTAGTGCCCTTTGTTCCCGCTGCCATAAAATTGCTTGTAGTACCCTTTGTTCCCCTGCCCATAAAAACATTTGTAGTACCTTTTGTTTCTCCTGCCATTACAATGCCAGTAGTACCCTTTGTTCGCCCTGCCATAAAATTTCTTGTAGTACCCTTTGTTCATCCTGCCCATAAAAATATTTGTAGTGCCCTTTGTTTCTCCTGCCATTACAATGCCAGTAGTACCCTTTGTTTCTCCTGCCATTACAATGCCAATAGTGTCCTTTTTTGCAGCCTGCCATTACAATGGTTGTAGTGAGTACCCTTTGTACAGCCTGCCATTACAATGCCTGTTGTCCTATCAAAATGCTTATGTACCCTCTTTCCGGGCTCCGTGTATGCTGCCATTCTACTTTAATGCTATTTTCTAGAGAGCCTGAATTTTAACTAACCTTCAGCAGTGGTTAGGAGTAAGATTTGAGTGAAATGATCGAAAAATGCCTGCCTCGGTGAGATTCGAATTACCATCGTGTGTGTCGATGAGTCGGCATAATTCGCCTTGCCACTAAATCGTAACTAAATTCACTAAAAATAGAGGTTCTTGGCGAAGTAAGCGCCCCTTGCAATCTTGCTTGGGAAGATCAAAATCAGACCCAATACAACCACCAAATCCGGACGCACCAAAACTTGCCATTAGACACACAAACATCAAGAACGATCGACAATGGTAGTAAAACTCGCCGTGTTTTCAGTCTTGCTTATACGAGAGATAGATAAAGTCAATTAAAAAAACCTAAAGAGACGAGGGAGTGAGAATGTAAAAAATATAATTATTTGAAGGAATAGGGAATGAGTTCGATCAATACAGAGATATATCTAAAGAGAGAGTTGGAAAGAATGAGAGAGAGAGAGAAAGAGAGAGAGAGAGAGAGAGAGAGAGAGAGAGAGAGAGGGAGGGAGGGAGGGAAGACGTGACGAGAAAAGAAGAGAGTTGTGGCTACAAGAGAAGCTCACAAAGAAATGATATAAGCAGAAGGAACAAATAATGTTAGAAAAGGAAAGAAAGAAATTCATATGTTCAGGGAAACCAATACCCATGGAAAAAAGTAAGAAGTTCTAGTTATAAAAGAGACCAGCAATGTTTGGATTTTGCCCAATACAAATTATGCAAGAGGTGTATGATTCAGGTTTAATTAAACGAGGAATAAGAAACGAACCCAAAGGTAAAATGCTTCGTTTTTCAGATATAATGCACGTACATCAATTAATAAGTCATCCAAAAGTGAATGAGAAACCTTGGGGAGGGGAGGGGGTATAAAAATCACGTTTTGTTCCGGAGACATTGCTCTTGTCTGCAAATCACTTTCGTATTCTATATTTGTTTCCTTTTTTTTAAAATTATATTCCGTCATACTCTCACTTTCCTACGATTGTCTAAACGTTTGTTTCTCTAGTGCATTTTGGCCCTCTTCTATGATAAATGAAAAAATACCTGGCTATATTTCATTTCCTCTTAAATACAAAGATAACTAGAAAATTAAACCACGAAAACTTTCATGGATTTTCACTACCAGCTCAAAAACAGTCCAATTTGAGGAGCAGTGTCTACGCGAAGCTCAAGAGAGGTGCAAGCAGAAACTTGTGAGATTTGTGAAAACTAGACGCCTATCGGCAGGTAGAGAAGGGAGTTAAGTCGGTAGTTTGATCGGAGTAGAAACCAAAAAAAAATCTTCCCTTACGTTTTAAAGATTATGTAAGTTGAAGTGAGGCAAGAACTTATTCGGATTTTGTAGTTTAGTTAGGTATATAGGCCAAACAGAGAAATTTGGTGTCATAGATTGTACAAGTACAGACAACCTTAGATAGTGTCTGAAGTTTTCATGTCATTGCGTGTACAGATAGAAACAAGCATCAAAACTGTTCGGAATTCTATGGTCATATATTGTGCCGGTGTAGACAAACTTGTAAACTTTCTGTAACTCTGGGGAGATACAGTGCACAGGTAGGGACAAAGTTAAACACTGTCTGGAGCTCTAGATTCATAGAGTGTACAGGTAGGGAAAAAGTTAAAAACTGTATAAATCTCTAGTGTCAAAGAGTGTACAGGTAGAGACAAAGTTAAATCTGTCAGGAGCTGTGGGGTCATAGAGTGTACAGATAGGGACAAACTTTAAAAACTGTTTGGAACTCTGGTGCCATAAAGTGTTCAGGTAGGGACACACTTTTAAACTGTCTGGAACTCTCGGTTCATAGAGTGTGCAGGTAGAGACAAACTTTTAAACTGTCTGGAACTCTCGGTTCATAGGGTGTGCAGGTAGGGACAAACTTTTAAACTGTCTGGAACTATCGGTTCATAGAGTGTACAGGTAGGGACAAACTTTGAAACTGTCTGGAACTCTGGTGCCATAAAGTGTTCAGGTAGGGACACACTTTTAAACTGTCTGGAACTCTCGGTTCATAGGGTGTGCAGGTAGAGACAAACTTTTAAACTGTCTGGAACTCTCGGTTCATAGAGTGTGCAGGTAGGGACAAACTTTTAAACTGTCTGGAACTCTCGGTTCATAGGGTGTGCAGGTAGAGACAAACTTTTAAACTGTCTGGAACTCTCGGTTCATAGGGTGTGCAGGTAGAGACAAACTTTTAAACTGTCTGGAACTCTCGGTTCATAGAGTGTGCAGGTAGGGACAAACTTTTAAACTGTCTGGAACTCTCGGTTCATAGAGTGTGCAGGTAGGGACAAACTTTTAAACTGTCTGGAACTCTCGGTTCATAGAGTGTGCAGGTAGAGACAAACTTTTAAACTGTCTGGAACTCTCGGTTCATAGGGTGTGCAGGTAGAGACAAACTTTTAAACTGTCTGGAACTCTCGGTTCATAGAGTGTGCAGGTAGAGACAAACTTTTAAACTGTCTGGAACTCTCGGTTCATAGGGTGTGCAGGTAGGGACAAACTTTTAAACTGTCTGGAACTCTCGGTTCATAGAGTGTGCAGGTAGAGACAAACTTTTAAACTGTCTGGAACTCTCGGTTCATAGAGTGTACAGGTTTCTTGAGATAAAAACGCATTCTAAGTTAAGCTCGTTGTATCATGATTTTCTCAGGCAAGATGGATTATTTTGCATTTGATATTCTTAATGATCTAAATGTCTTATACCAATGTCATATTCTAGTAGGAATTCTTTCTTAGTAAAAGAACACTGAAGTAGCTATAAAGCGGTTAAATAATTTAATTTTCAATATGTTATGCATCTCAGTCCAAAAATAAAAACCGGCAGCTAGAAATGTTGACATTCCCATCTGAGGGGGCAGTTTATAGTCTGTTTGTCCTACCGTGTAAACCCAGGAGTGCGCAGTTTAGCAGTCTTATCTTTCAGCGACTTGCTACAAATGGCGGCAGGAGATCCCGCTCAGTGTCGTGCAAGAGTTCGACAGATTCTGCCGCCAGCCCTACTACGAGCTTGGCTATCTCCCCGCCGTCAGAGTTAAGAAGCTACGGAATCTGCAAAGAACTCTTTTATCTCAAAATAACAATTTTATATGATCTGTCATGGGTTCGATCTGTCATCACGGTATATTTGACACCAGTCTGATAATGCATTGACGATTATTTAATATGTCCTTACACATTACTGTCCTCATGCCCTCCTCCACACCCCCTCTCTTTCCTCTTTACTTGAGACTCGTATTGAATATTTTTCGGCAATGTTTGATATTTCATTTATTTCTTTAATAGTTTACGCATGTTGAGGTTAAAGTTGCTGAATTGTTTGTTTTGTTGTTTGTTTTTTTTTTGGGGGGGGGGGTTTTGTTTGTTTTTTTTGTTTTTGTTTTTTTGGTTGTTTTTTTTTTGGTCCATTTAAGATTTTACGCTTTTTCTAAGGTATGAAAACAAGTTCACAAGATTTAGTAAGACGAGGGACTCGTTTGAAGTGAGTGATAGATATATAATGTAGCAAAGCGCGTACAATCTTACGTGCAAACGGATAAATCATTGAAGACACGAATTTCTAAACTACGTGTGCCTGTTCTTTTTATATGATTAGTGTTACAATTATTGTTTTGCTCTGTTTATATTCATTAAAAAAAACAAGAAAAAAACCCACTTATCTTTCCTAAAATTTGACGCTTCTATTGATAAATTAATTTGAAGTTTTCTACCATTTTGTGTGCCAATATAACTCTTTTTTATTGTTTAAATAAAATATAGAAGTTTGTTAAGACCTCAATTCTCAACTTCGTTTCTCTGTTACACAACCATTGATTTTTTTTCAGAGATGTTCAAGACTATTTATTCAGTACATGATTAAATTCATTCTTGAAATTTGTGAAACACATAATTTAACACTCAGGTGACTAGATTAAACTCAATTTTCATATAACTAAATATACAACTCACAACTTAATTATTTTCTTCACCCAGTACTTCAATACAATGGTATGAATCCATTATTTAGGAGACTAGATCTCAAAACAGAAATTGCCTAACAATCTACACTCAATTATCGGGTAATTATTCGATCACAACACTCGGATCTGTACTAATAATTGAGTGATATTCGGTGACTAATGTACATAATATTCGGGTGATTATCTTTACTTAACAAGCAGGTTACTGCTGTAATCAATAACCAGCTGACTATCTGTACTCAATAATCGAGAGATTAAATCAATCATTAAATTAAACACACAGGTCTTTAGGTCTGTAGCTCATAGTTCAACATCTAGTCACAAAAACATCGAGTACAAACTTATGTTGTTACACAATCATATATGGGGAGAAAATTTAATAGTCCTTGTAGAAAGTAAAAAAAAAATTATTCGTTCTAAACATAATCATTTAATGTGAAATAAGGGTTCTTAGGCTTTTATATCAATACAATCAAACAGGATTAGTGTATACAGAAGGAACAAGATTATAACTGGCACAAATACATAATCAGACATTAAAATACTTATGGTCTTAATGCACTGAAAGCGCACGCTACGACAAGAAAAGAAGGTCCATATAAATACATAAAATGTTCAATGTAATGATGAAACGAGCCCGCCTCTCTGTTGAGATTATCCAGTATTGTGCAAAGCATTCATCTTGGAAATATCGGGCACGTAAACAATAGCCTTTCATGAAAACAGTTTGCATAAATTAAATTGAGGTTTCGGTGATCTGAAAAAGTCTCCCATAAAAACAAATTGAGGTTTCCGTGATAATACCTTCCATGACAACAGTTTGAAAGAACAAACTGATGCCTTGTTAATCTATGGCGGTATTCATGACAATGAGATAATGCGTCCACGTGTATGCGTTGAATTAAAGTCTAGAGACAGTGTTGTTAGAGGCAATAAATGTACAAAAGGCTGTGTAGAAGTATCTTTATTTTGAACTCTTTAAAGAATTTACTTTATTAGAGTTACAACACAATAAAAGTAATTATCTGTTTAATAATATTTCCAGTATAAGGGAAATATTTTTAGCAGTCAAAGATTTTAATTTTTTTTTATCTCCTTCTTCTTCTTCTTCTTCTTCTTCTTCTTCTTCTTCTTCTTCTTCTTCTTCTTCTTCTTCTTCTTCTTCTTCTTCTTCTTCTTCTTCTTCTTCTTCTTCTTCTTCTTCTTCTTCTTCTTCTTCTTCTTCTTCTTCTTCTTCTTCTTCTTCTTCTTCTTCTTCTTCTTCTTCTTCTTCTTCTTCTTCTTCTTCTTCTTCTTCTTCTTCTTCTTCTTCTTCTTCTTCTTCTTCTTCTTCTTCTTCTTCTTCTTCTTCTTCTTCTTCTTCTTCTTCTTCTTCTTCTTCTTCTTCTTCTTCTTCTTCTTCTTCTTCTTCTTCTTCTTCTTCTTCTTCTTCTTCTTCTTCTTCTTCTTCTTCTTCTTCTTCTTCTTCTTCTTCTTCTTCTTCTTCTTCTTCTTCTTCTTCTTCTTCTTCTTCTTCTTCTTCTTCTTCTTCTTCTTCTTCTTCTTCTTCTTCTTCTTCTTCTTCTTCTTCTTCTTCTTCTTCTTCTTCTTCTTCTTCTTCTTCTTCTTCTTCTTCTTCTTCTTCTTCTTCTTCTTCTTCTTCTTCTTCTTCTTCTTCTTCTTCTTCTTCTTCTTCTTCTTCTTCTTCTTCTTCTTCTTCTTCTTCTTCTTCTTCTTCTTCTTCTTCTTCTTCTTCTTCTTCTTCTTCTTCTTCTTCTTCTTCTTCTTCTTCTTCTTCTTCTTCTTCTTCTTCTTCTTCTTCTTTTTCTTCTTCTTCTTCTTCTTCTTCTTCTTCTTCTTCTTCTTCTTCTTCTTCTTCTTCTTCTTCTTCTTCTTCTTCTTCTTCTTCTTCTACTCCCTTTTCTTTCTTAAGCCTCTTCTTCATGTAATTTTTTTCGGTTCTTTTTGTGATTCTTGTTCTTGTTCTTATTTTTTCTTCCTTTTTTTTCTTTCTCCCTTTTTCTATTTCACGATTACTTTTGGGAAGATCTTAGGTGAAGCTTTTTGCGTTTGCTTTGCTTGTGCGGGAGTAGTCTTTTTATATATTTTTAACTAAAATCTCTAATCAAATCAGGTTTCTTGTCTGTCAAGTAAATCTTCAAAAGTTAATTCTGTGATTCGTTTGTAGTTGTTCATTGCGGTCAGTAGAGTTAATGAAGGATGATACAAAAGTACTGTTCATTGTCATGAAAAGCCAATTGAAAATGAATAATACTGTTAAGCTTTTTTAAGTGGCAAAGCTGCCATGTAAAAATAGATGGGACATTTCCAAGGCATTTGCAACCCTGTAAAGTGTGTGCTGGGGTGCTTCAGACCTTAGATACAGGCTCGTATTGGACTTTAAATCTATATTTGCTGCTAGAATCCAAGATATAGATTCAAATTTTTATCCAAAAGTAGGCCTGGGATTTAAATGAAAATTCTACCTGAACAAAGATTGGATCTAGATCTAGGTCTAGAACTGTATCTTTAATCATTGATAGTCTAGCGACAAGTAAAGACTCAGACTAGAGACTTAGACACAAGCAAGTGAATAAGATTTTAATAGTCTTGCACTCTCAATGATTGCAAATCTTGTATCCTTTGTCGAAACATAGTTGTGGCTTTTGTCCTGCCCACATTCATGTGTGTGAATAATCTCAAAATCAGCCCCGCTCATTTGGCACCCATTAATTTCCAAAATTTCTTGTAGCACAGCAACATCTTAATATGTGAATGCTCATGTCAAACTTGCTTGGTTTTTAAGTCTTCTCTTATTTAGATCGCTAGCAACGTGCACAGAACAAAAGAAACTGTTAAAAGAGACAGAGCATCAAATCGCCCCGTGTAAACACATTAAGATTCGTGGCAATCAATTCTCTGCAGAAAACAAAATCGCTAGCTGCAGATCGCTTCGTGTATCCAGAACTTTAGAAACTTGGAGTAAGAAACCTTTTAAGCGCAGAGACAGAGAGACAGAGAGAGACAGACAGACAGAGACAGAGAGAGGGAGGGAGGGAGAGAGATAGATAGAGAAACAGAAAAGGATGAGAGAGATCGAAAGAGACAGAGTGGGAAAAAGAGGAAAGCAGAGGCAGAGAGAGAGAGAGAAGGGGGGGGGGGGGAACACATAGATAAACTCACAAAATAATATGTAGGTTGACAGAGAAATGCTCTGACAAATGAACATTTAACTGATAAACAGGAAAAAATAAAGAATTAGTTATTACCTGAAAGTAAGAGCTAGGTAAAGACAAGTAACAAATATTTCTTATTAGAACGAATTTTTTTTTTCGAAATTGAAGAAATTAGAAAAAAAAGTTTGTGGTCTATATTTACATCTATGGTAAATGTCGAATATTGGAAATCAGCCAAATCTGTAATTGCTTAATTTTAAAAACGATTGTTAGCAGCATATTAAATTCCTACAAAAGACGCACCGAAAGGTGTTCTGTATTGCTGGAATTCGTAGCTGCCAGTTTCTTTTAATCTACATGATAATGGATTTTTACCAGGTTTTGTTAAAAGATTTGCATTTTACAAAATTAACTATTCTCATAGAGCGAAAACAGTTATGTGAGAAATTGGACTATTGTCATTTTTTAAAATTTAATCATTATCAGGAATGTGTAGAACAAAATACCTTTTCATGATAGCAGCATAAAGGAATTAAATTTCTGAAATATGCAATGTCAGAAACAATTAAAGCATTGGTGATAAAGGAAGTCTACAAAAGGTCTGTTCATCCTTTACTTGTTTTGTATCAAACAATTAGAATAATTACTTCTAACTATGTGCATTTTACCATATTTCTTTGTGAAATCACATTACCTATACCTGTGGAACTTCGTTACTCAAAACTGGCAAAGATAAAAAGCTGTCAACAATAATTACCAGTCTAACATTTTCCCCAAATTATTACAAGAAGTTGTACGTGATTGCGATGAATTAATCAAGTTCAACCTTTCAAGCTTCTTTGAAGAAATATTATAAGTATCTTTTGAGCATGTTATAGCTTTGAATAATATGGAGTGATTATAATGATCTCTTTGCTTCAGTTTTCCTCATTAAATCTAATTATTTTTTCTTACCTCTGTCCATATGTTGACTCTGGGGGGGGGGGGGGGGGTTTATTATGGAAAACCTAAGGCACCAGTAATTCCATGTTAAACACACAGTGGATAAAGCTATGAGAAAGTTAAACGTTCAAAGCCTATGCATTAGAATCATGTGTTACCTTAAGGGTCATACCGCGCTTCAAAAATTGGACTGTCAGACCTAATTCATTAAAAAAATTAATACGGTTCAAATAGGTCTTAGTCTCGATCGATATTTATAACAATCATCTAACCTTGTCAATAATTACAGCCCTGAAGAACATTTGGGTAATTATATTCATCTCTTTGCTTGAGCTTTCCTCGGGTAATATTTGTTCTCACCTCTGTCGATTTGTTGACTTAGGGGGTCCTCTTGGAAACTTTTGACACTATTAGTTCCGTGTTTAACACACAGAGCAATGATGCTAGGATAAAACTAAACATACCTAATGTCTATGGATTATAATTATCTGATCACCTAACTGTTCATGCCGAGCTTCAAGAATTAAACTGTCAGAACTAATTCATTAGAAAAAAAATCAACATGGTAAAATATGTCATGATCTCGATCGATATTTACATAATCATCTTAACTCAACAATTATAAAGTTAAACATTAGTTATTTGAAATATTCTAGTCATAATTATTGATTATCTCTTTGGGGAGATTTTGATGTAGCCGATTTATATTTTTTAGGTTTGAATGAAAATTTCGATGCTCAATTTGAATTTAAACTGGCTATTTGCTGGTGGAAATGTTCCTTTTTTATGAAATGATAGAGAGGGAGATAATCTTCAACAAAGATGTTTGACGTCTCTGTGAATAGCTCAGTTGTTGATGTGAAGAGGCTGCCCTTCTACAGAGAGTTACTTATCTTGACAGACATTTTAACACCTATTTGGCCTACTTTAGTGTTGGCAGGGTTAATTTCTAACACGATCAACGTGGTTACTTTTGTTAAAGTTGGTGTGAAAGACAGTGTAACCACCTTGCTTTTAACCCTTTCTATCTCTGATGCCATTTATCTCACACTTATGATCCCCACTGTGATGTATTGGCAAGTCCTAGATACCCCAACAACACGGGTAGGGCATTATCTCTGCTTTGGCGGGCGATGACTTTCTATGACTACTCTTCTCACATATCTGTGTTTCTCGGAGTCACCAGGTGTGCCTGCGTGGTCAAACCTCTCCACTTTAAATCTGTCTTCACGAAAAGCAGGACTGTCATTGCTGTTATTCTTTTGTTCTGTGTTAACGTGCTTCTCCATTTACCAGTCTTGAGTATGAATTATCTCCGACGAAACACAAACCCTTTAACAAATAGTTCCTACTTAACTCTAGTGAGAGATCCTGCTGAGCAAGACCCACTAATAAAAATCAACGATGCTCTTAACAAAAATGCCATCGCTGGGACCTCGTTTATCGTGATGATAGCTTGTACAGTCCTCCTTGGCTTCAAACTGTACCAGTCATCCAAGATACGACAGCCCACTGTGAGCGCTGCAGGTTCTTATGAACATCCCAACCTAAGCCAGGAACATAAGCAGACTCTGTCCCCAAAGGACGTCCGGGTGATGTTAACTGTGGTGCTAGTGTGTACAATCTATATTGTGGCTCAACTGCCGTCTTTCGGCTACTCTGCAGCCCGAGCAGTTTCCGATGGGATCGAATCCTTTTGGTTCATGGGGCTTGCGATAAAAGTAAGTCAGACCTGTTACATGACAAACGCTTCAATTAATATTCTTGTGTACTATAATTGTAATAGCAAATATAGAGCCATTTTACGCTCACTGTTTAGAATCAAAGACAAAATATGAAACTCAGACAAACTTATGATACAGGCAAAAGAACAATTATGTTGTATTTATAGGAGAGCTAAAATGAAAAAAAAAAAACGTAATAATTAAATCATATCCTTGTGTTGTTGCAATAATTATGCTTTTGAGACTTTATTTGAGTAACACAAATCATGCCCAAAGCGAGAGTAAGACATTCGGCATTGAATAATCTACTGTAGCCTAGTTTGTAATGCATCCTCTGTATCTATAAACCACCAATGAAACGCTACCGTTATTTTTTTCAGTGTCTGTGTCATTAATAGGCATGGCAATCCTGATTGACAAAGACCGAATCGTATGAAAAAACATTTATTTTTCCGAAACTTCTTTAATCTATTAGACACCTTATATATTTCATTACTTGGTTCTTTATTATTATCCACATAAACATCTCTATAATCAACACCACCACTCGATCAGTACCAGTGTCATCAAGCCCAGTTCAGTTGTTAAACTTTATATTTTATTCCAATTCACCCGTCAAAATCAGCTTCGCTTTAACAACAGTTTAAGAATTCTTCACTCTTGATAAATTTCACAAAGTCGGTTCTTGCACGTCAAATGCAGTCATTAAGCCAACAAAGAGGGCATGAAACACATAATTCACATGGATTTATTGTAGATGGGCTGATTTTTGTTTACATCACAAGGAACTAACTTTGTAAAAATGAGTGTGGAAAAAAATATGGAAATTAAGTATTTTAAAGATATCTTGATGTTTATCAATTCTTTGCTCTTTTAACAGAAAAAAAAAAAACATTGATTTACATCTTTTCTCTCTATATAAGACTTCTTTCAACACCTTCTCTGATGAATGAATGTGTTTTAGTGCTGTTTTGAAAAGCTTTTTTTTCGCTTTAAATTATGATAAATTACGTCCAAAGTATAATTATACAATAATGTTGTTATACTCGTAGAAATACCAATGATAGAAATAATAATAGATATAGTAATAACAACAACAACAACAACAACAGCAACAACAACAACAACAACAATTACAATAACAATAACAATAACAATAATAATAATAATAATAATAACAACAACAACAACAACAACAACAACAACAACAACAATAATAATAATAATAATAATAATAATAATAATAATAATAATAATAATAATAATAATAATAATAATAATAATAATAATAATAATAATAATAATAATAATAAAAATAATGAAAATAATAATGATAACAATGACAATAATCATCATCATCATAATAATAATAATAATAATAATAATAATAATAATAATAATAATAATAATAATAATAATAAAAATAAAGATAATAATGATAATAATAATAATAGCAATATGGATGATAATGGTAATAATGTTAATGATAAAATAATTATTATAATAATAGTTATAATAATATAAATAACGATATCTCGTTAAAACAATATCATCTTCCACTTCGAAACAGTAACAAGATAGATGGGAATGCAATCCAAATCTATTACATTACTGATCTAAAGTTTGTATTTTGTATATTGCGTCTGTGAGAGAAACTATAGAACCCAGAATAAATTTCGGTATAACATATGAGATCAAGATATCATAGGTAATCTGCAGGTTATAACAAGATGTGAAATCATGAAAGTTTCAACTCGAAGTTTTCATCATTTAATCCGTTAATCTCGGGATCTTTCTTGTTCAAATGTTAAACTTGATGCCACTTCGATTAGGGTTACGTCCCCTAACTTTATCTTTAACGGCAATGATGGCTTTCTGTCACGCACACGATGGAGCTGATAAGATGGAATCTGATCTCAAGATGAGATAACTCGACCAAGCCAAGGGAAGAGGTGTTGAACCCGGATCTTATTGCGAATCCAGCACTCTACCGACTGAGCCAACTCGTACTCGATATTTCTAACTACGTCTCCTCTTCCTTACAGTTGTTCGTATAGATCTACTCCGTCTTGATACCTCACAAAACACAGAATTTTAGAAATTACGAATTTCAATTTGGTGTAGCATAAAATAACATACATCACAAGAGACGGAAAATTCTAAGACGGAAAAACTTTATAAAGCTGTGGAAGATTCATGCATTTTCAAAGAAACTCTTTATCAATCACTGTTAGGATCATAAGAAAGCGCTTAAAACATAACAAATATCAAGTTATTAGGATAATCATTTCATTTTGATAAAGATTCATAATCTTAAAATAACATGACTTTGAATACTCCGTGGTGCAATTTTAAACAAATTCACAGGATTACCCAAAAGCGTAACTTAGATGTTGCATAAAGCAGAAATCATGTATATAATTGTATATATGAATGAAACTATCATTCAAGTTCAAGAAAAGTTTGCATCCAACCTAATTTGTTCGATGTTTGATATAGTCCGTGATCAGTCGATGATCTCCGGCCCTTAAACATATCCCTGAATGGAATTCCCGGTCGGGCAGAGCAAGACTACAAACACTCGGTTCTTCCCCAACAAGCGTTAGAGCACCATTGTCCCCGATAATTCATAGGTAAGCAGAATAGTATTTAAAAATGGATATTATCAATCTTCAATACCACAAATGATAAAGTCGTTTGGCATATATTTATAAAAATCAAATTATGAATCATTATTATTGACGTGGAATATGGGGTATCAAAATGATGAGGTATGAACACACATAAATGCATATTATTTTAGTTTTTATTTCATCGTGGAAAAAAAAACATTCCAGAATTTAGAGTCATAAAAATGTATCATGCAGCAGTCTATCAAATTCTATAAATTATAAACATTTTTTGCAAGCAGGCTCGATGAATAGCACGATACAACAATTTTAAAAAGAACAAATATTACTTTTTTGCCATTTGAAATGGTTATACAAATCTTTGATCTTCAAATAAACAGTAGCATTTTATAGATTTTTAGGCCGTTGGCCTTAGAAATGAAGGGTAATTAAACCGATTGTAAGTTTCTCCTCGAGGTTCCAAATAGCGACGTCGGACTAATTCAGACCAAGTTGGATTGGTTTTGTTTGGTTTTTGATTGATAGAGCACGCCAAAACACGATATCTCAGGTTTTTCTTGCATATCCAACGTAAGCCACAGTCGGGCAGGATGGAACTGAAAAGATGAGGCTCTAAAGTCACCAACCAACGGTGTTGGGCTCGAACCCGCAAAGAAGGGTTTACTCAAGACTATCAGAGCATACAATTATCTACTCTTACTGATTTTTGACGAAAGCAAATATAAATGCATACAATTCTTGGTGATTATTATCGCCCTGTTTCATACTGGAGTAGCCGCTAGCCATGGTGCATTAGGCAACGTGAGACCCCAAACTCAACCCCCACAAAAAACATGCTTGTATATTTTTTGTATTATATACGCATTCCACAAGGCCGTGAAGTCAGGCTTTTTTCATACCAAACTTAAGCTCCCGTCGAGCGAGGCTGAACTAAAAGATGGCGCGCTAACCTCGCTTTGTATAGTTTGGTACTTGAACCCGCCAAGACGGTTCTTTGACTTCAAAGCGGTCACTCTAACCCTACAGCCATCTGCCCACTTATAAAATTTAATTAGCATTTGTAAATACATACCGAACAACAAATTATGTCAAGTTTAATCATTGGTTGTTTTAATGATAACAATAGTTAAACATTCATATTCAAACAATTTGAGTTCTTAGCTGAAACACACGTTTAAAAAGTTTATATCTATTGACATGGATTACAATAATTATCTATTTTCATGAGAATGCACCTTTGAAGAGAGTTGTACCAATAAAAGACAGCAGCTGAATTAAACAAAACATATGATATGGACTCAGAAGAATGTAACATACTCGAAGGGTTAGTTTTAGTCCTGCGTCTGTGGTGAGTTACTCTATGAAAAACCTTTTTTGTAACCCATTTTTAATATTTTTTTTCCGCTATGACTTTTTTTTACAGAACATTTAAGCATAATTAGACAATCGCGACAAATTAAAAAGCAAAATACTAAATGAATGTCTCTGATGACAATAATAACATATAATCTCAAAATCAGGTTACTAAAAATACAACACCATGACAATGACATGGAGGTTATCTTACACATGTTTCTGAAAAATTCTAGGTTGACGACAATGTGACACTGGATTTTTTCTACACCAACTTCATGCAAAAACATTGACTGACCTCAACTAATTATGGCTTTCTAGGTTAAAGAATCAATCATTGGAGACAAAGGCTTGGGACCGAATCGAATAAGAAATATTTATTTTAAATCTCTTTTGGCCATAATCGAGGACATTATGATTCCTCGCCATACACCCGTCAAAAAAGAAAAAAAAGTAATATTTCCCTTCCCCACCCCTTTTATAGTATCACCCCAGAAACTAGCGCTGCCTTGAAGAGTCAAACCGTCTTAGATTGGTTTAAAACACGAAACACGTGACTTTTACTGTACAAGAATCGGGCTTAGATAGAGAGTAACTTATAAAATGAAGCCCGCAAATTAGAGACATAACGAATAAGCATCAGTCCATATTGATTAGTTTTCGGATTGAATAGATTCCTGTTTTTGCCAACATTAACAGTCTTAGTCAATATTTTTCTTCTATCAATAATCCATGACCGATATTCAATCGACATGACCACTGATAAAAAATTTTGCGATAAGGAAAAGATAAATGTAAGTGCAAAAGAGTAACTTGTACACATATGATACAAATTGGGATATCCAATTAAAAAAAACAACTTGGGCATATCCATACAAGAAAAAGGACGAAATGCTATTTGCGTCGAAAATCATGGCGCAATATTTCAACCGATGCTCAAATTGTTTGGGGCCTTCATTTGATGCAACAGAATAATGGATATAAGAAATGTAATCCTATGTGAAGGCAGATTGAGAACCCATTGGTCAAGACAGATGGAAACAAATTAGCTTTTTATTTGTTTGTTCTTTGATTTAGCCCCCAGCACATTGCAGGGATCTATGACCTTTTATTTCAACTTCAGCCCGCGTGACGGGGGCCGAACTGAAGTTTTGAGGTCTAAAACTCATCTACCGACAGAATAGAGTTCTGTACTGTGTCCCCATCGAGCAGTTCTGAGCTGAACAAGTTAGCTTTCCCTTAGTTGACAAACCTGAACTCTCGCCCAGCAGTCCAAAGCTGAAGAGGTTAGCCTTCCCCTAAATCATGAAACTGAGCCCCCTCAGGGCAGTAAAGCGCTGAACTGATAAGCCTCCGCTGGCCAGTATAATAGCTAACCACAGACTGGAGCGAAGGTTTGGTGCTTCGCATTGTTATTGAACAATATTTTCTATCGGTAAACATATCGTCCACATATCAATATAAGCGGATGTTCCATCGGAACAGTCTTTGGTAAAGATTGTAGGCGAGTATAAAAGAGGAACTTGTTGAGCCTACCATAAAAGTTGGATATCGAAAAGCAAACAAACATGCTGAATCACAAAAAAGGTCGAATTGTCCTTTACGTCCTATACATATATACGGTGCTTCACAACCAGTCTCATGTATTGTAGATTAAGAGAGCGTCTGAAAAACGGAACAATCAGAAACATAAATATCTCTGATGTAGCAGGGAATACTCATTAAATATTGACTACCGGCGAAACAAAACAGAGATTCAAAACTTCTGTGGATTATGTGTACACTCATCACAAAACTACTGTTGTCACTCAATTGCTGATGAGAAGTGAGAATGAAACAATGAAAAGAATCCAACATGTCAAAGTCATAAATTGATTCATCCAAGAGCATTCCTTTTACTTTTGTTCGATCCTTAAAATTATCTCTAAATTAGCAACAATGTAAATGTCTTCTCTTCCTCGAGAGTCCCGAAGTATCTTACTAGGAGGCGATTACTTTCCGTCAAACCATGAATGGGGCTTATTGGGTGAGATCAAACGCTCATCACCAGATGACTCGGCCAGGAATCAAATCATGATCTTTCACAATTATGTAAATCGAATTTACTGCAGGCAGAGCTTGATCCTCAAACACGGTAGATGTATCGTAAACTTAACTTTATATCCGATTTACTCGTGTTCCCATAGAGAGAAAAACCATATGGAAGAGAGAAACGGTTGAATATAATTAATTTGTTCCCATCAACGCTAGGAAACATTCGGAAAATTCAGTTTGAAAAAAAATTCCGTTTTTGTTTCGATATCCCATAGACATGTAGAGTGCGCCAACTGTGAAAGGCCTCGGTGCTTTCATCTTAATCTTAATATCCATAGACACCCCCCACGCCCCTAAAGTTGTTACGTATAATTAATAGCAGACCAGAACTGACGGAAACAAAACCGATTGGCATGAATGCGAGAAAGAGCGCCGAAAATTGAAATTCCAAAGAGCGAGGAAGTGCATGCTCTCATATCAGACATAAATATCGACTAACAAATAATTTATTGTTCTCTACTTTATTTTCTGACCTTGATTTTCTAATGCTACCCAAAAGTGTTTAAAAAAAAAAAAGAACCGTAAAGTAAAGGAACGCTGGGAAGACTTCGTAGTAAGATATCGATCAGAAAAGAGAACGAGTTAACTGACAAACTAGTGTACCTGCGGATAAAGCAGCACCATTACGTTGAAACAAAAACTTAAAACCAGGAAAATAATGTGCTAAGATAGATCAACTAGCTCGAGCCAAAACACTCAGGACTCGCAGGAAGAAAAGATTGTGAAACTGAATTTTTTTAAATAAAATTATAAAAGTGTCTTAAAGCCTCCCCCTTCCCCCACCCCCCTTACTTCCTTGCCCTCCTTACTCTTCCTCTGTGTATGCCTCTCTCTCTCTCTCTCTCTCTCTCTCTCTCTCTCTCTCTCTCTCTCTCTCTCTCTCTCTCTCTCTCTCTCTCTCTCTCTCTCTCTCTCTCTCTCTCTCTCTCCCTCTCCATTGCCACCCCCCTCCCCATCCCTTTATTACCACTTTTTCGCTCTTCCACCTTCAACTAGTACACCACTAAACAGAAAAAATTAAAGTAGATAAATTGTAACGGACGCATATTTCCAGTTTCAATATTGTATCAACAAAAGATGACTTTATAGAGATTGACAAACTAGAATTAACCGGCGGCCATATTGGAATTATGCTATTTATAGATATTACCAAGATAGAATCAACCGGCGGCCATATTGGAATTATGCTATTTATAGAGAATGCCAAACTAGAATTAACCTCGGCAATATTGGATTTGTGGTATTTATAGATATTACCAAATTAAGATTAACCGCCGGCCATATTGGAATTATGCTATTTATAGAGATTGCCAAAATAGAATTAACCGGCAACCATATTGGAATTATGCTATTTATAGATATTACCAAATTAAAATTAACCGGCGGCCATATTGGAATTATGCTATTTATAGAAGTTGCCAAACTAGAATAAACCGGCGGCTATATTGGAATTGTGCTATTTATATAGATTGCCAAACTAGAATAAAGCGGCGGCTATATTGGAATTATGCTATTTATAGAGATTGCCAAACTAGAATTAACCGGCAACCATATTGGAATTATGCTATTTATAGATATTACCAAATTAAAATTTCCCGGCGGTCATATTGGAATTAGGCTATTTATAGAGATTGTCAAATTAGGATTAACCGGCGGCCATATTGGAATTGTGCTTTTTATAGAGATGGAAAGAAATAAAATTTTCCGGCGGCCATATTAAAAATAAGTTATTTTTAGACATAACCAAAACAAAAATTAACCGGCGGCCATATTGGAATTATGCTATTTATAGAGATTGTCAAATTAGGATTAACCGGCGACCATTTTGGAATTATGCTATTGATAGAGATAGAAAAAATAATAAAATTTCCCGGCGGCCACATTGAAAATATGTTATTTATAGACATAACAAAAATAGAATTAACCGGCGGCCATATTGGAAATGCTATTTATAGAGATTTCCAAATTAGAATTTCCCGGTGGCCATATTGGAATTATGCTGTTTATAGAGATGGAAAGAAATACATTTTCTCGGCGGCCATATTGAAAATATGTTATTTTTATATATTACCAAATTAGAATTAACCGGCGGCCATATTGGAATTATGCTATTGATAGAAATAGCCAAAATAGAATTAACCGGCAACCATATTGGAATTATGCTATTTATAGATATTACCAAATTAAAATTTCCCGGCGGCCATATTGAAAATATGCTATTTATAGAGATGGAAAAAAATTGAATTTCCCGGTGGCCATACTGAAATTATGCTATTTATAGAGATTGTCAAATTAGATTTTGTGGGCGGCCATATTGGAATTCTGCTATTTATAGAGATCAAAAACTTAGAATTCCCCGGTGGACATATTGAAATCATGCTATTTATAGAGATTGTCAAATTAGATTTTGTGGGCGGCCATATTGGAATTCTGCTATTTATAGAGATCAAAAACTTAGAATTCCCCGGTGGACATATTGAAATTATGATATTTATAGAGATTGCCAAATTAGAATTTGTGGGCGGCCATATTGGAATTATGCTTTTTATAGAGATCGAAAACTTAGAATTCCCCGGTGGCCATATTGAAATTATGCTATTTAAAGAGATAAACAAAGGGGAATCCATTTCTAATATTTCTATCTCTATAAATAGCATAAAAACAATATGGCCTCCTGAGAATCGAATTTTTAACAATCTCTCTTTTTGGGCTTGTTGGCTAAGTTATATTTAATCAACGTATCTTGCGTTGTTCTAGTGAATCTTTTCCTAAGTTTGCTTTTCTCTTTGTTTCCTGATTTTGTGTCAGTAGCGACTCTAGCGTTGGGTGTTTGGAAAGTCTCCGTTCTATCCTCCTCGTCTGTGTCCTCTACATTAGAGTTGTTTTGATTTTGTCGGTCAGGGCCTTCTTTGTTAGAGTTTCCAATTTCTTAGTCTTCTTTCTTTCCTATGGTCGAGGCGATTACAGTGTTCTTTATGCTTTCCTCTATTTCTCCTCCATCTTCTTCCTTCTTTTCAACTTTCTTCTGTTAATTTTTCATGCCTTCTTTGTGTGTGAGCTTTACAGTTATACCTCGTCTCCTCCGATACTCTCTCCGCCTGAGAGCGCGCTCACATAACTTCTCGGGTGAGCTGTGTTCTGCACTTCTCGTCTTTCCAACACACTTTCTACTCTGTCCTTCTCTCCCCCTCTTTTCGAACATTTGTAGGGCCAGTGTTCAGTAATATTGCACCAGCAACACTGTTGTCTTCGATTTCTTAGCGTCTTCGGGTCTTCTCACTGTTGCCTCTTGCCCTAGATTTCTCTTTACAATTTCTGACTTCTAATTTTAGTTTGGGTGGAGCCTATAATATTCTTATAATTAAGTTTTCTTCTTCTCTTCTTTTAAAGTGCAGAGAGAATGGTAGATTGTTGACTGTTTTGGCTGTATCGTTTAGTAAATCAGCTTCAGTTTTATTTGTTATAAGGAACCAGCGTGTAGGATCCTCAAGTCTATAAACTTGGTAAAAACTATCCTCCTCTGCCCCGGCTGGTCCAGTCGTTCTATTCAGAGTTACTTGAATATCATCCCAACTACACTGGGTAGCTCTCTTTCCTATAACAGTTATTATAATTTCATTTGTGTCAAACTCTTGATTATCTAGATCCTCTAGAGTGATTTTCATAGCCTCTTGGGCTCTTGAATGGTCCGCCATTCCTAAATCATAAAGGGTGGCGGTCACTCTCTTATTGTTTAAACTTCAACAACAATTCAATCCTGTATAGACCCTAGGTAGACCGAGAATATGGATTAAGCTATTTGCAAAAATATCAAGGTCCTAAGTTTATCCAATTTCAAACCTTTCAAGCGAAATTAGGTTATCTAGCGAGAAGTAATAGTGAATGTTTTATTCGTATATTTTTCTTTTGAGAAATTATCTTAAAACCCAATTTTTTAATTATTTTTTCTTTTAGAAACCATTATGGAGTGTCGTGCCGGTTGGCGTTAGTGACCATGCACCTGCTTATTTCTGTTTCCTCACATTTCACAATAACTATTGTCTTTTTAGCCCGTCCCAGATCTTTTATCTCTATCTATATCTCGATCTTTTTCGAGTCATCAGTCCAATCGTAAAGATTTGCTCCAACTCCATTTAAAAAGCTTATCGTCCACTCACTCAATCCCCCCCCCCACCAAAAAAAAAAAAAGAATCGTGTCATTTTGTTATTTTGTTATATTAAGAGAACATGTAATTATAAAATTCAATATATGCAGCCGCTGAGTGTTACCAGCTATATCCTGCTTGGGTAAATCAAGATTAGCTATTACAGTGGAAGCAGAGTGTCTTACTAAAGGGTGTGGAAATAGAATAATATCTATAAATAATGCTATGGACAGTTCTTATAGCCAAGAGGAATATTATGATTATTACTAAAAAAAATCGAAAAAAATGTTATGAAAAGGATATATAAGGGCTTTTTTTACTCCGAACTCAAATTCGATTATATTTTGATAATATGGTATTGTTTTGATGATTTATAGAAATCATTTCGATTCTACAGCATTGGTATTGTATTGGTATAGAGAAAGAAAAAATCGAAATCGATTCTACCGTTTTGATATTTTTTTTTAATTTCGAATTCTGTTCTATTGTTATGATATTTTGTTATTATGCTTGTTTATAGAGAAAGAAGTATAGAGGTTTTTCTCACCCATATTTAATTATTCAATATCGATTCAAATCTATGTGGCAGTTGGCTATTCCATTTTATGTTCCCAACACACACCATCCACGCATTATCATTTAAAATAGAGTCTATGTTTCTATTACTTTAATTGGAGTTCAATATTTCTTTTGTATAAAAATGGCGGATCTTAAACTCTGTGCAAATTGCAATGAATTGAAATCACTTGATGAATTCCATAACCACATACGAAAATCTTTGGGTTTAAACTCTCAATGTATTGAATGTGGGAGGTATTAAAAACAGGCACATTATCAAAAATAACAAAATAGATAAAAAGAGAGTTATCTGAGTTTACTGAGAGAAATTCAAATTATAAAAATATAAAAAGAAATAATTCTATAATACTCATTGTTTCCTACAAAAGACACATAATACAGTCTTTTAAAAATAACGTGAATGGAACTCATGTATATAATATAAACGAGTATAACATTTTCATTAAAAGGGATAATACATATAAGAGCATTGTCTGTTAAATGAACTTTAATCTGTTTGACTTTCAGCTTACATTGCATTACAATAAAGCACAATTGATAATCCACATAAGATTTTTTTCCACATATTCATTAATTAGGTTTTTACTCCAGTCACCATATATTCCCTGTTCTCTTTAAAAGCGTTATCAAGAGAAATAGAAACTGGATGCTAAGAAAGCTAGAGGATTCAGACAAGGTCCCACGTTTTACTTCTGAAAAGGAATCACAAAAAAGAAAGATTAATATGGGGGGTGAAACCTTAGCCTAATAAAGACTAGATATTTATCAAATTTGAAATATACTGTATATGAAATAATGAGAGATAATTTATATAAAGATAGTTTATAATAAGAATTGCACAAAATTCTTTGTTTCAAGAGCTAATTTAATCTCATCAGATTTTAGTAATTATCTAAATAGAACACACTTTACAGGTTTAGAAAAAAAAGTTAAATTGAACATTTTTAGAAAACCTATCTAATAATATAAAAAAAACCCTGAAAAACGTTTCTTTTCATCTACGATTAAACCTATTATAAATTAGGAGGAATTCCGTCTCCCAGACAAGATCATTTTTAATGGGAAATTTTCGCATAAAGGAACAAAACTTTTTCCCACTCGTCCACAGACACATTCTAAGATGTGTTTCGTCGTATTACAACTCATCAGTGTGGCTATGGAGTATCGATTTATTCAAGTGTCCACCATTCAGATAAAAATTGTTTTTTCTGGCTCGAAAGTACCACATCAAACATATATAACAGCTGATTTTGCTTCTTAAATTTAAGTACTTTTCTTTAGAGCAGCAACTGCTCTCCCTAAAGACTATGACAGAAGCCTGGTATAATGCTGTGTTTGAAAAGGACAAGTCATATATATATATATATTATTATTATATATATATATGTGTGTGTGTGTGTATAAATACATACATTATATATATAAAGATATAGAAGATCTTACCTTAAATTCTCTTCATACGACACTGGTGATTCGAGCAGTCATACCCGAAGAGAGCAGAGGACAAGCGATACCTTTGTCCTCCGCTCGAAACACCAGTGTCGTATGAAGAGAATTTAAGGGAAGACCTTCTATATCTATGAAATGCTCCCACAGTTGAGCACTCTTACCAAGCACACCATTTAACTTGACCTCACACAATGTGCAAGTATCAGGACCCATGCTAAAAGATGGAATGGTTTATTGTTCTCATGCCGTCTCAAGTAAACCAAAAAGCAGATTCAAATGTCATCATAATCCTTACTGATGTGCGTAGTAGACTTAATTAGTTCACTCAAACCAAGTGGATCTTGCTCAGTGCTCACCCCAGACCAACTGGCATACAGCAAGCATAGAAATCTCAGCAAAGGACACATACAAACAAATAGAATAAGTGATTTGCTGTGTAGAATAATAATTAGGCTCAAAAGTTGGTCATAACTAAAGTATTAAAGTAAGAATATACAACAAGAGCAGGTTTGAACAAAAGGCACGAGTAACAAAGGTCAAAGGTTATCATGAATTTAAGTAAGAATAATCAATGTCATAACTTCTTCTAGCAACAAGCACTCTCCGTTCCAAATACCTCCATAGCTTCATCAACACCTATCAAATGCTCTGGTCGGCCACAAAAGATAGTTTAACATCACCAATGATGTTTTATTATTCACCATTGGTCCTTGTTTGGATATTTTAACTCGACGGAGTAACATACACTGTAGTAGTGCTGGGATCTACTCAATATTTTACTACTCTTCGAGTATCGGGTCCCATGGCTCAGGGTGCCGTGTGCACGGCACGTCCCGATCCGTGGCAGAGCACATCCCGATCCGTGGCACGGTACGACCCATTTAAAAGGCCTAAAGTTAGTAGCGACTAAAAGGGCACACCCCTAACATTCCCCGGCACCTTTGTAAACCCACACACGCAGACATACCCAAATGCCACTTGTCCACAGTCTACAGTACATGTATTACACACATCATTTGGCATGTCTTTTATTTATAAAAATATGGATTAGACTTCGGCTGAATAGTGTAAAACATAATTTCTTAATGGAAAAAAAGCTGGCCAGCGCCAGTGGCTTAACGAGTAGGGTTGGGCCTAGAAAAAAAAAGCGGTAAGGAAAGAACTTTTTAACACCACAGTTATAATCCAATTCAAAAATAAACTGACGGAAGTAAAAACTATAATTTAAGGAATTAAAACAGAGACATGTAAGCAGAGCTGATGCGAAACAAAGGGGTATGCATTTACGAATAATACGTGTAGTGTGAATCTATTATTTTACTTTTTTTAAATAACAATAATGAAACTTATGAACTGAACATGCTGTTACAACTGAAATTTATTAATTATAAAAATTCAAAGAATTAAAGTGCAGCGGCAACTAGATTTTGCTCATTAAACAAAAATGCAAACAAAAAGAAAATGGTTATTTAATAAAAAGATAGTGATTTCATTGGAAAATTATAAATTTGTTATTTCAAAGCGTAATAAGCCTTAGAGACAGCAGTGTAACTAAACTTGTAAAGACAAAGCAAAAGGCTAAGATGATACTCCTTCTAGTCCACCGCAGCAAAGAAGAACGAACTTAAGAGACCAGTGCAGTGTGTATTAATTAACACTATAGGCGTAAAACAAACCTTGCATGGATTGCCACCTAATACTATGAGGATTGTCTATTTTCACCTGTTGATGTTCTTTGTTATCATTTCATTACTGCATCCTACTCCTTCCTCTCCCTCCCCTAAATTTCCCTTACGCAGCGCTGACCCTCGCCGCCAGAGATTTGTGCTGACTGCTGAGTGATGTCTGGCAGGAAAGTCACCAAAAAAAAAAATTGTCGCCTATTTGTCTGCACGCTGCTCATGATCTTATTTTAAGCATAGAATCGGTTCCAAAACGAAGGTATGCATGTGTCAATGAGAGACTAGTATGGATCCCACCGCATGGCACAGTACCGTGATTGTACCGCCTACTGTGCATCTACACGGCGATGAACTACTCGATCTTTAGGTAACCTGTTGCTCTGCCCGGCAAAAACCCATTCACAACGCTCATTAGGTCAAATTTCGGTCATGACAGGCGCTGTTAGCCAAAAACATTCACCTGTTGATTCTGAATTAATTTCTTTCTGATTTAAACATAATCAAAAGCCTCAAAATATGCATTTGAGGAAATTATGCTCAAAAGAAAAAGATATAATCGAGAAGTAGAGATTTTAAAGTTGCAATGATACCAATCACAGTAAAATATGTCTCTACATTTAATAGCAATGGTCTTACCTTAAAAGGCTATTTGTATAAAATTTTCTGAAAATTTTTAGCTGTTTTTGAATGAGCATAACTTTTCTTTCACACTGTAAAGGCAGCAGAAAACTCCTTATATCAAGAGAGCAGTATTTGAAGAAACAGATGCCATAAAAATTACTCATGCCTAAACAGGGGTTGTTCAGCTGCGGGACTTAAAATCCATCTGGTTATCTAGAGAGCTGATAGCTACGGGGAAACACAGGGATAACTTGATTGGAGTGTTTATGTTTCTTGATAACAAGAGTGTTAATGGTACAGGATTGATTGATATTGGCAATTTATACCACCCACAAATTATAGGGATTGTTTTCTAACAGTCACAAGTTAGACGATCAGGACAAAAATAGTTTGTGTTCGTGCTATCATTCTACTATACTTGCTCATAAAGTTTGAACAGGATTTTTATTACTGTATTCCCGTATTTACAACGTGGAGACGTGAAATATAATGTAATCATTATCCTCCATCTCTTAAGTTCTGACACAGTTTTTAAGGCAGATGAAGATATTTTCTTACTTTTTCTCTGAATACCAGAAGTCCTTCTCTCTATCTTTGCTTTGTCGAATGCAAAATTTACCCACCTTGTTCTCTATGAAATGTCAATCCAAGGTTGATTTAAACCATGAAATCTAGGTAGTGTATCTCAATAATTTGATGCTGTGTAGAAATGTCTGTTTGTAAGTTGTCATGTACCGCTTCATTTCCAGTTTTGCCTTATATGTTTTATCTTTAAGGACATTTCTGATGTGTTCACTCAATTTGTAGTCTACCCTAAACATATGGGCTATTGTGTATTTTTTCACTGATGTAGATTTTTTTTCTTTTGTCAGCTCTTTGTATCGAGGAAAAATAGTTCTGTTTTGAGAGTTTTAGAATACATGCTTTTCAAACAATATTAAAAGCTTAATGATCGCAAAGGCACTAAAAATCTCTTGCATTAACTTGATGAAACTAATAATATTTGATGATTCATAGACTAATGATATCATTAAAAATTAATATGGTATGGTAATGATTTCTGCCAATGATGTGCAATGGCCGACTTGAAGCATCATAACTTTTTTTTGTGTTTGCTTTGCAAGCATATTTTTTGTTACAATTCTTACTCAAAGGTTTTAGTTGAGTTTTAAAAAAACAAACATTAAAATTGTATGTGCGATTCACTAGTTATGACCTATTAAAAATGCAATCTATATTAAGTTCAAATGTTTACATACCTTTTTAAAAATAGCTCTAGAGGGCCTAATTTTAAGGCATTTCACATAAAAAAAAATCTGAATAAAGATGAAAACTTGATGGATACGGTGAAGCACAACTATCCAACAAAAAATGATAAGATCATGACTAAAATGGGTTTTGGGTACAGCCAAATTTCAAGCTGTGTAATGCTCTCAGTTATCTGCCCCTGCTCTGATGTTCAGCGAGATCATTTATTGCCCCCAGATAGTTTTAATTCTGATTATCATAGTCCCACGGGTCAGCTCAGGTAGATCAAAGAAAAACCTGAAGATTCAGAATTCTAGGAATTTTCGGTGCCGTGCCTCCCGATGTGCTGTCAGTGTTGCTGCGTGCCACGGTTAAGGTAAGCTCAAGCAAAAAAAAAGTTTCCAGAGAATGAAACCAATGCTAACAAATAACCATAACGCCATTCACACAAGAAGAAGAGCCCTGCAGTGCTATGTTGAAACCATTCTGATGTCTAGATGCAAAGCCTAGACAATTCCAAAACAGATACAAATGAAACTAGAGGCAAGAGAAATGTGATTCCACAAATTTCACAGATTGCAAAGAAACCAATCAAAACAGTGTTACTAGAGGCTGACACAACAAGATCAATCATAAATAGAATATGCAAACACCATGTGATGAGAAGACAAATACTAGAACATCTTGTGACAATTGGAATGATTGATGTAGCAGGTAAAGATTGTCTGAAAAGATGTTGGGTGGACTAACAAAACGGCTCAAAGTTTGACAAGTGACAGAAGAACTTAAAGCAATGAGAGATAGAGATGCGTGGAAAGTCATGATCTCCTACTTTTAAGAGCATGGAACCTGATTGATTGATTGATGAGTTCGTAAGAGAATCTCCACTTCTGTTGAACTAGATTTGGAAACAGGCGTTGATCTTGCTATTGTACTAAATTTGGCTTCTTTTGGTTTTACTACAATAAATCAAAAAGTTATCGCTCACATCTGGAAATACTTTGCATGAAACAAAACAAAAAGACAAATAGTGGCTACATAATTGGCCCTATGAGACTGTTCCCTGTGAGATAATTAAAGTCTAAAAAACTTTGGTCCATGTTCTCTCAGGGGGTGTTTGAATAGAGTGAGAGAGAGAACGAATGGCAGAGAGACAGGGAGAGAGAGAGAGAGAGAGAGAGAGAGAGAGAGAGACAGACAGACAGACAGACAGACAGACCGACAGACAGACAGACAGACAGAGACAGGTAGACAGAGAGTTATCTTATTATTTGTTTGATAGTTTTACTACTTCATCATAAAGATCTATGTGATTTCAACTTCATAAAAATGCTTAATACAGTTCACGACAGAAGCATAAAAGAAAATTCCATTTCGCAGTTTTCTTGTAATAGTTTTTTTAACTTGATATGTAAAAAATGTTCCATTTCAACCGTTACTTCCATGTAAACTTGAGGCCACATTAGATCCCTACACTTATTTAAAAGAATCATGCGTTTGATGAGTGATTAAATCTTGGCTGAAAGCGTTAAGTCCTTTCATATGGATAAAGAATCCATCAGAAGAAAGAGGGAGAGAAAGAGAGAGAGAGAGAGAGAGAGAGAGCAGAAGAGGAAGAACGATAAAAGAGAAGATAGAAATAGTGACGAACAGGGAGAGAGAGAGTTTTTAATGTACTGACCGATACATGGATAAAAATATAAATGATGAATATAGGAAATGAAAGAACAGAGAAAAGAAGCTAGAGAGAGAGGTAAAGAATGAAAGAAATAGGGTCAAATGGGTACAGAGAAAGAGCGAGTAATATAAAAACATAAAAAAATTATAAAGATTAAAAAATGTATTTAAAGTGGGGGAAGAGAGGTAACTAGGGAGGGAGAGAGGATAGAGTGAGAGAGAGTGGAAGTGGAAGAGCCGGATACAGAAAAGAGAGAGAAGAAGTAGAAAGGGGAAAATTGAATAGTGCCTCTCAGCTTAAGATGAATGGGGAGTAAAATATTGACATGGACAGAGACATAAAGTTATAAAATCATCGAAATTGAGAAGACAGAAGCAAAGAAGTTAAAGACAGAGAAAGAGGGAGAGAGACATGCAGAGTGGAAGAGGAAGAACTGCAAAGAAAAGAAAGAACTAGCTAAATATTATTTATTATTAATATTAAGGCCTTCCGCTAGGAGTGTCGTCCGATCTCGCAGCTTCGGCAGCCCTCTTTATGTCTGCGGTGAAGGTAGTCCATTCTTGTCTTCTTTCTGAATAGCTAAATATAGTTAGAGAGAAAAAGTGAGTAATATTCTGACATACTCAGAGTTATAAAGGTATAAAATAGATCATAATTCACAGGACTAAGATTAAAAAAAAAAAACGAGAGAGAGAGGAGGAAGACAGAAATTGATACAAAACAGACATAGAAGAGTGAGATAGAGATAGTCAGACAGAAATTGATACTAAACAGACATAGAACAGAGATAGAGAAAGAGACAGTCAGACAAATGGACTGAGAGTGAGAGAGAGAGAGAGAGAGAGAGAGAGTGAAAAAGGATGAACTCGAACGAAAACAAAGAAATAGGTGCATACAGTTAGAGAGAAAGAGTGAGTAATATACTTACTTAGAAGTTAGAGGCAGACATAAAGGTAATAAAAATGTATATAGAAAAGGAGAGACAAGACACAAAAAATATAAAAGAGAGAGAGAGAGAGAGAGAGAGAGAGAGAGAGAGAGAGAGAGAGAGGGAGACAGAGGGAATGACAGAGAGACAGACAGTGAAAGAGGAAGAACCCGAAAAAGAAGAAAGAAACAGCAACACATCTGTGAAAATTGCTTGCACAGTTGCATGAGATGCTTCCAGTTTGTAAAAATCAACTGATCAAAGCTGCTCTTATGGCATAAAACAATTAAACTGCCATAACAATACCTCTGGGACAATGATGAGGTCCGCGGACAGGAAGCTGCACAACACAATCACCAGAGAGACTAAGTCAAAAGTCGCTTTTTCCTGATTGCTGAAAGTGAGGGCGATTGGATCAGTAATAACACACAGCACCTGAAATGTTTTACAAGCAAAAAATCTTATTTAGTTTTATGTTAACAAACACCCTGTTGACTTCTATACAAAATACATGAACCTGCAAAAAAAAAAAAAAAACGACAAAACATTAACAAGTACTCTGAAATAAAGGCTTATCAAAGTCAGTTCAATCACACACACAAAGCTAAAATCTAATATGTGACTTGATTTTTTTCTAATATGTTCATAAATTATGATTTTTGACAAAATTCTTAAGCTTTTAAAGAAATAAAGAGACAAAGTGTTCAACTGTACAATTCTCTTAAAAAGCGTAAAGTAAAATATCTAGTTTAAAATGCCTTTTAAAATTCAATAAGGCTTTTTTAAAATTCGTTCAGCTTCCCTAGTACAAAAAGCCAAAGCACTCTTTCTCAAAACTAAGAACCAGCTCAAAATACAAAGTTATCAAGACAAAACAGTATCACTAAACCTCAAAAAAGATACCAGGAAACTATGGAGACTAATCAGTCAAATTAAAGAAATTTCAACATAACTCATGAAGCAGACGGGAAGGTACTAACTGGTAAGCAGGCAGCAAATGTTTTTGCAGACAACTATGAAAAAGAAAGCGATCTTCACGTTGATCCCCTGTGGCTTAAAAAAGGTTAAAAATGAGCAGGGAAAGGGAAACAAAAAAAATCAACAGCTGAAAAAATGAAGGAAGAAATAGCATTTAATGATGAAAAATTTGGGAAACACTGCCTAACTGAAACTACTAGAAGTTTTCAACCTGAGCTGGATGGAAAACTGGACTAGTACAACAAGTATGGCCCACGGCCACTATGATCCCAATCCACAAAAAGGGTAAAGACAAGAAGGAACCAGCCTATCAGTTTGACCAGTTGCATCTCCAAAATGTCTTGAACGAATAATTAGCCACAGGTTTGTTTACCGTCTTGAAACAGAACAGAAGCTGGTGCCGGAACAGGCAGGATTCAGGCGCTACAAGCACAGCACAGAGGATCAAATCACAGCCTTGTTTCATCTCGCTTAACCCGAGATTGGTAAATGTGACACTCCTTGAATCCAACGGTCTTTATACTTCAAACTTTATAATGTACATATTTTAGTTATTGAAATAGACTGTCCACTACGGAGAGATAACAATCGTGCCTCTTTTGGGTACAGTGAACCAAGACGCTATTGGAAAATGAGAGTCTACCTGTCAATCCAGGACCTTCAAAGACTAGTGCGAAGGAAGAGAAGAGAGTATACTTAGCACGGGACAATCCTAGACTCATTGTAAAGATTTATAAAAGAAAAAAAAAAGAGGTTTCCACTTTCAAACACTCTTTGTTAATGAGCCACACTGGAAATAAATTTTTTACCTTTATTATTATTTAAAAGTTTTATAATTACAAACTAAGATGCATATTACTATGACAAGCAAAATCATAAAACTATTTTGACAACGTTATAAATCTAAAGGTCAATTGATCTGATAGTTCAAAAAGTTCGCATAAATTATTCGCGTGAATTTTTAAGTATCACTTCTTTTCTTTTGCCTTTCAATCGCAAAGCGCGATAAATACTACTGTTACAACAAAAGCAGGATTTTGTTAAAAAAAAAAAAATCATAGGCCTAACCGTCAGTGTTATTTTGTTCGTTGCAAAACCTATGGAACAAACGGGCTGTATCTTTGTATTCCAATCCATTACACCTTTTGTTACGTAAACAGTCTGTAGGCCAGGGAGTCACCCTTTCCTTTAATATCTTTACATGTGCAGTACAACGTTTACTAATACTGTTCTTAAAATAAATATTAACACTATTTTTTAAATAACTTCTATATATTTTATATCCTGTGATTGAATTCCTTTATGATTCTGCCTGTGCAAAAAGTCTATTGATAAATAACAATGACTGCCTTAAATTCAAGTGATGGATGCTTTATACATAATAAAAACGCTATAGACCACCGCGTTTACTACATTTTCCCAAAAACATACATACATACATATAATATTTATATAAAACTATTACATATTATGCCTAAATGTTACATTGATGAGTCGTTTGGACGTTATAAAAGTGAAAAGCACTTCGGTCATAAAAACCAAGCTTCAACACAATGGCATCACGTGTGTTCAAGTTGAGTCTCTAGAAAACGCATCTAAACTGAGAGCTTTTAGTTCCTTTCTTCACACAACAAAGGAATGTTTACTCAATTACTTGTTCTTGCTGTGTAGATATGTACTGAGAATTTATTTCTAGGGACGCTAGGTTCATGTGACTTATGGTGGGTGCAAATCAAGTTATTTCATCTCTAGCATTTGCTGTCTAATTGACAAATGTAACGGCATCCCAAGACTCGATTTATTCAGAAACCATGTCGTAATGAACATCTCACAGATCTCTTGAATACATGTGAATTCCAGAAAAAAAGGACAATATCCATCTGAGATGTTTGTAAAGAAAGAAAAACAAAAATATACATACACATACCTTAAACTGCCTGAGCCGTCATTGTCACGTGGGCACCTATCTCTCGGCAGGTAGGCGAGACGGTATTGGCCGGGCGGTGGACTAGGAACATGTTCTGGTGGTTCGTGCCCAGGATCTGCACGAGCTCCCCGTTTCGACACAGTCACCTCGTCCTCCTTGATGGCCTGGTAGTCGAACATGATCCTCCTGCTGCTCATGGCAAGGTCGCTCTTTGTCGCGGCTGAGGTTGTAGCTGTGCCGGTAATGTTGCTGTAGCTGCGGGTGGTTGTTGTGGAATGCTCGGCTGGTAATATTGCTGTAGCTTCTGGTGGTTGATGTGGAGTGCTCGGCTGGTAATGTTGCTGTAGCTTCTGGTGGTTGTTGTGGAGTGCTCGGCTGGTAATGTCGCTGTAGCTTCTGGTCGTTGTTGTGGAGTGCTCGGCTGGTAATGTTGCTGTAGCTTCTGGTCGTTGTTGTGGAGTGCTCGGCTGGTAATGTTGCTGTAGCTTCTGGTCGTTGTTGTGGAGTGCTCGGCTGGTAATGTCGCTGTAGCTTCTGGTCGTTGTTGTGGAGTGCTCGGCTGGTAATGTTGCTGTAGCTTCTGGTCGTTGTTGTGGAGTGCTCGGCTGGTAATGTCGCTGTAGCTTCTGGTCGTTGTTATGGAGTGCTCGGCTGGTAATGTTGCTGTAGCTGCCGGTGGTTGTTGTGGAGTGCTCGGCTGGTAATGTCGCTGTAGCTTCTGGTCGTTGTTGTGGAGTGTTCGGCTGGTAATGTCGCTGTAGCTTCTGGTCGTTGTTGTGGAGTGCTCGGCTGGTAATGTTGCTGTAGCTGCCGGTGGTTGTTGTGGAGTGCTCGGCTGGTAATGTCGCTGTAGCTTCTGGTCGTTGTTGTGGAGTGCTCGGCTGGTAATGTCGCTGTAGCTTCTGGTCGTTGTTGTGGAGTGCTCGGCTGGTAATGTTGCTGTAGCTGCCGGTGGTTGTTGTGGAGTGCTCGGCTGGTAATGTCGCTGTAGCTTCTGGTCGTTGTTGTGGAGTGCTCGGCTGGTAATATTGCTGTAGCTGCCGGTGGTTGTTGTGGAGTGCTCGGCTGGTAATGTTGCTGTAGCTTCTGGTCGTTGTTGTGGAATGCTCGGCTGGTAATGTCGCTATAGCTTCTGGTCGTTGTTGTGGAGTGCTCGGCTGGTAATGTTGCTGTAGCTGCCGGTGGTTGTTGTGGAGTGCTCGGCTGGTAATGTCGCTGTAGCTTCTGGTCGTTGTTGTGGAGTGCTCGGCTGGTAATATTGCTGTAGCTGCCGGTGGTTGTTGTGGAGTGCTCGGCTGGTAATGTTGCTGTAGCTGCCGGTGGTTGTTGTGGAGTGCTCGGCTGGTAATGTTGCTGTAGCTTCTGGTCGTTGTTGTGGAGTGCTCGGCTGGTAATGTTGCTGTAGCTGCGGGTGTTTGTTGTGGAGTGCTCGGCTGGTAATGTCGCTGTAGCTTCTGGTCGTTGTTGTGGAGTGCTCGGCTGGTAATATTGCTGTAGCTGCCGGTGGTTGTTGTGGAGTGCTCGGCTGGTAATGTTGCTGTAGCTGCCGGTGGTTGTTGTGGAGTGCTCGGCTGGTAATGTTGCTGTAGCTTCTGGTCGTTGTTGTGGAGTGCTCGGCTGGTAATGTTGCTGTAGCTTCTGGTGGTTGTTGTGGAATGATCGGCTGGTAATGTCACTGTAGCTTCTGGTCGTTGTTGTGGAATGCTCGGCTGGTAATGCTGCTGTAGCTTCTGGTCGTTGTTGTGGAGTGCTCGGCTGGTAATGTTGCTGTAGCTGCCGGTGGTTGTTGTGGAATGATTGGCTGGTAATGTTGCTGTAGCTGCGGGTGTTTGTTGTGGAATGCTCGGCTGGTAATGTTGCTGTAGCTTCTGGTCGTTGTGGAATGCTCGGCTGGTAATGTTGCTGTAGCTGCGGGTGGTTGTTGTGATGCTTGACTGATGACGGTGGAAAAATAGAGTATAGATTAGTGTCTTGTTCCACAGGAGCTTAGCAGTTGCAATAGATATTTTTTAAACAATTATTGTAAACATTACACTATCATAAGCTACATCATTATCACTATCTTCACCGTCTTAAACAAAATAAAACAAAAATCAATGTCCTTCTCGACATAATGATTATATCATAACATCATCATCATCATCATCGTAAATATATGTGTGTGTATGATTTACACACACACACACACACACATATATATATATATATATATATATATATATATATATATATATATTTATATCTTAATGGCATGGTGCAGGATGAAATTCAAACCGAAGAAGTCTCGCAGTCTCTCAGTAAGGAAGGGTAAGATAAATGCGACGACGACATTCACAGTAGCCAATCAGCAGATACCAACAGTCAGTCAAGAGTCTTGGGAGATGGTACCACTTCTACATCAGTATCTTTCATATTATTAGATTGATATGTAGTATAATTTTTGTTATATTCTTATTTTGATATGTACTATTTTGTGTTATTTGAGATACAGTTATGTTGTATCTTGTGTCATATTATAATATCCATATGTTCTATTTTATGTCATATTATTATATTGATATGTTTTATTTTCTTTCATATCAATATAATTATTGATATGTTGTTTTATGTGTCATATTATTATATTAATAAGTTCTGTTTGTAATATTTATTATATTTCTTTTTTCTATTTGTGTCATATTATATGTTCTGCTTTGTGCCATATTATTCTATTGGCACACCCAATTTGCAACATCAGTTACAGCGCGAGAACCTTTCAGCCAGCCCAAGAGAACTAAGTTTGATGAATTTGATTTTATTAAAAAGTAATCGGAAAAATGCCCTTTTTTTTAGTATTTTAAAAATGTAGATTGATTAAATCTTTTATTTCTTTACCAGTTAAAGTAGGTATTCCAAACTGAGCTGTTAGCCGACTGGAAAATGGTCGGCCGGGCATGAAAAACGTAGATCTACCCTTTTTTTTAAAGTGTTGTGTTATCGTCATTAATAATATTTTTTCAATAAAAACCATATCAAAATGTTGTGTTATTTATCGTCTTTTCTTTTATATAACTTTGGCATGAAAAAATATCCGATAGGTCTATTAAAGAGCGTGTGAAAGGTGTCAGTGTTTTGTAAATTATTGTCCGATTCGCGGCAGCGCCGAGCTCGGCCGATCCGACCTAGCTCTCTTCAAATGACTATCGCTCTTACCACAAGAAAGATATTTTTATACGGTTTGAAACACATTAAAGGGCAGTAATTCTGCTTTCTTTTGATACCACACACAACGAGGCACGCCGTGAAGAAGGATAAGAAACTTCGAGAAGAAGACGAAAATTTAGAATTTTTAATGGTTTCAAGGAACATTTCCCGGCTTGTGTAGTACCAAAAGGAAGGCCATCCATTTTTCTAAAAGAATTCACAAACATCATTTGATTGTGTAACCTGTGGATGCAGCGAAAAGAGTTCAAACGCAGACACTTAGACCCATTTTAGCCCTTGCCGAGACCCGAAATGACGGCGGGTCAGTCTAGTCAACAGACTCAGTCCGGCATGTGTGGAGAACCCATCGCAGAACGCACTTCGCATCCCCAAACACTCAATGTGGAGGACATTTTATGTGAGTTAATACTACTTTATTTCTTTACATAAATTGATTTAATTATATTGGCTAATATATGTGTAATAAGAACTATTTTATTTTCTTATCGACTGTTTGTCGGTAAACGGAACAGCCACACTCTCATTCAAGAGTGACCTTCACTACTTTACCTTCGCTGACCTTATGACGTCACGAGAATATTATTTTCTATCGGCTCTCCTGTGCAATGGTTCTAAAAATAGGTCTAACTTCTGCATTTCTGTAAAATTTGTAGACAGCTGTTTTGCGTTTGTTAAGTGTTTACGTTTTGATATGAATCAAATATCTATAGATCTAATTTGATTCAATATTAAAACAGACACAGTAAATCTTATTTTCTCACAAGGCAGAAGTACTAACACTAATGTTTTAGTCAAGATTGTAGTACATAATGCTTAGATCTACGAGAATCTGAAATTGACAGTTGTACTTGTACTGTAGTCTGTAGATCAAGGATGGTCTGGACAGTAACTAAAAACAAAAGCAATTTTCGATCATATATCAGTAAATGATATTTATGAGACTTTTCTATAATTTTGTCATAGGATGCAATTTGCTTTAAAAGAAAGTACAAGACAATTTAAGTACACATGTCTGGCCTCTAGATCATTGTTCACAGTCACATCTTGCGAAGGTTTTTTTTTTTTTTAATTATTATTATTATTATTATTATTATTATTATTATTATTATTATTATTATTATTATTATTATTATTATTATTATTATTACTACTACTACTACTACATATGTTTACATTGTATTATTGTAATTACATTGTATTTTATTAAATTTTTTAAAAACTTTTTTTGGTGGAATGGTGGTTTTGCTTTTGGTTTATAAAGCACCTTCATTACAGGTTTTAAATAGCTTTTATTTATCATCAACATTTATTTTACAACAGATGATGATAACTTCCGAGGGATGAAGGATCATTTCCTTATGTGTGGGAGAGGCAGAAGACCAGCTCTACCTTCTCTGCCGCTACTCAACAACCGGGTCCTTGTTCAGCTATTCCATTTGAGGGAGCAAGGGAGCGCCACTTGGGATGAGGTAAGTTTCTTAAATGTGCAAATATTTTTTTTTTTTTGTTGGAATAATGGAAATGTTGAAAATGCTTAATGTGCTTTGGTGTACTCCAAATTTCATAAATTGTTCTTATAAATTGCAGGATCATAATTCTATTCGAGTCTTCAAAATAAAATTCAAAAGCCTTTTTTTTATATTTATGTTTAATCCTGTAATCACATGCATGTGTAAAATAAGATAAAAAAAAAATTGACACATTGTGGATTCTGTGACTAAAAAAAAAAAAGAAGAAAAATTTCATCAATCTATTTTTATTAATTTTAAAAATGATATTTAAGAATTGTTCCCTTCTCTTTGGCCCCTCCCACATATTTCAGGTTGCAACATGGTTTGAAAAGCTGTTCCCAAAGAAGATCCTCTCAAGAGGACGAGTTAAAGCGGTACGGTCAGGGGGGGTAGCGGCCGACCCAGGGAATCTCACCACACCAGATGGTGGGATTCCCGAAAAGGGCCCGGCTTATTAGCAGGCTTATTATAAATCCCTAGTCGTAGCTCTTGGCTATGATAGTGTGTCCCCACCTAAGAAAAAAAGACGCACCTAGAAATGTAACATAAACTGTACAGACTAGCTTCACTATAAATTAATGTTTTGGCTTAATATTTGATAATGTAAGGGATTAATCTGCTTTTTTTTCAACTTTCATCTGTGATTGGTTCACTGCGTCCAAGCGTTGTGTTTGGTTGCAAGGGTATCCTGATCATCTTTGGCATCTTCCAGGCCTATGAGACCCAAAGAGTGAGACTTAAACAAGTCAATGATTCCAGGTTTGTTCGCATTAGCATCAACAACCTTGTGGCTAGGAACCAAAACCAATTTCTATCCTTTAAATTTTTATATATATTTAAGATAAATTAGAAAGTAAAGGGTTTTCTTCGAATCCACAAGGTTTTTGGCTGTTGAGATTTAATGAGAAAATATAGAGCCAGCAGTCTTAGTCACAGAAAGCAGCAGTTGTGTAAATATCATAAGCTAACTAAACTGATACTTTTTTTAATGGATTTTAATTGAGGAATCTTGTTTAAAAACCCTCTGTGGCTCTCATTAATTATTTAAAACATTGTCTAAGAAGTGTCATTCAGTTCCAACAACAGAGAGGACAAATACTCAGTCATATTTTTTTTATAGTTTTCTTTATTTAAAAACAAAAGTAGGCATCAAATTCATACCAGATTGTCAAGTTATGTGGAATCAATTTCAAATTTTTACAGCACAAACATTTTCGAAGTATTGGCATTGTTATCAAATTTTCCTTGATATGCTTTTCACGCATTATGAAGACACGTTGGGCTGTCTTGTAAATGAGATTGGAAAAAAATGGCAAGACTTTTCTTTAAAACATCACAATGTATATTTTTTATGGTGCTGATTGCATTTTGTTTAAGATATGTTTATTTTATAGATTACTTGAACTGGCACAGTATACAAATATTTTTAACAAATAACCTCAGGTATCAAGATTTCAAATCATTGTTAGAGAAAAATTATATTTGAAGAGGGAAGCTGAAAGAATTGAAAAAAGCCATATTGAAATTAAATAAGCTTTTTCAATTAGATATTTCACTATTATAGGCTTCTTAAGAGAGTTATATAATTGAACACTTTAGCTGTTTATTTCTTTTAAACTTCAGATTTTTGTGTAAACAATGATTTATGAATATGTTTAAAAAAATCAAAGTAAATTTAGTATATTTTAACATGCACAAGTCACATTTTAGCACTTTAACATTTTTTTTATTGATCTGGCATTGATAAGTCTGTATTTCAGAGTAGTGTTAATTTTTTTCTTCCTTTTTTTTTATAAACTCAAGTATTTTGTGAAGAAATTTTTAACAGGGTGCTTCTTAACATTAAATTGAACGAAAATTTTTGCTTATGTGAAACATTGCAGGTCCTGTATGTTATTAGTGCCCCAATCTCACCCATCTTCAGCAAACAGGAAAACACGACATTTGATTTAGTCTCTCTGGCCATTGTGTTGTGCACCTGCCCTCTATGGGCCTCATCATTATTCGAGAGGTATTGTTATGATGTTTTAATTGTTGTATGCCATAAGAGCAGCATTGATCAGTTGATTTTTACACACTGGAAGCGTCTTACGCAACTGTCCAAGCATTTTTTTTTACTGTTGAGCAGGTTTCCACAACCGTGAGAGCACATGGACCAAAGCTTTTTGGACAATAACTATGCTCGCAGCTGCTGTGGCAACAGTCTTGTAAGGCCTACTGTGCTGTCTCAGTTTGTTTCGTTTCATACAAAGTATTTCCAAAGTGGGCGTTGAGTTATTATAGTTAAACCTCTAGATCTAGTACCATTACAAGCATGATAAAAGATGAAGAGAAGGGGAAATTTAGTCCAATGGCAAGATTGACGCCTGTATCCAAATCTAGTTCAACAGAAGGAAAAATTGTCTTTTGAACTCATCAATCAATCAGTTAGGTGCCGTGCTCTTTAGCATTGCCGATCATGACTTTCCACACATCTCTATCCCTCATCACTTTCAGTGCTTCTGTCACTCGTCCTACTTTGAAAGTCCATCCAACATCTTTTGATGCTGTTTTGGTACAATCATTCCAGTTGTCACAAGATTTTGTACTTTCTCTCTTCTCTTGACATGTCCAAAAAAGGTTGCCTGGCGTTTACTTATTCTATTTATGCTGAATCTTGTAGTGTCGGCTTCTTGTAACAGTTTTGGTTGATTTCTTTACAGTCCATGAGATTTGTGGAATCTCATTTTGTTGTCTCCAGTTTCTTTTGTAACTGTTTTGAAATTGTGCAAGCTTTGTATTGATACATCAGAATGGGTTCAATAGAGCACTTCAGGGCTCTTCTTTTTGTGCGAATTGAGATGTGGTTATTTGTTAGTATAGATTTCATTCTCTGGAAGCTCAGTGTAAGTTACGTCCATCACTTGATATTAAAGTACCCAAGTATTTGAATTGACCCCTTTGCTTGAGTTTATTACCTTTGATAAAGATGTTGATGTGCGGAGACTATAACTTTGACTAATCACCATTAGTTCTATCTTTTTGCTATTCAATTGCAACCCTTTTTTTCTGCTCTCTTCTTCAAAAATCGTTAATAATTGTCGCAAGTCTTCTTTATTTTCTGGAATTAATACAGTGTCATCAGCGTATCTCAACATGGAGCCAAATTCTGTTCACTTTTAGTTTGTCAGCAACTTGCCATAAGCCCATAAATCTAGCACCCTTATCTGACAGCTCACAGTGGATGGGTGGACACTGTCTCTTCCCAGGAATTTTACCCGCGCAGTAGAAAAAGGCATGCAGCTGGAATGCGTGGAATGCAATTCACACTACTTTTTTAACACAAAATTGCAAAACATGCAATACTGATGTCATTTCCCAATAAAATTTCATTTTCAAATTTTTTTGTGGGGTATATTATTAACTATTTTTGTTGTTGTCTGGGTTTTGTCTGTGGTACAAGGGAGTTGAGTTCTGGGGCTGTCAACAGCAAGACGTTTTCTATTATATTTTTCATTCTATTTTTATCATTTCTTATGGCTGCACTTCTTGCCAAGCGTGAAACAGTTGAGTGAAGTTGTTCCCATCCTGCTCCCTAAGAAAGCCTAGTCCAAAACCTGTCCTATGCATAAAATCAGTGCTATTCTTTTTTAAAATGTGCTGCTTGGCAATGATGCGATTGGGAAAGCACTGTCTGTAAAATTTGATGTATTCAGAAGTTGCAATCTCTGCTTGTAATGTGGTTTCCTCTGGTTGGGCTTTTGAGGTTAAAGAGTGAATGCCTTCAAAATGTGAGTTAAGTGTGTCAAACATATCTTTGGTAGGGAGCGCAACTCCTAAAATGTCATCATTTTCTTCAGTGGTGACTTATAAAGTTTCCACCATGGTATGCTTGTCTTTCTATTTTGTTTTTGTAGTACTGTCTCTGAGCTTTCTTGGATTGGGCCCACAGCTTTATTTTTGTCTCTTCAATTTTTTTCAACTCCTCTTTGCCTCTTTTCTCCACATTCTTCTTCTGCTCTCATCATCTAGTATAGCGTTCCTTTTGAAAGTACTATTTGTTTTTTCTTTTCTTCAGCTTTGAGCCAGTTGCGTCTGTAATTTGAATGTTTCTGCTTGGCTATTATCTCATCTCTATTTTGGACTTCCTTTTGTATCAGATTGGGATGTTTTAGTGTGATTCCAAGAAGAATATATAAATATGGAGGGGCTATGTTTGCTATCTTTATTTCTAGGAATGGATGTCTGAGTTTATTGTTAAAACATTTAACTGCATTTGTTTTCCCACCGCTCTCCAAAAACTGTTGTGCATCTGTGTGTAAAGATTGTAGTGCTCTCTTTTTGGTAGGTTCCTTACTTTCTGTTTGGAATCAAGACAGAACAGGCACGGAATGTCCCTGTCGCTCCTGAAATGCCATAGGACAAGAAAGCATAGTCTCCAAAGAGGAAGACAACAATCTCTTCTGTCTCCGTGCGAAGTTTTGTAATGCATGTATTTGGTTTTTTAGCTCTTTGAAAATTGTTTGCAGATTTTTTACTGTGTCTTTTACCTCTGCTATAGCTACCAGGTGTGTATTTGCCTTAGAGTTGTTTTTCGGCACTCTCTCTCTCTCTCTCTCTCTCTCTCTCTCTCTCTCTCTCTCTCTCTCTCTCTCTCTCTCTCTCTCTCTCTCTCTATATATATATATATATATATATATATATATATATATATATATATCCCCTCCTTTTCTTCCCTATCCCTTCTCTGTGTAACTCATTCCTGTCTATTCATAATTATATGCTCCTCTCAACATCTTCAGTGATAATCTGACGGAGATCTTCAACCTCTTCTTCATTTTGAGAAGATCACCAGCCACAGACTAAACAACTTGAGACAATGTGCTTTTGAGAGGGAATCCTTACCATCTACTGAGTTTTGAAGAAGGACGAGATTGGAATCAACGTGACACAGCAGCGTAGTTCAGGAATTTTGCCCTTGATGTGTAAGTTGATCTTCTTTTCTCAAGAATTTTTAAACTAGTTTAAATTCATGTGATCATTGCTTTTGACGCCATAGCAGTCAAAGATCAGTTATAAAGGTAAAAATGAACTAGTATAGACATGTCCATTGACTTGTACTTTTCAAACACAGCATTATACCAGGATTCTGTCAAAGTCTTTAGGGAGAGGAGTTGCTGCTCTAAAGAAAGGAACTTAAATTTAACAAAGATCCAAAATCAGCTGTTATATATGTTTGATGTGGTAAAAAAAAATTATTTTGTAAGTTTATTGTCAAATTATTGTTTTATCACAATTATAATGGGAATAAGGCTGGTAGACTTCAGAAATCAATTCCCGTTCATGACTTGGCAGAGATATAGGCTTAAAGTGCTGAAATCTTCTGTTGGTTCAATTCAAGCAGCCTTGTGACATCATTGCATTATTATCTTTTTTTAAGTGTGTTTTTCTTCGTTTTCTCCAGTAGGACAGACAGGTTTTTCAATCTTTCATGTCATCTCTTTTCTTATCCTTTCTGCTTAAAACAAACTTTCTCTTTCACAAAAATCATTTTCTTTTTCTCCAAAAATTAGGAGAGGGGAAAAAAATCATCTGTTCTTGCTTTAAGTCTTTGCAGGTCAAGACAAATTTTGGGCTACATTTGTAGACCAATCAAAGGTAGTCAGCTTACACCTCATGTACAAGTGAGACTTACATGTTTATCTTCTAATATTCATGTCTTTCTTTTCAAGCAAATTTCATGTCTGCAAAGTGTTGTCTGTGAATACATTCCTTTGTTTTATGGTTTGCTTGTTTTTTCACTATGTATGCTTTGAGTCCTTTGTATTTTCCAGCTTTGAAAATGTTATAGAACTGGAGTGAGATGTTATATTTGCAATCTGTGCTGTATTTATGGCAGTGGTTGTCTATACATAATTTTATGTAGAGCAGCGCCCAACATATGCGGTAACCATCTACGTTGAAACAACAAAGACATATAGCTTACAACTACCTTTATTAGATGTACCTTTTTTTTTTTTTTTTGTAAAACACGGCAATCCTTAGATTATTCATAGAAAATTCTCTATGAATTAGGGGCCCTGCTCTTTACAGTAGGCGATCATGACCTTCTGCGCATCTCTATACCTTGATGCTGTTAAGTGCCTCTGTCACTCATTTTACATTTAGCCACTTATCTTTTCTCGCTTCTTTCCCCTGCTGCCGTTTCCTTTAAAATCAATCGAGTTGCCACAAGATGTTTTAGTTTTTTTTTCTCATCACATGGCCCAAAAAGACTGCCTATAGTTTACATATGGTATTTATGAGCATTTTGGACTTTCGATCCAGAACAAAACGATTTTAACTGAATGGTGGACACTTGAATAAATCCATACTCTATAGCCACACTGATGAGTCGTAATACGACGAAACACATCCTAGAATGTGTCTGTGGATGAGTGAAAAAAATTATTGTTCCTTTATGCAAATATTTCCCCTTAAAAACGATTGATAATCTTGACTGGGGGACGGAATTCCTCCATCCTCCTTAATTTATAATAGGTTTAATCGTAGATAAAAAGAAACTTGCTCAGTTTTATTTTTTTGTATTATTAGATTTTCTAAAAATGTTCAATTTCACTTTTTTTCTAAACCTGTAAAGTTCTATTTAGATAATTACTAAAATCTGATGAGATTAAATTAGCTCTTGAAACAAAGAATTTTGTGCAGTTATTATAAACTATCTTTATGTAAATTGTATCTCATTATTTCATATACAATATATTTCAAATTTGATATATATCTAGCTAAGGTTTCACCCGCCCCCCCCCCCCATATTAATCTTTCTTTTTTGTGGTTCCTTTTCAGAAGTAAAATGTGGGACCTTGTTTGAATCCTCAAAGCTTTCTTATCATCCAGTTTTTATTTCTCTTGACAACGCTTTTAAAGAGAACAGGGAAAATATATTGACTGGAGTAAATTAATTAATATGTGAACAAAAATCTTATGTGAATTATCAGTTGTGCTTTATTGTAATGCAATGTAAGCTGAAAGTCAAACAGATTAAAGTTCATTTAACAGGCAATGCCCCTATATGTATTATCTCTTTTAATGAAAATGTCATATTCGTTTATGTTATATACATAAGTTTCATTGACGTTATTTTTTTAGACTGTATTATGTGTCTTTTTTAGGTAATTGTGTATTATAAAATTATTTCTTTTTATATTATTATAATTTGGATTTCTCTGAATAAACTCAGATAACACTCTTATCTGTCTTTGTTATTTTTGATATTGTTCCTGTTTTTAATACCTCCCACATTCAATACATTGAGAGTTTAAACCCAAAGGTTTTCGTATGTGTTTAAGGTATTTATCAAGTGATTTCAATTCATTGCAATTTGCACAGAGTTTAAGATCCGTCAGTTTTATACGAAAGAAATATTGAACTCCATATAAAGTAATAGAAACATACAACTGCCACATAGATGGTGAATCAATATTGAACAATGAAATAGGGGTGAGAAATACTTCTATACTTCTATCTCTATAAACAAGCATAATAACAAAATATCATTACAATAGAATAGATATCGAAATAAAAAATCAAAACGGTAGAATCGATTTCGATTTTTTCTTTCTCTATACTAATACAATACCAATGCTGTAGAATCGAAATGATTTCTATAAATCATCAAAATAATACCATATTATCAAAATATAATCGAATTTGAGACTAATCTTGATTTACCCAAGCAGGATATAGCTGGTAACAATCAGCAGCTGCATATATTATATTTTATAATTACATGTTCTCTTAATATAACAAAAATGACACGATTTTTTTTTTTTTGGCCGAGGGGGGAGGGGGGGGGGTTGGGGGGGGGGGTTGAGTGAATGGGCAATAAGGTTTTTAACTGGAGTTGGAGTAAATCTTTACGATTGGACTGATGACTCGAAAAAGATCGAGATGTAGATAGAGATAAAAGATTTGGGACGGGCTAAAAGGATAATAGTTATTGTGAAATTCCAATATGAATGCTAATTAATTCTATTTTGGTAATCTATATAAATTATAATTAGCATTATTCCAATATGGCCGCTAGTTAATTCTATTTTGGCCATCTCTACAATTAGCATAATGCCAATATGGCCGCCGATTAATTCTATTTTGGCCATCTCTATAATTAGCATAATGCCAATATGGCCGCCAATTAATTCTATTTTGGCCATCTCTATAATTAGCATAATGCCAATATGGCCGCCAGTTAATTCTATTTTGGCCATCTCTATAATTAGCATAATTCCAATATGGCCGCCGATTAATTCTATTTTGGCCATCTCTATAATTAGCATAATTCCAATTTCATTTTGGTAATCTATATAAATACAATAAATCCAATATGGCCGCCGGTTAATTCTATTTTGGCCATCTCTATAATTAGCATAATTCCAATATGGCCGCCGGTTAATTTTATCTTGGTAATCTCTATAATAAGCATAATTTCAATGTGGCCGCCAGTTGATTCTATTTTGGCCATCTCTATAATTAGCATAAATCCAATATGGCCGCCGATTAATTCTATTTTGGCCATCTCTATAATTAGCATAATTCCAATATGGCCGCCACTTGATTCTATTTTGGCCATCTCTATAATTAGCATAAATGCAATATGGCCACCGATTAATTCTATTTTGGCCATCTCTATAATTAGCATAATTCCAATATGGCCGCCGGTTAATTTTATTTTGGCCATCTCTATAATTAGCATAATTCCAATATGGCCGCCGGTGAATTCTATTTTGGCCATCTCTATAATAAGCATATTTCAATGTGGCCGCCAGTTGATTCTATTTTGGCCATCTCTATAATTAGCATAATTCCAATATGGCCGCCGGTGAATTCTATTTTGGCCATCTCTATAATAAGCATAATTCCAATATGGCCGCCGGTAAACTCCATTTTCTCCATCTCTATAATTAGCATAAATCCAATTTTGCCGCCAGTTAATTCTATTTTGGCCATCTCTATAATTAGCATATTTCCAATATGGCCGCCAGTGTATTCTATTTTGGTATTCTCTATAATTAGCATAATGCCAATGTGGCCGCCGGTTAATTCCATTTTGGCCATCTTTATAATTAGCATTATGCCAATATGGCCGCCGGTTAATTTTTTTTGGCCATCTCTATAATTAGCATAATTCCAATATGGCCGCCGGTTTATTCTATTTTGGCCATCTCATATTAAGAAATAAATCCAATATGGCCGTCGGTAAATTTTATTGAGGCCATCTTTTTAATTATCATAAATCCAATATGGCCGCCGATTAATTCTATTTTGGCCATCTCTATAATTATCATAAATCCAATATGGCCGCCGATTAATTCTATTTTGGCCATCTCTATAATTAGCATAATTCCAATATGGCCGCCAGTTAATTCCATTTTCGCCATCTCTATAATTAGCATAAATCTAATATGGCCGCCGGTTAATTTTATTTTAGCAATCGCTATAATTAGCATATTTCCAATATGGCGGCCGGTTAATTCTATTTTGGTAATCTTTATAATTAGCATAATTCCAATATGGCCGCCGGTTAATTCTATTTTGGCCATCTCTATAATTAGCATAAATCCAGTTTGGGCGCCAGTTAATTCTATTTTGGCCATTTCTATAATTAGCATAAATCCAATATGGCCGCCGGAGAATTCTATTTTGGCCATCTCTATAATTAGCATAAATCCAATATGGCCGCCGATTAATTCTATTTTGGCCATCTCTATAATTAGCATAAATCCAATATGGCCGCCAGTTGATTCTATTTTGGCCATCTCTATAATTAGCATAAATCCAATATGGCCGCCAGTTAATTCTATTTTGCCATCTCTATAACTATAATAAATCCAATATGGCCGCCAGTTGATTCTATTTTGGGCATCTCAATAATTTGCATAAATCCATAATGGCTGCCGATAAATTCTTTTTTGGCCATCTTTATAATTAGCATAAATCCAATATGGCCGCCAGTTAATTCTATTTTGGCCATCTCTATAACTATAATAAATCCAATATGGCCGCCAGTTGATTCTATTTTGCCATCTCTATAACTATAATAAATCCAATATGGCCGCCAGTTGATCCTATTTTGAGCATCTCAATAATTTGCATAAATCCATAATGGCCGCCGATAAATTCTTTTTTGGCCATCTTTATAATTAGCATAAATCCAATATGGCCGCCGATTAATTCTATTTTGGCCATCTCTATAATTAGCATAAATCCAATATGGCCGCCAGTTAATTCTATTTTGGCCATCTCTATAATTATTATAATTCCAATATGGCCGCCAGTTGATTCTATTTTGGCCATCTCTATAATTAGCATAAATCCAATATGGCCGCCGGTTAATTCTATTTTGGTACTCTCTATAATTAACACAATTCAAATATGGCCGCCAGTTTATTCTATTCTGGCAATCTCTATCATTAGCATAAATCCAATATGGCCGCCGGTTAATTCTATCTTAGCCATCTCAATAATTAGCATAATGCCAATATGGCCGCCGGTTATTTTATTTTGGGCATCTCTATAATTAGCATAATGCCAATATGGCCGCCGGTTAATTCTATTTTGGCCATCTCTATAATTAGCATAATTCCAATATGGCCGCCGGTTAATTCTATTTTGGCCATCTCTATAATTAGCCTAATTCCAATATGGCCGCCGATTAATTCTAATTTAGCCATCTCTATAATTAGCATAAATCCAATATGGCCGCCAGTGTATTCTATTTTGGCAATCTCTATAATTAGCATAAATCCAATATGGCCGCCAGTTAATTCTATTTTGGCCATGTTTATAATTAGCATAATTCCAATATGGCCGCCGGATAATACTATTTTCGCCATCTCTATAAATAACATAAATCCAATATGGCCGCCGGTTAATTCTATTTTGGCGATCTCTATAATTAGCATAATTCCAATATGGCCGCTGGTTAATTCTATTTTGGCCATCTATATAATTAGCATAATTTCAATATGGCCGCCGGTTAATTCTATTTTGGCCATCGCTATAATTAGCATAATTTCAATATGGCCGCCGATTAATTCTATTTTCGTAATCTCTATAATTAGCATATATCCAATATGGCAGCAGGTTAATTCTATTTACGCCATCTCTATAATTAGCATAATTTCAATATGGCCGCCAATTAATTCTATTTTCGCAATCTCTATAATTAGCATATATCCAATATGGCCGCCAGTTGATTCTATTTTGCCATCTCTATAACTATAATAAATCCAATATGGCCGCCAGTTGATTCTATTTTGGGCATCTCAATAATTTGCATAAATCCATAATGGCCGCCGATAAATTCTTTTTTGGCCATCTTTATAATTAGCATAAATCCAATATGGCCGCCAGTTAATTCTATTTTGGCCATCTCTATAATTAGCATAAATCCATTATGGCCGCCGATTAATTCTATTTTGGCCATCTCTATAATTAGCATAAATCCAATATGGCCGCCGATAAATTCTTTTTTGGCCATCTTTATAATTAGCATAAATCCAATATGGCCGCCAGTTAATTCTATTTTGGCCATCTCTATAACTATAATAAATCCAATATGGCCGCCAGTTGATTCTATTTTGGGCATCTCTATAATTAGCATAAATCCATAATGGCCGCCGATTAATTCTATTTTGGCCATCTCTATAATTAGCATAATTTCAATATGGCCGCCGGTTAATTTTATTTTGGTAATCTATATAAATACCATAAATCCAATATGGCCGCCAGTTAATTCTATTTTGGCCATCTTTATAATTAGCATAATTCCAATATGGCCGCCGGTTAATTCTATTTTGGCCATCTCTATAATTAGCATAATTCCAATATGGCCGCCGATTAATTCTATTTTGGCCATCTCTATAATTAGCATAAATCCAATTTCATTTTGGTAATCTATATAAATACAATAAATCCAATATGGCCGCCGGTTAATTCTATTTTGGCCATCTCTATAATTAGCATAATTCCAATATGGCCGCCGGTTAATTCTATTTTGGCCATCTCTATAATTAGCATAAATCCAATATGGCCGCCGAGTTAATTCTATTTTGGCCATCTCTATAATTAGCATAAATCCAATATGGCCGCCGGTTAATTCTATTTTGGCCATCTCTATAATTAGCATAAATCCAATATGGCCGCCGGTTAATTCTATTTTGGCCATCTCTATAATTAGCATAATACCAATTTGGCCGCCGATTAATTTTATTGAGGCCATCTCTATAATTAGCATCAATCCAATATGGCCGCCGGTTAATTTTATCTTGGTAATCTCTATAATTAGCATAAATCCAATATGGCCGCCAGTGTATTCTATTTTGGTACTCTCTATAATTAGCATAATTCCAATATGGTCGCCGGGAAAATCTATTTTGGCAATCTCTATAATTAGCATAAATTTAATATGGCCGCCAGTTAATTCTATTTTGGCAAATTCTATAATTAGCATAAATCCAATATGGCCGCCAGTTAATTCTATTTTGGCCATCTCTATAATTAGCATAAATCCAATTTCATTTTGGTAATCTATATAAATACAATAAATCCAATATGGCCGCCGGTTAATTCTATTTTGGCCATCTCTATAATTAGCATAATTCCAATATGGCCGCCGGTTAATTCTATTTTGGCCATCTCTATAATTAGCATAAATCCAATATGGCCGCCGGTTAATTCTATTTTGGCCATCTCTATAATTAGCATAATTCCAATATGGCCGCCGGTTAATTCTATTTTGATAATCTCTATAATTATCATAAATCCAATATGGCCGCCGGTTAATTCTCTTTTGACCATCTCTATAATTAGCATAAATCCAATATGGCCGCCGGTTAATTCTATTTTGGCCATCTCTATAATTAGCATAAATCCAATATGGCCGTCGATTAATTCTATTTTGGCCATCTCTATAATTAGCATATTTCCAATATGGCCGCCGGTTAATTCTATTTTGGCCATCTCTATAATTAGCATAATTCCAATATGGCCGCCAATTTATTGTATTTTGGCCATCTCTATAATTATCATAAATCCAATATGGCCGCCGGTGAATTCTATTTTGGCAATCTCTATAATTAGCATAATTCCAATACGGCCGCCAGTTTATTCTATTTTGGCCATCTCTATAATTAGCATAAATCCAATATGGCCGCCGGTTAATTCTATTTTGGCAATCTCTATAATTAGCATAAATCCAATATGGCCGCCGGTTAATTCTATTTTGGCAATCTCTATAATTAGCATAAATCCAATATGGCCGCCAGTTAATTCTATTTTGGCAATCTCTATAATTAGCATAAATCCAATATGGCCGCCGGTTAATTCTATTTTGGCCATCTCTATAATTAGCATAAATCCAATATGGCCGCCGGTTAATTCTATTTTGGCCATCTCTATAATTAGCATAATTCCAATATGGCCGCCGGTTAATTCTATTTTGGCCATCTCTATAATTAGCATAATTCCAATATGGCTGCCGGTTAATTCTATTTTGGCCATCTCTATAATAAGCATAATTCCAATATGGCTGCCGCTTAATTCTATTTTGGCCATCTCTATAATTAGCATAATTCCAATATGGCCGCCGGTTAATTCTATTTTGGCCATCTCTATAATAAGCATAATTCCAATATGGCCGCCGGTTAATTCTATTTTGGCCATCTCTATAATTAGCACAATTCAAATATGGCCGCCAGTTAATTCTATTTTGGCAATCTCTATAATTAGCATAAATCCAATATGGCCGCCGATTAATTCTATTTTGGCCATCTCTATAATTAGCATAAATCCAATATGGCCGCCGGTTAATTCTATTTTGGCCATCTCTATAATTAGCATAATTCCAATATGGCCGCCGGTAAATTCTATTTTGGCCATCTCTATAATTAGCATAAATCCAATATGGCCGCCGGTTAATTCTATTTTGGCCATCTCTATAATTAGCATAATTCCAATATGGCCGCCGATTAATTCTATTTTGGCCATCTCTATAATTAGCATAATTCCAATATGGCCGCCGGTTAATTCTATTTTGGCCATCTCTATAATTAGCATAAATCCAATATGGCCGCCGGTTAATTCTATTTTGGCCATCTCTATAATTAGCATAATTCCAATTTCATTTTGGTAATCTATATAAATACAATAAATCCAATATGGCCGCCGGTTAATTCTATTTTGGCCATCTCTATAATTAGCATAAATCCAATATGGCCGCCGGTTAATTCTATTTTGGAAATATCTATTGTTAGCATAAATCCAATATGGCCGCCAGTTAATTCTATTTTGGCCATCTCTATAATTAGCATAAATCCAATATAGCCGCCGATTAATTCTATTTTGGCCATCTCTATAATTAGCATAATTCCAATTTTATTTTGGTAATCTCTATAAATAGCATAAATCCAATATGGCCGCCGGTTAATTCTATTTTGGTAATCTCTATAATTAGCATAATTCCAATATGGCCGCCGGTTAATTCTATTTTGGCAATCTCTATAATTAGCATAAATCCAATATGGCCGCCGGTTAATTCTATTTTGGCAATCTCTATAATTAGCATAATTCCAATATGGCCGCCGGTTAATTCTATTTTGGTAATCTCTATAATTAGCATAAATCCAATATGGCCGCCGGTTAATTCTATTTTGGCAATCTCTATAATTAGCATAAATCCAATATGGCCGCCGGTTAATTCTATTTTGGCAATCTCTATAATTAGCATAAATCCAATATGGCCGCCGGTTAATTCTATTTTGGTACTCTCTATAATTAACACAATTCAAATATGGCCGCCAGTTTATTCTATTTTGGCAATCTCTATAATAAGCATAAATCCAATATGGCCGCCGATGAATTCTATTTTGGCAATCTCTATAATTAGCATATTTCCAATATGGCCGCCAGTTAATTCTATTTTGGCCATCTCTATAATTAGCATAAATCCAATATGGCCGCCGGTTAATTCTATTTTGGCCATCTCTATAATTAGCATAAATTCAATATGGCCGCCGGTTAATTTTATCTTGGTAATCTCTATAATAAGCATAAATCCAATATGGCCGCCGATTAATTCTATTTTGGCCATCTCTATAATTAGCATAAATCCAATATGGCTGCCGGTTGATTCTATTTTGGCCATCTCTATAATTAGCATAAATCCAATATGGCCGCCGGTTAATTCTATTTTGGTACTCTCTATAATTAACACAATTCAAATATGGCCGCCAGTTTATTCTATTTTGGCAATCTCTATAATTAGCATAATTCCAATATGGCCGCCATTTAATTCTATTTTGGCAATCTCTATAATTAGCATAATTCCAATATGGCCGCCTGTGAATTCTATTTTGATAATCTCTACAATTAGCATAAATCCAATATGGCCGCCAGTTAATTCTATTTTGGCAATCTCTATAATTAGCATAATTCCAATATGGCCGTCGGTTAATTCTTTTTTGACCATCTCTATAAATAGTGTATTTCCGATATGGCCGCCAGTTAATTCTATTTTGGTAATCTCTATAATTAGCATAATTCCAATATGGCCGCCAGTTAATTCTATTTTGGCAATCTCTATAATTAGCATAATTCCAATATGGCCGCCAGTTAATTCTATTTTGGTAATCTCTATAATTAGCATAATTCCAATATGGCCGCCGGTTAATTCTATTTTGGCAATCTCTATAATTAGCATAATTCCAATATGGCCGCCATTTAATTCTATTTTGGCAATCTCTATAATTAGCATAATTCCAATATGGCCGCCATTTAATTCTATTTTGGTAATCTCTATAATTAGCATAATTCCAATATGGCCGCCAGTTAATTCTATTTTGGTAATCTCTATAATTAGCATAATTCCAATATGGCCGCCGATTAATTCTATTTTGGCAATCTCTATAATTAGCATAATTCCAATATGGCCGCCGGTTAATTCTATTTTGGTAATCTCTATAATTAGCATAATTCCAATATGGCCGCCGGTTAATTCTATTTTGGCAATCTCTATAATTAGCATAATTCCAATATGGCCGCCAGTTAATTCCAATTTGGTAATCTCTATAATTAGCATAATTCCAATATGGCCGCCGGTTAATTCTATTTTGGTAATCTCTATAAATAGCATAATTCTAATATGGCCGCCAGTTAATTCTATTTAGGCAATCTCTATATTTAGTATAATCCAATATGGCCGTGGTTAATTCCGATTTGGAAGTCTCTATAATTAGCATATTTCTAATATGGCCGCCGGTTAATTCCAATTTGGTAATCTCTATAATTAGCATAATTCCAATTTTACTCCGGTCTGAAATTCGATTATATTTTGATAATATGGTATTATTTTGATGATTTATAGGGATCATTTCGATTCTACAGCATTGCTATTGTATTAGTATAGAGAAAGAAAAAATGGAAATCTTTCTACCGTTTTGAATTTTTTTAAATTTCGAATTATATTCTATTGTAATAATATTTAATTATGCTTGATTTGTAGAGATAGAAATAAAGAGGATTTTGTCACCCCTATTTAATTATTCAATATTGATTCACCATCTTTGTGGCAGTTGGCTATTCCATGTTATGTTCCTAACACATACCACCCACGCATTATCAATTCGGTAATAAGGGTTTATGTTTCTATTACTGTAAAATGGAGTTCAATATTTCTTTTGTATAAAAATGACGGATCTTAAACTCTGTGCAAATTGCAATGAATTGAAATCACTTGATGAATACCATAAACACATACGAAAACCTATTAAAAACAGGACATTTATCAAAAACAACAAAGACAGATAAAAAAAGAGTGTTATCTGAGTTTATTCAGAGAAATCCAAATTATAAAAATATAAAAAGGAATCATTATAATACACATTGTTTTCTAAAATAATTAAAAAGACACATAATACAGTCTTTTAAAAATAACGTCAGTGAAACTTATGTATATAACATAAACGAATATGACATTTTCATTAAAAGAGATAATACATATAAGGGCATTGCCTGTTAAATGAACTTTAATTTGTTTGACTTTCAGCTCACATTGCATTACAAAAAAATACAATTGATAATTCACATAAGATTTTTTCAAAACATTCATTAATTAGGTTTTTAATCCAGTCAACATAGTTTCCATGTTCTCTTTAAATGCGTTATCCAGAGAAATAGTAACTGGATGATAAGAAAGCTTTGAGGATTCAAACAAGGTCCCACGTTTTACTTCTGAAAAGGAATCAGAAAAAAGAAAGATTAATATGGGGGTGAAACCTTAGCCAAATAAAGACTAGGAAAAAAAGACGAGGCAACAAACGTTTGTGTCTTTTGTTAATCCAAAACTAGGTCGACCGTTTCCACAAGAACCACCACCTTGACATTCACAATGTAAAAAAACACGTCCTCTCTATGTTTTGAGAACGATGTTGTTTTGACTGTGAAGGAGTTGCTCTAGATAGCTATTAACAAATGTCATCGTAACAGTGTGCTGATTAACCAGCCGATCGGGTGAGCAATATTCAACTGAAAAGGCTTGTATTATAGGCGTCTCGACTAAAATCGACAATGTATACTGAAACTTGAGTTTCTTTAGAAATGGTTATAAGTTTTGTAACATTTAAAACTAGAGGCTTATATAATAAAATATTTAAAACAAAAATAACTTAAATTTTAATATATATATATATATATATATATATATATATATATATATATATATATATATATATATTGTCATTGTATGCTTATGCTGTCTGTCTGTCTGTCTGTCTCTCTCTCTCTCTCTCTCTCTCTCTCTCTCTCTCTCTCTCTCTCTCTCTCTCTCTCTCTCTCTCTCTATTTCTCTTTCTCGTTCTAACCCTCTTTGAAATTTGAAGTAAAAATAAAGCCAGAAAATACATCGCTACATGGCGACTTACATAAAGATACATGAGCTTAAATAAAGATAGCACTGTACAAAGTTTTTTAACTAAAAATATAGGAAGAGAAGTTCACAAATATATTCTTTCATATAATGCTATTTTTATCACTGTCAGTCAATCCCACAAGTGCCTCGAATTAACCTGGATTAGAAATATTGTTACTACCCCGAGGTCCTCCTTTCAAAAATCGGCTAGTTGCACCCTTGGGTCCACATATCCCTCACATAAAAGCCTCAAGAGTTGGGAGAAAAAGAAAAAAAAAGGTTTGACTCTGGTTAGCCAGCTCTAATAAGAGTTTAGAGCTAATGTCTTAATATGAAGTGAAAAACAGAAATGAAGATTTAATATGGGAAAAAATGATATAGGATATAGGACAAGGGAAAAGGAGAAAATCCTCATAGTCTAAGCCCAGAATAAGACAGAACGACAAAAATGGGAGAGAAAAGAAAGAGTGAGAATGGAGGCGAGGTTTAGACAGTTACATCATACAGTGTTGAGCTGAAGATCATATTCTTATAGCTCAATATTAAAATGGCTTCACTGAAGAGCAAAAAAAGAATGGCTACAGCAAGCAGTGTAAAAATTAAATGTATGTTTATAAAAAGTGTAAATCTTAGAATGCTTTAAGATTAACTCAAATTTATAATATTTGCTCAAATTAGAGGTAAAAAAGCATGACTTATATTGGGCGGCAGCTCAGAGCCAACTCTGAGAAAGAGGAATGAGGGTATCTTTCCCTCTGCTAGTCTGTGAGAGGTCCATGGGCAAGACCAATTAAAAATAAAACATGAAATGATATCAGACAGCAACAATGTGAGTTGATGGGTAAATCAGCTCATTAAAACAAAAAAATAATAAAGTGCGGTGTCTGACAAGGATGTGTGCTTGCTCCAGACCTTTTCTCTCTCTACAGTGAAATGATTTGAGAAGCATAGAAGGATACCCAGGAATTAAAATAGGAGGGCACAAAGTAAGCAACATGAGATACGCTGATGACGCTGTATTAATTGCAGAAAATAAAGAAGACTTGCCACAATTATTAGACATCACTGAAGAAGAAAGCAGAAGGAAAGGATATGGATTAAAGAGCAAAAATACAGAAGTAATGGTCGTCAATCGAAACAATGAGTGTGCACAGATCAATTCTTTAGTAGCCAAAGATAATTCGTTCAGGAATCAATGCAAATACTTGGGCACTTGAATGTGAAGAGATGGACACAACAACTGTGAAATCGCATCAAAAAAGGCACTGGAGTGTTTTACTGAACCCATCCTTATGTATGGATGTTAGGCTTGGACAATTTAAAAAACAACTACAAAATTAACTGGAGGAAACAGAAATGTGGTTCCTAAAGAGAATGCTATGAATCTTATTTATGGACTTCAAAGAAATCAAACTAAAGTGTGGTACGAGGAGCTGGCATATATATGCTCATAAATACCATATTTAATCTACAGGCAGTATTTTTTGGCCATGTGATGAGAAAAAGAAACTGAAACATCTTTGAGAACTGGATTGATTTTAAAGGAAAAGGCAGCAGGGGAAAGAAGCGAGAGAAGATGTAGCATGGATTAAAAAAGTGGCTAAATGTAAAATGAGTGACAGATGCACTAACAGCATCAAGGGATAGAGATGCGCAGAAGGTCATGATTGCCTAATCTAAAGAGCAGGGCACCTAATTCATTGATATACCGGGTATTTTCCATGAATCATCTAAGGATTTGTGTCTAGCTACAAAAAAAAAAAAACAACAAAAAAAGATGTATCTAATAAACGTAGTTGTAAGCAATATAAACATATATTGTCTCTGTTGTTTGAACGTAGATGAATACCACATATGTTGAGCGCTGTTCTACATAAAATTATGTATAGACAACCACTGCCATAAGTACAGCAAAGATTGCAAATATAACATCTCACTCCAGTTCTATAACATTTTCAAAGCTGGAAAGTTCAAAGGACTCAAATCACACATAGTGAAAAAAAAACATAATACGAAGGAATGTATTCACAGACAACACCTTGCAGACATGAAATTTGCTTGAAAAGAAAGACATGAATATTAGAAGGTAAACATGTAAGTCTCACTTGTACATAAGGTGTAAGCTGACTACCTTTGATTGGTCTACAAACGTAGCCCAAAATTTGTCTTGACCTGCAAAGACTTAAAGAAGGAACAAATGATTTTTTTCCCTCTCTTTATTTTTTGAGAAAATCCAAAAAAAAAAATGATTTTTGTGAAAGATGAAGTTTGTTTTAAGCTGAGAGGATAAGAAAAGAGATGACATGAAAGATTGAAAAACCTGTCTGTCCTACTGGAGAAAACGAAGAAAAACACACACAAAAAAAATAATAATAATGCAATGATGTCACAAAGCTGCTTGAATATATATATATATATATATATATATATATATATATTCTCTCTCTCTCTCTCTCTCTCTCTCTCTCTCTCTCTCTCGTTCTAATGCTCTTTGAAATTTGAAGTAAAAAAAACCCAGAAAATACATCACTACATGGCGACTTACATAAAGATACATGTAAGTAAATAAAGATAATACTGTACTCACAGACAACACTTTGCAGACATGAAATTTGGTTGAAAAGAAAGACATGAATTTTAGAAGGTAAACATGTTAGTCTCACTTGTACATGAGGTGTTAGCTGACTACCTTTGATTGATCTACAAACGTAGCCCAAAATTTGTCTTGACCTGCAAAGACTTAAAGCAAGAAGAAATGATTTTTTCCCTCTCTTAATTTTTTGAGAAAATCCAAAAGAAAAATGATTTTTGTGAAAGATGAAGTTTGTTTTAAGCTGAGAGGATAAGAAAAGAGATGACATGAAAGATTGAAAAACCTGTCTGTCCTACTGAAGAAAACGAAGAAAAACACACACACAAAAAAAATAATAATAATGCCATGATGTCACAAGGCTGCTTGAATTGAACCAACAGAAGGTCTCAGCACTTTTTCTATGACATCAAAAGCAATGATCACATGAATTTAAAGTAGTTTAAAATTCTTGAGAAAAGAAGATCAACTTACACATCAAGGGCAAAACTAGGTGTTGCGTCACTCTTCAAAACTCAGTAGATGGTAAGGATTCTCTCTCAAAAGCACATTGTCTCAAGTTGCTTAGTCTGTGGCTGCTGATCTTCTCAAAATGAAGAAGAGGTTGAAGATCTCTGTCAGATTATCACTGAAGATGTTGAGAGGAACATATAATTATGAATAGAAAGGAACGAGTTACACAGAGAAGGGATAGGGAAGAAAAGAAGGGGATATATATATATATATATATATATATATATACAGAGAGAGAGAGAGAGAGAGAGAGAGAGAGAGAGAGAGAGAGAGAGAGAGAGAGAGAGAGAGAGAGAATTTATATACTTTTGTAATAGTTTTAAAGTGGCTTTATAAACTGAGGATTTTCTTTTCTAATGCTGAAACTGGTTTTAATGAAGCAAGTTTTTCTCGGTGTAATGACGAGTTATAAATTTGTATATTAGAAGAGAGAGAGAGAGAGAGAGAGAGAGAGAGAGAGAGAGAGAGAGAGAGAGAGAGAGAGAGAGAGAGAGAGAGAGAGAGAGAGAGAGAGAGAGAGAGAGAATTTATATACTTTTGTAATAATTTTAAAGTGGCTTTATAAACTGAGGATTTTCTTTTCTAATGCTGAAACTGGTTTTAATGAAGCAAGTTTTTCTCGGTGTAATGACGAGTTATAAATTTGTATATTAGAAGAGAGAGAGAGAGAGAGAGAGAGAGAGAGAGAGAGAGAGTAGATATGGTATCCTGACAAAAAAACGAAACACCTAGCTGTACTCACTATTATCATATGAAGAAATAAGAATGATCTTTCGTTGGAAATAACGGTGAGCTGTGGGTGTAAAGATAGAGAGAAGAAATTTTTTTATACAAATGAATGATAAAATAAACACCAATATCATGGATAGTTTGAACTACAATACAAATCTCAATATTGGAATTGAAATGTATAAAAATTTATATTAATAATAATAATAATAAAAAATACATTATACTAGATAATATATCGTCTAGTTTTATACTTTCGCACAGGTTGGTACTCAATGATGGAAAAATATCGTACTCAGCGTAGAATTATATTTTTACCATTTCTTTTGCACGTCCAACCTTCAACAAAAGTTTGTCTGTCCAAGGACAGAATTTGTGGGGGATCACATGAATGTATAATGTATACAGAATTCCCTAAATTTACGGACAATTCTCTTTCCTGTACAGTGGAACCCATGTTTAACACCTCGAATAGCGAAAACCATTGCTATAACGACAGAGCTAAATAACACCTTTTTTCCTATATTCAATTTATTTCTGCAAAATTGACACCGCTTCCCAACCTGTAAAAACTGGAAAGAAAGCACCAAAACTTTTAATAGAAAAAAATCCTTAGCATTTTGCCCTGCCTGCATTGTAACAGTACAAGCGAACAAGCAATGCAGGCTTTCCTGTCTTTTCTCCACAGTCCGCATGTATATGAAAATATGTATTTATTTCCATAAGAGGCAGAATAGAAAAAAACAAAGGAAAGTGTAATTACTTCTTGGGTGAGGCCATGCCCTTGATGGTTCAAATACTACACTGTGATGGCCAGGAAGGGCGGAGACTGGTCTTTCGGCCTCTGGATCTTCAACCGAATCTTGGCTTGACAATCTAGTTTGAGGGACCTGTGAAAGTGATGAAGAGTATGTAGTTATGTATCTATAGATAGAGTTGAATGCTACAAAGTTCATTTAGTGTATAGCATCAAGCCACATGGTAGGCAGTGGCCAACATCTAAAGAAAAATAACTTTGGCTTATAAAATCTGAAACCTCAAAATAAATGATTGATTGGCAAATCTAGATCTAGAGTAAATTATAATATTTGTCCTATGAACTGCAAAATGTTTCAGATCAGTACTCTGACAATGCCTTTCAATAAGGCTTTTGGTGCCCTCATGCCAAATTTTCCATTCTGTTATAGATCTAGAATCTAGATCTAGATCTACTCCAAGAGGCAGGGAAGGATTTAAAAATCTAGGCTTAGGATAACTCACCCCTTATCTTTAACCAACCACTAAAATCTAAAATCAGATCGTCTAGATCTGGATATAAGACCTATCTATATTTAACTCTAGATCTCATTAGCACAATTGATGGGACTTACCTTTGGCATGGGCGCTGACCCGTCGAGGAGCTGGTGTGTTTGGACGGGGAGTGCTTGCACACAAAGAGAATGCTTTTATATTTTAGGTACTTCAGTATTAGTTCTTTCACTGACTCACTCGATCTTTTCACAAATAGACTGTGAGTGCCACTGAAAATGATTTAAGGGCTGCCTCAAACTCTTCATACGTTTTGAACACACGTCCTTTCTCCATTTTGAACATTGGTGGAAAGGAAGTGAAATCTGAGTCAAACACGAATTTTGTGACGTCACATGAATTTCCGTGTCCGTTTAGACCAGTACCAATTATCTAGGAGGCCTGTTCATAGGTTATGTAATATTATTCAGATGGGCCGGTCTGCGGGGTGCTAGCAATGTGCTCTCTCTCTCTCTCTCTCTCTCTCTCTCTCTCTCTCTCTCTCTCTCTCTCTCTCTCTCTCTCTCTCTCTCTCTCTCTCTCTCTCTCTCTCTCTCTCTCTCTCTCTCTCTCTCTCTCTCTCTCTCTCTCTCTCTCTCTCTCTCTCTCTCTCTCATCTTTAGCTTAATCCGACTCTTAACCCTCGTCTCTCTCTCTCTCTCTCTCTCTCTCTCTCTCTCTCTCTCTCTCTCTCTCTCTCTCTCTCTCTCTCTCCCCCTCCCTCCCTTTTCATCATAACTTCTAAGTACATGTAGGCTATACATTCAAATACTTAGAAACTCAAATGCACATGTACACCTTTTCGAGATTTGATAATACAGTGGTACGGTACATCAAATACCGGCACTGGAGTGACACACTAAGAACACGTACATCAGATAATGAGGAGAGTTTTTAATTGTATCAAGTCAGAAGAAGCAAATGAAGAGAGAGGGAAAGAGAGAGAGAGAGAGAGAGAGAGAGAGAGAGAGAGAGAGAGAGAGGGGGGGGGGGGACAGAGATTATAATTTTGTAAAATTCGACCAAGGAACAAAAACAAACATAGTAGGTACGTAGAATCTTAGAGCAAGAGATAAAATAATGAATGAGAGAGAGAGAGAGAGAGAGAGAGAGAGAGAGAGAGAGAGAGAGAGAGAGAGAGAGAATGGGTGAAAGAGATACAGACAGCCAGAGGTCTATTTGTGTGGAAAAGGGGGTGCTAGATATGGTAATAGGTGCTAGCCATGTGCGCTTTATATCTGGCCTTCTCTCTTTCTTTCATCTCTCTAGCTCAATCCGACTCTTAACCCTTCCGGGCCTCTCTCTCTCTCTCTCTCTCTCTCTCTCTCTCTCTCTCTCTCTCTCTCTCTCTCTCTCTCTCTCACACACACACACACACTCTCCCTTCTCATCATAATTTCTATTACATTCAAATATTTACACTTTGAAACTCAGATCCACATGTACACCTTTTCGAGACTTGATAACACAGTGTTACAGTAGGCTACATTAAATAAAGGCACTGGAGTGACATGTCAAGAGCAAAACAAGGAATGACAGAATGTGAAAGACAAAAAAAGATATGGTGATATTTAGAGTGAAAGAGATACAGACAGAAGTCTATGTGTATGTGGGAGGGGGGGGTGGTCAGAATGATGGGCAGTACTAACCTGTTCCAGTGTAAAAATGAAGGACAACTTCTAGCTGATCCCATTGATTCACAGTTTTACAGGGGAAATTTGGGTGTGTTACCAATTTAAAACCGTTGTAGTCTTCAAATTGAATTACAGTCACTCCTGCATCTGCATCTCTAAGTCTAATATGGAAGTATATAACATATTCATGCATACAACCACCGCGACTGAAGCTGGCAAGTGCTTGTTCTGTTCTATCTGCATTACAAGCACTGAGTCCATAGAGGAGCAAACTTTCTTGAAGGGCTTCCTTAACAGTGTCACAGTTAAAGTTATTTTTTACTATGAATGTATCCAGTTCGTCAATTTCTCTGACTTTGTTTTCACTGAGAGCTTTTTTTAGGTAGGGCGAGGAGTTTTTGGATGAGCATGTGATATGGATGGTGAAGGTATCTCACCAAAGTTAATAGGAGGATGCATAGAGATTATAAATATTATCTTCCTCTTCGAATGTGAGGAGTATCAGAGAGCCAGTGTCGACTACATACTCCAATATGTTCAGTCACTTTCTCAACTTTGTTAGGGAGACTCGAAACCCATTTATGACATTCAGTTGGGTCCTTCGGAAAACCATAATTATAAAATAACCGTTTCACTTTCTTTCCCCTTCTGACTGGCATAGCCGCTCTTACAGTTTGTAACAGTGCACTTTCTTCCCCTAAACAATAAACAGTTAAGGAAATTGATAATGACACCGATACACCATATAATGAAATATGAAACTTAAGGTTAAAGTATTGAGGGCACTTTGAGTATCAGAGATTTTAGTTAAAAGGCTTTTAAAAAAACTTTGGCTCCCACTTCAGCACACCTTCTCTCTATAAAGTGATATCGCAGAGACCATAAAGGGAAAAGCTAATTAAACTTAAAGCATATTTAGATGAACTTAACATGTATAATTGTTTATCAGTCTATATATATATATATATATATATATATATATATATATATATATATATATATATATATATATATATATATATATAGATATATATTTATATCACATTGTATGATGTTTGGTGCCACGGGTCATACTCTATCAGTGTGCACACATTTAGAGGAAAATCTACACCAAATCACAAAAAAGCATTCTTGGAATGTTCCACATTGAAAGCATCTGTTAGAACAAGGTGCAATCCAAGGGCGAATAACAAAGAATAAGATAAGAAATATAATCCAAGAAAGAATGAATGTAATCCAATAACAAAATGGCAGGAGAGTCCAGTGAAAACACAGTGTGTACTGCTAAGCATGCTCTAATCAACTGTTCAAACCTCCCGCAGGTGGCTGATAGCTAGCCAGATGATGGCCCATCTGAATAATGTTACGCAACCTTGTGAACAGGCCTCCTAGACAGATGGTACTGCTATAGACACATTGTTTGTATATTTTGAACCACGTGATGGACAATAATAGCACAGCCTCCGTGATTTCTTAAAACCACGTGATAAACCACGTGATAAAAAGATTTTGCGGGTGCCTATTAGTCGTTTTCTCTTTGTCAAGCTGTGTTTACACTTACAAGTAGTAGTTCGTACATTAACTTTTTCTTTTTTTTTTTCTTGAGGGGGGTGGGGATAGATCTCTTTGCATTCCTGAAGCGGGAACTTGCTTACAGCAGGATTTTTTTCCTGAAACTAAAATTCCCGTTATAGTCATGTTTTATTTATTTTAAGCACATCACTAGAGTGGTCTCGCTTATTGAATCTGTATAGCTTATCACTGTCTGCCTCTGGCCTTACACTTTGTTTCCTTCTGTTTTGTGTCCTCTTCTCTGATGTTGGCAATTAATGTCTAGTGGTCAGTCAGCCCCAATTGCTGCAGAGAAAGAGACAATTGTGCGCGACGGTCTAAAAGAGGTGACAGTAGAGAAGTTTTACAGTACTGGAGGTATCTGAGAGACGAGCAGACTTCTCGCTCGGATTGAGAAAACGTGGCATTACCTAAACTAGCTGTGATAAAGACAGGGTTAGCTTTCTTTACAGAAAAAAAAAAATAGGAGACGACGTAGAAAGTTGTCAACTTGATAATTATTAAACCCTAAAACAATTTTGGCTGGTTTTAATAGAAAGGAGGGAACACAGACACGGGCTAATTCTTCTTCACAGAACACCCCCCCTCCCCCTCCCCCTTGAGGAGGCTGCACAACCACTGGACGAGCCACAGCATTCCTGTCCCACAACTCATCTTCCCGGGTCTGACGGCACGTGCCCCCAGGTGCGCACGTCGGGGCCTCAATTATAAGTGCGGCAACCGAACTTCTCCGCAGATACCCCTGTTTCCTGCATGCAACAACTGAAAGGGGTTAGTTAGAAATCAATGGTTTATTTGGCGGAAAGTCTAAAACTGTCCTTACCCACAGGTCTGGAGGTGAGAAGAAAACTGGATGCTGCTATTTGACTTCCCTCCAACAGTGAACGGACAGAGGTGCTTTAGGCAGAACTATCCCGTTCATCGTGAATTAAACGCAGTGGAAACTGAGGCTACGGGGAAAATACGAGTAGTACGATGTACTAATTGACATAGAAGAGAAGAGTAGCATAAAGAAACGCGCACTTGAAGATAAAGACTTTCTTAGAACTTCTTTTTTAAGGGAGAAGAGCACTTCAGTACAAAGTTTAAAATAATTCTTCCAGTCAAGGAACTCGACAAATCATTATGTTTTATAAAGTCATTTCAAGATGGAGACCATAATGATTGATTATGGAACATTTGAAAAAAAAAAACCTATGGAAATCAAAATAACTTCCTTAAATTATTTTTAGTCAGATCAAGGTGCCTTGCCCCGCCACAGTGAAAAAGTATTTAAAAAACCTTAGGTTTAGACAGAAACTATTTTCATTGAGCTGAAAATAAGAAAGGAATTGTTGAACAGATTTATTGCTTTTATCATCATACCTTGTCATTATCACCAATGTAACTAGATGTATTCAAGCTAGAACATTGATTTGAGATGCCTGTATGATTGTATGCTTTGCCTATGACGTTATGACGAACGTATTCTTTTACTACATTTCTAGGACATATTTATAGTCTTTGTGTGATAATCAAGACTGTAGGTATGTTATGTAAGCACACATCGATAATTATAAAGTACAGTGTATTTTTGGTGCACTATATTGGTGTGTGCTCAAGGAAAATTCTGGACGAGCGATTTTTTGGTGTGAACGCAGGATTACCGGGGGAGGGGGGGGGGGGGGAGGGGGGGAGGAAGAGCCACACTATTCGCTATTCGATTCAGACTGCCTTTACCTCTAATCTAAGGAGGCAAATTATACTCAGGGGAAGCTGATGCCATAGTGCTGTGCTTACCTCTCTGTCTGTCTGTCTCTCTCTCTGTCCGTCTCTCTGTCTGTCTATCTGTCTGTCTCTCTCTGTCCTCTTTGTGTCTGTCTGTCTGTCTGTCTGTCTGTCTCTCTCTCTCTCTCTCTCTCTCTCTCTCTCTCTCTCTCTCTCTCTCTCTCTCTCTCTCTCTCTCTCTCTCTCTCTCTCTCTCTCTCTCTCTCTCTCTCTCCTTTTCTGTTTCTCTTTCTCGCTTCCTAGCTTCCAATGGATTCAGAGATACACAGAGTGAAATGGGCAAATTTCTTTCTTCTGTTGTTAAAGTCAGGCTCATTTTTATCTTTGAAGTAGTGAAACATGATAAAACAAATATTATCGGCGATACAGTGTTAATAATGCGCATGCTTGTGAAGACAGTTTTTTCATCATCATCATCATCATCATCTTCATCATCATAATCATCATCATTATCATCATCACATCATCATCATTATCATCACCATAATCAATGTAATGATCGTCTTCATCCTCAAAATCAGTATCTTTTTCGTCGTTCTCTCCACTCCTGGCCCTTTCTTTACTTCCATAGACTTTACACTGGAGTCTGGATAAATACCTCAGGACCAAAAAAGTTAGTTGACTGTAGGCAAAAGTTGGCTTTAAATATTGCAATTTAATTTGTAAAGAAATACAAAATAGTGCTGGCAAACAAAGTTGACTTGAAGCAAAAGTTTCCCTTAGGTGTTGAATGTATATGGACTCCTCTGTACTTTTAGTAATACTTTCTCGTTAGCCAGGCTTTCCTCTTTTTATTCAACTGATTTCTCATCTTTGAATCATTTTCTCACTCCTGTAACTCCATTGCGCCCCTATGGTTCCAAGTAAAAAAAAGCAGTTGGAATTCTTTTGTAATAAGTTAAAATTATGAATGCGGTTTTGTGTCAAGGTGGTTTGTGCACCACAAAAGCTGGGCTTGATCAGTTATATAAAAATGGAAAAGCAGAAAATCTTAAAGATCAGATTCGATATAGAAAATTAGTGATGGGGCAAGAGGACTTAAGACTGACAGGTACTGCTGCAAATCCTTACCAGACTTTGCTTGGAAAGATATGCAATGAACCCCCCTCTAAAAGAGGGGGGTTCATTAGGCAAAAGACAATCATTCAAAATTAAAGTTCTGATGATGATTATTAAATACAATGCTGTTACGGTGAAAATAAATTTGACAGAAACTGTTGCTTGATGTTGTTGTTGGGTTCAAGGTTTATTTAGTAAAACAAACAGAAAACGCTGCAAGGTACAAACAGTATAGATACTTTCATTAGCGAAGTGTACAGGTAGGTAGTCAACAAAAAAGTGACCCTGATACAGGTACATAGTATGTCTGGCAAAAGAGGTAGTGAGACCGAGAGGTAAGCAGAGTGGGAAAAACCATAGGTGCGGCTGAAAAAAAACATATACACGGAACAGAAACCTTCACAATTTAAAAGAAACGAAAATTTCTGCTTATACTTTATAATTTTTTAAAGTTGCAGGTTCAAATTGTTTTCATTTAACAAAATATTGATATTTTCAGGCTTGCTAATTCCTTTACATGAATTGGTTCTCAATTTATATTTTGAAAACTGTAATGTATTTTGTCTCTTATGTAATACTTTCTTTTACAGTCATACAGTTTCAGCTTTAATGTAAGCGTGTATTGAACCTCAGTTTATCATGGGAGTTTTCTACAACTATCAAAATCATAATGCTTTATCATGTATACATTTGAAAATATATGTTCAATCATAATTCATCTGTGACTATTAATTTTTTACTTCTATCATTGACTTACAATGCAGTTTTGAAATAGAAACAGTGGTCAAATTATCAAATAGATAGCATAATCAGGTTCAGCATCTAAAAAACCATAAACTCCGAAAGTTTCATTACTCTAGTACGAAAACTGTGTTTTTTATGATATAATTTCTACAATATGATTCGCTTTTTTACCAATTTTCTTCCAAGGCGCAAAATTTGGGGCTATGCCAATTTTGGTTTTCTCTATCTTTTCAAAATGGCTTTCTAGGTTGCTGACAAAAATTGAGTCAACTAAATACAACATTGTGTATTAGCAAACTAAGTATTGAAACAATCTGAAGAATATGTGTTTTTTTACGATGGTCCAAAAGTACCTCATCTAGAGTATTTGCTTGTAATTTTGATATGCCACAAGTGTTTTTGGCCATATTTCATGACCAATAAATTCTTTTGTTTACTTTCTATCTCCGTGAAATTTCGTATGTGTATAGTCATTGTCTTGGACTTTGTAAATACGTCCTTTTTTGTTTCATAAGATTTAACAAATGACTTTTATATGTCCTTAAAAACAATCCGATGCACGCAATTTGTTTCGTGTCGTTATGCGCAAAATTGAAACAGCTGTAAAACTTTTATTTACCAACGGATTTTGATGAAATTTGTTGGAAATTTCATATTTTAACAAGATCTTTACAGTACAATTGAGTATATTCAAATTTGCTGGGGTAGAAAAATCACTTTGTGGTACCTAGTTAAAGATGCAACTAAAAATGAAAACTGAACGAAAAAAAAATTATGCACTTCATCAAAGAACCCAAAAAGAACGCAAAACTTAGAAGAAACAGGTTGATGTTGAAATGTCCAAGGTTAAATAAACAACCATAGTAGTAGTAGTAGTAGTAGTAGTAGTAGTAGTAGTAGTAGTAGTAGTAGTAGTAGTAGTAGTAGTAGTAGTAGTAGTAGTAGCAGTAGCAGTAGTAGTAGTAGTAGTAGTAGTAGTAGTAGTAGTAGTAGTAGTAGTAGTAGTAGTAGTAGTAGTAGTAGTAGTAGTAGTAGAAGTTGAGTTAGTGGTACTGGTGGTAGTGGTAGTAGTAGCTGTGGTAGTAGTTGCAGTAGCGGATGGAGGATGAGGAAAAAGAGGATGCCGAGAAGTAGAAGAACAGTATTATGAACCCTAACGTGTACAGTCAATGAATTAGGTGCTCTGCTCTTTAGCGTAGGTGATAATGACCTTTCCTAACAAAAACTTTTTAAACGTAATTAAAACAATTTTTTAATTATTTCATTTATAAGTCACTAGTTTAAATTTTTACAAAACTTAAAATCATTTCTAATGAAGCTTAAGACTCAGGTATAAAATATGTATTAACGTTATCGACTTTATTAGAGCATTTAGCCTTTTCAGTGGAATATGACTTCCCCATAGACTGACCAATCAGCACACAGTTACGGTGACGCTGTTTAACGTTCCCATGATCACATTCTACACACTACACAGTCAAAGCAATTTCGTGTTCATTTTTCACTCTGTCTTGGATCTTTGAGCGCCAAGAGGTGTTTTTCGTGCAGTGGGAATTAATATACCTCTGTAAGTTTTGAAATGGCTTTATCTAGAGAAATTAGTATTGAGGAAAATATTTCTAATGAGGCAAGTGTTTCTTGGTCAAATGATGAGTTAAAAATGTTAGAAGAAATACAAGTATATCATGCTAGAATGGTAGTGGCAATTGCTGATGCAAAAGGTAAGGGACCAGTTGAATTACCGATAAAACCAAAAAGAAAACTAGAAGATTTGTTTGAAGAAAAACAAGGAAAGAACAAAAAAATAAAAAAGGAGATGACATGCAGTGAACTTCATAATTATTTACAAACTCAGTTATTTGATGTTCCTTTAGGTGTAAACAGTAACTTTTTTATATTTTCAAATCAAACATTTGAAGAGATGAAAGAAAAATTAGTTAAAGGGTATCATTTTGTAAAAAAACAATGTGCACAGTCAGTTCCTTTTTATTTACAGTATGGGAAATTATTAAATGAAATGTTTTGTCTATTTCAAGCAGAAAAGAAAAATGGTAAAGTTAAAGATAAATGGGACGAGTGGCTTAGAAGTAACATAGGGATAGGCGCTTCTTTTGCTAGAAAAATAAAAGATGTAGCTTTTATTATCGATTCACACAATTTCCCCCAGTTTTTGAGATTAGGTCTCAGCTTTTCTGAAGTTTATGGATTGAGAAAACAAATTCAAAAAATGTTAAACAAACCAGAGTTTGCAAAGAAGTGGGAGCAAAAAGTCACTATAAATATAATTGAACAACATGAATCTCAGCCTAACGAAAACAATTAGATCTAGATCTAGATCTAGATCTAGAATCTAGTTCAAACGTTGTTGCCTCGACACGTTTTATAGAACTTGGATTGAAAATAGGTCAAAATTTGTTAGTTGAACACTTTTTCTAGCTGTGGACTGAAAATGGGTCAAACTTGTTGCCTCAAAACTACTTGTTCTACTTCTAGATTCAGATAAAGCCAGAATTCGGAGTTTATGTCATAGCTATATGATGTTAGAACATTTGTAATTGTAGAAGTGAATATTATTATATGTTTTTTTTTTTCATTTTTGTTCTTTTTTCTAGCTCAAGAATTATGATAAAAAGAGAGGGGAAAAAAAAAAAAAAAAAAAAAAAAAAAAAAAAAAAAAAGGCGATGATGAGAAAAAAAAAAAAAAGGAAAAGGTTGCAAAGGCCACACAATAAAATTAAGTACATAGGCCTACAAAATAATCTTCTTTGTACATAAAATTATATAGAAAGCTATTAATTGTTAAAAAGGTAATAAGCAAAGATCTTTTTCTGTTAAGTATGATTTCGATTTAAAACAAAAAAACATTTTCAATCGAATAACAAAGGCTTAAAAAAATTTGGAAATGAATGGGAAAGTGCTTAGGGCCGTGGTATAATGATATACCAAACTCACTCTATAATCTGTGTTTGGAATATTGACCTATCCCAAGGTTCGAAGATGCAGATAAAAGAGAAACAGCCCGGAAAGCGACCCAAAAGAAGACTGAATGTAAATAATCGCAAAAATATCTTCTTAAATCACGTTTAAAAAGTTTGTATGCAAAAATTTTTCTTTTAAGCATGATTTCTATTTTTTTGTAACATCACGAAATAATAAATGCATCTGTTTGAAAGAATTAGTGAAATAAAATCCACATGGCCAATGATTGCAAAAAACCTATGCCTAATGAATTCTCTGAGCCAAAAAAAAAAAAAGATAAAGCCAGAGGTCATACACAGAGAAGACATGGTCCAACATCAATTGCTCTTCGATCCATAGGCTACCTTGCAGGCGGCCGCCGTTTTAGACTTTGTTGATTTTGTCTGTTAAATCGATCCAGCAAAACAATTTCGGGCAGTGGACACTTGAATAAATCGACACTCTATAGCCACACTGATGAGTCGTAATACGACGAAACACATCCTAGAATGTGTCTGTGGATGAGTGAAAAAAATAGTGGTGTTCCTTTATGCAAGAATTTCCCCTTAAAATTTATTGATAATTTTGACTACAGAGGAAAAACAAACGGAGAATTCTTCTGTTCTCCTTCAATCAAGGTTTAATCTTAAGAAACCTAATAATGACCAATTGTTAGAGAAACAGAATAAATGTAATGATAATTATAATAGGGGAAGATATTCAAATGTTGATTGTTTTTATCTATCTCAAAATTTTTTTCGATTACCTAGTCAAACAATTAGAGAAAATAGCAACTTTCTATGCCTTTTTTACAAGACAAAAAAAAATTCAACACATTAATTTTACCTAGATCATGTTTCTCTAGATATGTCTTGGGATGACTTGAAACGATTGTGTAACATCTGTTGAGGGAAACTGCATAATTTTCGTGTTATAAATAAATAATTCAACATTCTAATGTGAATAAAGGAAAACAACTTAAAAAATTTCTGTTTCTTAGAAAATGGACATTCAGCTTTTGAAAGAAAACAATGAACTTTCGAAACAATTTGTATAAAATTTAAAAAAACACTTCAAATATAGAACAACTACATCTTATTGATTGTCAGTTCTATCAACAGCGATCCGAGTACACTCTTCAATCCCACAATTCATGTGTCAAATGATAAAAATTACGAAATTGCTTTAGTTGATCTCGAAACGAATTCTTTTCTGAATTTATCGGCTTATAATAACATAATTGAGTGAGAAATCGATGATCAAAATAAAACAATAGAAATTCCTGTTGGTAGTTATGAATTAAATTTTGAGGAATTAAAGAGATTGATAGACAGCTTACTGAAAACTGTGAACAAGATGCATTTGATTTAGTCGCTAATTTAAATATGTTTAAAAGCATACAGTACTGAATATCTCAAACAATTATAAAGTAAAATTTACACACAATCAAGGAATTATAAAAATTTTAAGTTCTACAGCTGATACGTATGGATCTGGCGTTCATCACTGGAAAAGTATAAATTATAACATTTTAATAATTAATTAGTTCATAATATTAATGTAATCAATGGGTCATATATACAAGGACAAGAACCTGCTTTATATATATGACATATTTTAAATAGGAGTTGTACATTTTCATGTTATAATTCTAGCAAATGTATGTGTTTACAAAAAGGCCCATTCTTTGCAATTTTTTTAAATGAAGAAAATATCAAATTGGATGAAATGATTATCGTTATGATTTCTAGCTTTTTATTTCTGTATGACATACTTCTCCTCTTCTTTGAATTATATGAATTCTATGTCCACTGCTTGGAAAATGTGTGCGAAATGCTTGTTTTTAGATAAAAGAAAAATATTGTCTACAATAAAGTATACCAATAATTTATTTTGATTTTCATGATGCAACATAATTTCAATAAACTTTCTTTGCGTAGCTCTTTATTTTTTTAAATCTTTGACATGATCAGTGTTGTGGAATTTGTTAAAGAGTTGCAGTTCATTCTTTGTTTATCAGTTCTTTCCTTTGTTCATTTTTAACTTGACAATTTTTCATGAAAATTAGAACTTAACAAAGATATTGACAAGAAAATAGAACCTCTTACATTAATTTTTTTTTTAATTCACTCAAAAGTCTCATTCTTGAGTAGTTGAACTTATTAGCAGAGAGTGGCGTGACTTCTTTACATTTTGTTTGTTTTTTTACATATATTTTTGTGTTTATATAGTTTTTATAATGGTACATTATAATGAATAGAAGGACACAAATAATTTTGAACACATTCCCAAACAATAACCCTGATGGACAGGCAATTTTAGACTAAAGAAACATTACAATTTACATGTAGTACTTAATGATAAATGTATGAATCTGTGGAGTACTTCTAAATAGTACTGGGTCTGATATTATTCATAATATACTCATACAACATATAATCCTTTAAGGGGAAAAAATTGTTCATTAAACTAAAGAATGTTTTGACTATGAACGCTTGAAAAAGATGTTTTTTTCCGTGTTATTTTACGTATCGAGGGCAACTTCTGGCTAGAATGAAGAATAAACATCTTATTTAAGCTTTTATCATAAATTAAAAGATTATTGCAACGTTTTTTTTCCTTTAAGTGTATCCACAAAATGATTTTTTAGAGTAAAATATCAATAACTGTTTAAATATTGCGTAATCAATCAAGGGCAATAACTCTGTCAATACTGAAGCGGTTATATTAAAAGTAAATTATATCTTCAACAAAGGTCTATACTACAACTTTGCTTCTTTGAGTTATACAGAAATGTCTATAACTTTCAAGATAAAGGCATGTCATATGGGCGTAAAATCATGATAGATCTAAGCTACCAGTATTTGGTAGTGGGTCATGTAAACATTAAAATCGAACAACATTAACGGAAGTTATCCATTCAAAGGCGTTTAAAGGGTAGCGCAAACATGCCTCTACTCTATATTATATATTATATATATATATATATATATATATATATATATATATATATATATATATATATATATACACACACACATTTTTCCCAAAAGTTCGCGCAGGATATAGAGTTGTACAAAAACCTACTAATCCAATTCATTTACCGGTATCCTTGAAGACCATTAGAAACTTTTATACCAAACTTACTGACCAAGATAATCATGTCTTAGACCTAAGAGGTGAACACGTTACGATAAGATTTCACATCAGAGAACCCGAAAAGTTGGTTTTCGGTCGACTGATGTTAGCAGATAAAAGTAAACAATATATAGACAACTCACAGATGCTAAATGAATTACATTTGTTAAGGATACAAAAAGACGATCATCAAGTAGATTGTTAAACTAAGATCAAAGAAGCGCAAGATATGATACAAAACCTAATGAAAGAAATTAAAATGAAATTAATTTGGTGAAAACTGTGGACGACAAAAAAGCTATACATTCACTCTGGTTGATAACAGTAAAAACTTTCGATGAACTCTTAAAAATTCTGAAATCGCCTTAGTTAAGTTCACCTCCTGAGAAGACATAGAAAGAGTAACTATTGAATTGAAATTTCACGTTGATGTAGAAAACTGTAATAATGGAAGAAGGAAAAAAAAACAATTATTTATTATCACAAAGGTGGAATCATTAATAAAATTCCAAATTTACGTTCCAATCAAAAACAGATTCCGTAAATTAAAAGATGAAATAATACACCGAGGTCCTCATGCAAAAACTTTGGATGACAAAGACCTTTTCCTAAAATTTCATGTTAAGAATTGAACGCGCAGATCGATTTAACAACGCTAAAACACAATATTTTTAATAAAGACTGATCTCGGACAATCTAAAAGAGAAAATAAAGTTAGCAATGAAAAACAAAGAAGCCGTGACTATTAGAATTGAAAATATAGATGATTTAATAGCACTTACCAATTCGCAAATTAATAAAATAAATTTAATAAGGCGTTTCAAAATGATAAAGAAATAAATATAAAATTGTTTAAAAAAAACAACAAATTACAACAAAGAAAAGCTAGATGGCGGTTTTATAGAACTTAAACACTTTTTAAGCTCTGGCAGCTTTGCCACTCGTTTCACGGGCAATACCTTAAGCAGCCTAACATTTAGCTCTCGGTAATTTAATGGGAGTAGCGACAAATTTAGTAATAAACTTTTAGGCAAAGGTCTTTATCTGAAAAGAGGTGGCTTTGTATTAGGTGAAAGATTTGAGAAACGGTTTATACTTAAGAGTCCATGATATCCAAATGAACTAGAAAAATACGGTGTTGGACTTTATATTAACAACGGTGATAGAGTTTACAACGGAATCGGAATTATTCAGGACTTGACTGAACTTAAAGACATTCCATTACTTAACATTTTAATGTAGAATAAAATGATAATATTCCCTATAAAATGGAGGAGAAAATTTACCCGAGAATTTATCCAACACCACCGACAGATGTACACAATCATGACCATGATACTGATTTCAGACTTAACTATATTAAAGATATAAAAAGTGAAATAAGTAAAAGCTTAGGAAAAGGAAATCTCTATGAAAAAGATATAAAAACTTAATAACCTACTTTGATTATAATTATTATTTACTATTCCCTAAATGCCGGAAGTGCTACGTTTAGAGCTGTAGTTTTAGGGACTTTATGCCATTCACCAGTTGGCATAGTTTTAGCAGCTATTTCTGTATAAATGATCATTAACTAATAGCACCTAATGGATACAAAATAATTTATCAGTTACCTCAGACATTCGATTTAGTCAAGGCTAGTAAGTTTGCTTACTTGGCTAGTTTTAGCGGACTTAAAACCTAAAATTAAAATCTTGTGGTACGTGCGCCTTCAGTAATATTAGAGCTAAATATCTAAAATTCAACATAGGGTATAACTTCTTTGATACATCGATTTTAAATTGTTGAATCGGGTTGGATTTAATTTTCGATACTACAAGGCAAATCTATTTTAATTGCGTTTGAAGTCATAGTTTTCTCGGACATCCGTAAAATCAAAGACTACAGGAGAATTTACTAGAACGCTAGTAAAATAAAATATTTAAAGTGTTTTAATGAAATGTTTTTTAAAAACTAGATTCTTCTTCTATTTCTTTTCCTCAGTTTGGTAAAAAAGATGTTGGCATCTAATATTTCTCAGTCACTTGTCGTCTCGAGTTTGTTTACTCTCTCTGTCTCTGTCTGTCTGTCTGTCTGTCTGTCTCTCTCTCTCTCTCTCTCTCTCTCTCTCTCTCTCTCTCTCTCTCTCTCTCTCTCTCTCTCTTTCTCTCCTCTCTCTCTCTAGTATCTCTCTCTCTCTCTCTTTCTTATTTTTTTTTTCATCGTCTTTTCTCTCGCTCTCTTTCTATTACTATTATCGTCCACCTCACTGAGCCATCTTTATCGAAAAGGCCTCGGTGATAACAGAAGCCGTCTTTGTAGGTTTGAGCGCTCAACGTCAGCAGTTGAGTTTAGAGCCTCATTTTCAGTTGTACCCTGCCTGACGGGGACTCAAGTTTAGTATGCAAAATATGTTTGAGATCATAGCGTTGTGGATAGTCAATATCAACAACAAAATCAGGCAAACCTCCCTCTAAATCCCTAGCTGTGTTGCATATTCTTCTTCTTTCTCTAGGCTACTTAGCTTCTTCATTCTCCCGCTTTTTAACTTCTATTCTTCTTTCCTCCACTTACTTTGCTCCTTAATATTATTAATAATAATAATATGTATACCACAAAAGCTGTTTCTCTCTCCCTTTCTGTTTCGATAACTGCCTATTTCCTTTCCCTTTTTATTTATTTTTTTTTTTTGATTTTCATATAGCCATTACAATACCTTCCCTTTTCTTTACTCCTCTCATGAGGATGTCTCTGTCTTCTCCCTCTCTATTCTCTGCTTGTGAGTTTGTCTCTCACTAGTCTCAGTATTTACCTGTTCGCCACGCTCCAGTTATATCAATCTCCCCTTCTCGGTGAAACTTTCTCTTTCTCTCTCTTTCTATGTATCTATCTATCTACATGTACATGTATTCTCAAGCTTCGTAGGTCTCTTTCTCTCTCTCTCTCTCTCTCTCTCTCTCTCTCTCTCTCTCTCTCTCTCTCTCTCTCTCTCTCTCTCTCTCTCTCTCTCTCTCTCTCTCTCTCTCTCTCTCTCTCGTTCAGTCGCTGGCTCTCTTATATTCGTAACCACCGATATCAGCTGTTCTTAAAATATAAACCAAAATCAAATCACTACTACTTTCCAGTTCAGAGCAGCATGTTTTCCACATGGAACTCTAAATATCTCCATTTTATCGCTGGACTAGGTCAATTTCCATTAAATTTGAACTTTTTCAGTTTTTCACTGAAAGTTAATAACTTATTTTTTTCTAAAATCTATATTGAAAAAAAAAAATGACAGTAATTTATTTTAAAATAGTCAATAGATTTGAAAAATTGGAAAACACTGAGAAGTCTTTTAAATGCTATTTGGTTCTTCATTACAAATTTAGCAATCAAAATTGATGAAATTAAAAACAATAAATATAAAATGAATTTTCTGATCCATTTTAAACCTTAATCCAAAACTTTTCTTTCTTTTTTTTTAGTTTTTTTTTTTTATTTTTTGGACTGCTTGGGACACTGCTCTTCGCAGATCAAAATTCAGTTCACTTTATCATCGTATTGTCATTTTTTAAGGAGATAGTGGAGAAAGAAAACGAAGTTGCCTTTATTAATATATATATATAATTTACATTTCTCAAAAGTTTGTGGGTCCGTGGGGTCGGGACCATTTTTGTGCAACGTCATATATAGACTGGTTACCTTTTACAAACTGATGATATTTTCAAACATTCCTTTATAATATTTATTATCTATTATCTTACCAAATATGAAATCCGTACAACACTGGAAATGTGTGTTCCAAGACATCTCAACTCCAACAGAGATCCCATTAACTCTACGTTTTGTATATATTAGACTACTTACTTCTACAGTGTATCTCTTTTTCTTTTCTTTTTAAAAAACTTAATATAGTTGTTCTCAGATTCTCTCTCTCTCTCTCTCTCTCTCTCTCTCTCTCTCTCTCTCTCTCTCTCTCTCTCTCTCTCTCTCTCTCTCTCTCGCTCTCTCTCTCTCTCATCTCTTTCCTTTCCTATATCTCTTTTATATGCTTTCTCATCCTCTATTTATCTAATCTGTCTATCAATTAATCTATATCACTGATATACTATATGTCTATCTATCAATCTGCCTTTTGTTCAATACATCATTTGTATATTGCGCCATTTTGCTCTCGGCAGCTGGATTTCCATTTGAAATTTTTTTTTATTTCAAGATCTAGACTTTGATTACCTTGTAAGCAAAGCTTAAGATAACAATTAAAATGCATTATATTTTGCGTGTTTGCAAAAAACGGGTTTCAAATTAGATTCATGCACTGTTCAACCTAAGTTTAAATAATATAATTATATAGCCAAAAGTCATTTTACTATTTCATCTGTAAAGCACACCATGAATCATCACGAAAGTTCATAAAACTGGAGCAGCACAATGAGCAGTCAATATTTTTATTTGATTTACATGCATAGCAACAAGCATTACCAACGGCACCCACAAAAAGTGTCAACTATTCACACAAAATGGAAATCAAATGATATGCGTATTTGTAGCAATTCTTATAATGACCAGACTTTTTTTTAACAATGCTAATAAATTATTGATCAATATAATCAGATTTTGAAAGAAGATCTGAGAGGTGTCAAATCATTGACAAGGTATGAGATATTGCAGCACCTCTACTCCATGAGGACTATCAAAATCAAAATGAAAAAAATGGAAACTATACTATTTTAAGAGATAACAGGATTGAGCAATTAATGTTCTGCTAACAGAATTTATAAGTTCTCACGAGAAAAATCCCTCCATCCTCGTTTGACAGAGGTTCATTAACAAATAAGTTTTGGCTTATTTTAATTGTAGGCAAAGCAAACAAGTGCATTTTACCTTCATAAACAATACTTTGTAATAATTTTAGATGTATAGAATAGAGTATCTTGGAGAGAGAGTTTAAAATGATTGATAATGGTTAAAATATTTTTGAGGCATTCAAACACCATTTTTGATAAAGGAACACTGTAGAATTTATGAACCCACCTAGACTTGTGATATTATGGCATCTGCAGCTACAATACTCCAAGGTCAACAAACTTGAGCTTAACAGCTTGCCTGCTGAATGTGAACACTGTATTGAAAACGGCATTGATTATTAGGAGAAAAAATTTGACAAACATGAATAAAAATTGTTTGCAAGAATATAAATTTATAATAAATGTCACTACCAACAATTCAAATCATAACATTCTACAAAACCCTGTCCCCAATAATTATGACCTCCACATACACCCACAAATATCAAAAGCCTTTGCACATCATTTGGCTATTTTAGTACAACATACATGTATGTCTTTCATTGAGCACGAGAAATTAAGAAATATTGCACCTTATATGATATGTAGAAGGGATTTCTCAAAAATTAAGAAAAGTCTTAATGTGCACAAAGGAGGGGATCATTTTAGATCCTAGAAAACTTTGACTCCAGGTTTTGATTTTGCTGTCAACATAAAAATTTCTGTATGAAGAATCCAAAATATACAAGTTGTAGTTGCCAAAAAAAGATGACATCATGTTATTAATGAATAAAATTTTCATAGATTTGAAAAATTGTCTTTAAATGACATGTTTTTAAATATTTTCCATAGTTTTTTTTTGTTTTTTTTTTTCATAAAGTCGTCAAATTTAGCTAGCTTAGATTCCTCATTGCAGTAAGTTTCAAAAACGCAAAAAAAAAAAAAAAAAAAAATTTCAAAGAATTCAGGAAAAGTACTGAGCTTGCGAGCACAGAGCTTGTGCTTTTAAATGAAAAATGCTGTTTGTTGTAAAAAAAAAAAAAAAAAAAGAAACATTTACAGAACTTCAAAGAGCCACCATAAAATTTTCAAAAGAGTAATTAAAAAAAGAAACGACAACACAAGACGAAAGAAGCACAGAGCAGAAAGTGCACCAAATATAGAGGTGTGTTAACTATTAGAATTACAGCTAGATTGATTTTGCGTTTCTTCATGTTTTGTCTTTTATCATTACTTCCCTAAACAAAACATGAATTAAGAAAGGAGGTCAAAGTTAATCAATTTATGCAGCATGTATGGTCATTTCATGTATTGAGTTTGGTAAATGAATGATGAAAAAAAAACACAAAAGGAAAAATCAGTCAATATATTTTAGTATAATAGATTCAGGATATACTTTAATCCTTTGTTTTCAATATTGTTTTAAGCTTCTTAGTATATTGGGACATTTATTTATAGCCAACATGGGACAAAAAAATCCTAGCAAGATTATATATCGAATATAAGAATGCATTGCCATCACAGAATCAAGAGATGACAGCTGTATCATCAATCAAGAGATGAAAACTGTGTCATCTTTAAAAGTCTGTGAGTATTTTGAAAAACCATTGCCTACAAAAAACAATATTTCTAATTTTTTGTTTTAAAATCTTCTGATCAATATAATCTACATTGTTCTTCCTTTTATAACCTACTTGTAAATAAGAAGGCAGTTGCTCATTCTGAGCTTTTGCCAAACCATTATGTTTGATGTGAAAAAGAAAGGACTAAACTCCCTCACTAGCTGCTGCAGCATTCCAAACCAGATTTTTGCAATCCACGGGGCAAGTGTGTATACCACCAAGCCCCTACCACATTATAATTTAATGAAGCTGAGAGATTAATGCCAGTACAAAGTTCTAAAAATAAGTATAAAAAAAATACACAGCAGGGAATTATAGAAGTTTACAGTGGGTGCAACAGACACCAACAGATCTATTCAAAATACAATTGCACTGTAAAAGTCCTGTGTTCAGCTGCTTGAAAATTTAAAATTTTGATGAAGTTATCATTTTTGACAAAGAGTAAAAAAAAAAACCCAAAAGGTTCAAGTTCTAGATGATATCTCAACCTAGGTAAGATATAATGAAGATTTATGAAGTATTTAATAAGAGGTTTATAGAATAAAAGACACTGCCTTTACTGAGCTGCTCTTAAATTTCAAGAAGTCTGTTGATGAAGTTATCATTTTTGACAAAGAGTAAAAAAAACCTAAAAGGTTCAAGTTCTAGATGATATCTCAACCTAGGTAAGACATAATGAAGATTCATAAAGTATTTGATAAGAGGTTTATAGAATAAAAGACACTGCCTTTACTGAGCTGCTCTCAAATTTCAAAAAGTCTGTTGAAAAGCATATGAACATTACATATGCGGTTATGAATGGGAGATTTTATAATTGTGATATAAATGAATATTTTATAAGACCTGATAAACAACTCACTGCCAGTAAACTTTACAAATAGAATATTTCACATAGTGATTCAAGATAAAAAAAAAAACATATTGCCTATCTTATCTTGCCTCTAACATGAACTTGCAACAATAAAATAAGACTGAGAAGCTGTGTTATCTAACAAGAGACTCTTGACCAATGTTCAGTTCATAACAACAAGAAAACAAGACTGAATTGATAGAAAGGAAAATTAACTTTCATTGTTAGTTATGCTTGAGCACCAAGGGACATCCAAATAGAGCAAAAAATAAAAAAATAAGAAGATAGGACACAATTTCTCACAGTACTTTTGATTTCACTTCCTTATTGGATATGATATCACTCAGAGCATTTTTCGTCTTCCATAAATATGAGTATTATGAAAAATGAGAAAGTGGGTTTGCATGTCATGATATAAAATTACACTGTACTTCCATTCATCTCTCATATTTTGTCTTTGCTCCATTCATGTGCTTTTTTTATGCTTTTTGACTCTGGCCTAGTTAAAAAAACATTGACCAAACATAAGGAACTTAGAATTTAGATTGCAATGACTATTACATATTCTGAAAATCTATCAGTGAGCATTACTAAGATCTTAGCTATGTCAGCAGAAATATTTCAATCATTGATGTAGAGGGGAATATCAATCTTAAGAATCAGTGGCATTACCTTGTAATGCAATCAAGTTTGAACTTTCTCCTATATTAGCCAGAGATGGGCTAAAATCATTTTCTGAAAGATGTATGAAGAAAAAGGTAACACAGCTAGCGGTATTCCTAAAAACAGGCAAATTAATTTGCTTTAATGAAGGCAAGCTCAGACAGATTGCTTAGGACAAATACATAAATTTTTCTCATAAACACAGTAAAAGATGGAATTGCTTGATATGACTGAGAGAGATTTTACAGGAACCCTCCACAAATATATGATGAACTTCAACAAATAACAGTTCTTTTCAAGTAATCATCTGTTACAGTTGAGCATCAAAATATATTTTACAAATTTCTTTCCAATAAAGAAAAAACAAAAGCATACATCTAGTATACTGCTCTTAAAAAAGTAGATATATTCTTTTTTCAGATAGCAACATAATATTGCATCAATTAATAGCACATTATTTTTCCTCTTTCATAAATAGTGATTTTTTTCAGTAAAGAGATAATGCTATTAAAGATTGAAACAGGCGCACTCTCTTGTGAGTTCAAAATGTTGCACTGGGCTTTTAAAACTTAAAAATCAATAGATCAATAAATTTTCTTATACTTATACTTATTACCATCTCACACTATCTCATGCATCTGTCACATTTATAAATATCATATGCTTTTATATTCTTAATTCTATTATGTCATCTATCTTTTACTTCTTTTAATTTTAGCCCACTGACCTTTAAAAACTCAAGAAAATTCACAACTGCAGACTATTTACCAATATACTAAATAATATCAAAATGTAATAAAACAGATTTTTAGAAGGGTTGATGGCTGTAATCATTTTATTTTCTTAAGAATTTACAAACATAAAAATGTTATGAACGTGCTCAATTCTTTAAAATGGTTTTGTGTAAAGTGTTTGGAAATAAAAATGATAAAATAGCAATATAGGATGAAATCAATTAAGGTAAAGGAGGCATACCAAACTTGTCAGTCTTCTTCAAAGCACATGTTATGCTCAACTGCTGAACACTAAGACTTCATAGCTTAGGTGTAAAAAATGTTAGAACTAGATAGATTTGGCTTTCTCTTATCTCAAATTAGAGGAAATAGAGTGGACTGATCTCTTTTTGGCAAAAACATTTCACTGTCTGCAACATGTGCTGTATTTTTTTAATATCAGCTGTCCCTCTATATTTGGTCCTATTGGGCTACTCTGCTGTTTGAATAGTCAGAGTGGAAGTAAAATAGTAAACAGTGGCAGTATGAAACACTTCACTTATATACAGGTGAAGCCAAGAGAAAAACAGCTGATTTTGGCCTGAGAGAGATGTTTCAGTTGGACCTATAAAAAGACACATTTTTCACTGTGGGATAAATCTGTTTATAATATCTCATTAAAACTGTATATGATTCTGAATGAACCAAAGCTAAAATAAACATGTCATGGTCATTCCTCTGGGAACAAAACTTCAACCTTTTAAAGACATTCAGACACATATACCATGAATTACCATGTTTTTGTATATTTGGGAACATAATTCTGTCAATATGTAAAAGCACATTAATAATTGCTAAACAATAAAGCACAAAACCTGCCTTGTGAAGATTTCACAAAGAAACGAATTATATAAGATTGCTTAACATGTAACGACTAATATCATGGGACTACTTGATAGTTCTGATACTTACAGGGTTAACGTAAATATGACACAAAAAATTCAAAAGGCTGAAATAGCATATAAATCTTGCGTTGCCCTAAACCGGCTTGACCTATTCATGATCCCATGCAGTCAATTAATTATTACATTGGGACCCACATGAATAAAACCATGAGAATTTTAAATCACTAAGTTTTAATTCTAGATTCTCATTAAGACAAGAGCATTTGTTAAACTAATAAAAGGCGTTTTACAAATAAATACATAAAATTTTTCTTAAGTCTCTAAATCAGACCTTAAACATTAGTTTAACAACTTTTAAGTTTTATTCCATTTTATATCAAGTACAATACAGTTTCCTGAGCTCTTTCCAAAGAGAAAATTTGCTACAGAGTTTTGGTTTTTGTCAACTGCCTTATTGTTTCAAACTAGTAAGAAAAGAACAAATGAATATACTTCTATACTCTCTTTCTAATTCCAATTCTCGATATGCAACATATAAGCACTGCATGAAAGACATTAGCTCATTTGTAAGACGGTTTGAGATAGCTAAAGGGCAGGAAGAGGAAGAAAGTCTCTTCTGGGGGTGGGGACAGAGGTTATCTAAAAATAATATTTGTCTCATTTTGCAGTTTCAGTTGGATCTAATAAATGTTTCACTATTATATGTTAATAAAAGCATTGCAAAAAAGAATCTCACAGATCTTGGGCAAGCTTATGGCACATGTAACAGTTAATTTTATGAAAACTCTTCATGGTAGTAAATTCAAGGGCATTAAAATCTGAAATATGTATTGTTTAACAATTCTCTTCTGCAAGAGATTATTATAGAGATTAAGAGAAAAAAATCATTGTCTTACTTCTAATCAGTCTCTACTGGGTTCATAAAGCGCTCAAGTATATTCTTCTAAAATACAACAGCCAAGTCAGTGTAAATTGAAGAGTTAGAATTCAATCGTTTCATTGCCCAGAGATATTCCATCTTAATATAAAATGAAAAAAAAAATATTTGAATCTTCATCAGGATCCTTCGCAAAACAAGAATGGACAATGTGAGCCTAGAGCACCCCTGGTGTTTTACATCCTACACAAGGGCTCTGCTTTTATGTAAGTTGAAAGGGAGGGCTATAACCCTTTAACTGTTGCAATATCACTATTATCACAGTTTCTTCAAGAGGCCAAAGAAAAATTAAATAGAAAGCCAGTGTAGCTCTCTTTTGTATCAAATTTTATTCTGACACAAAGTTTGGCTGTTGCAATACTCAGAGAGGGTTAGAACATTCATTCATTTCTATCATAACTCTTAATGCCCAGTATGCTTTTTCAAACTATTATTTAAAAAAAGTGTCTCTCAATAATTTTTTGTTTTTCTCTTTCAGCAGTCAAAAACAGCTTCATGTCATAAAAACTTAATACATTTGACTCTGAGCACATCAGAGCCTGCTTTTCAAGATGGTTCCAAATGGTTTTAATCAGAGCAGAAATCTAAATGAATGAATAAAAAATGTGACTTTGCTTATCTTTATTACGAGTTCTTTTGCTTGCATATGCACACCTGCCAGGCAAGTACTTTACTAATTGATGGTAACATTTGGTATAAGTATAAATTAGAGAACAAAAAAATGGCAAAAATTTTAAACTGCCACACAGATTTTATGTTTGAAAAATATGAGTCTGTGTTGCGATAAATCTTTATGTTCCTAAAGATTTCTCAAAGCTCAACAGTGGTGAACATCGTGTGTCATTTTCATGAGGCATAGAGTTTTGAAATACTTGCAACAAGTGAGAAATAGACTACACTCAGACACAACCCTCCTCTTCTCTGATTATTTTTTGGGGGAGGTTCATATTTCTAGAGTAAAACTATCATTCATATAAGCAGGGTCTTCAAACAGCTTTTAAAATATAATTAAAACTACTCTGACCCAACTTTCACAAAAAAAAAAAAAGTAAGTTTAAAAAAAAAATCATGGTGTGCAAAAACTAAATTCAAAGTTTATTTTACTTTAATATAATTTTACTTTCAATTTTCTCAAGTAAAATATGTTGCATTGCAAAATATAAACATTAGTACAGCATCTTATAACATCATTGGCTTGTCTCTCCTATGAAACAAATAATGAAATTTGTAAAAGTTACAAAAGTTGGTTTGAAAACTCATTAAAGAAACAAACATGTTTCACATACAGCGGAGTGCCAAATACTAGTACCGGCTAAGATTATGTTAAATATAACTGCCTGACAATCTAATTCAGCATATAATTATAGTCAAATAGGGAAAAAAAACAAAAGTTTTACAAATATATAGACAATTTTGACAAGTTTTAATACTGACTGCTAGAACTAGTTCTGTTATTTGGCTCTTTCCATACAATCTATTTTGGAGGCATTTATACTTTGTGTTTCTGAAATTTGAAACTTACAGATTATTTATATTTTCATTCCGACAAAAAATAAAAAAAAAAATTCATCATAATAGTAATACTTTTTTCATTTGTAGCAAAATCATAAAACTTTGAATAAATTTCAAGATAAGAAAACACAAAAATGGATATGGCAAACATAATAGAATTGATAGAAATTAACAAATTGAAAAAAACCACAATATTTTTCTTAATTCAATGTCAACATAAAAAAGTTTCCAAGACTTTGAGATAATGGCAAAAATAATAAGTAAACACGGAAAACAAAATCAATCAGTACAACATATTCAATAATAACATAAACATGTACACCATTTGTGTTACAAACAATGACCATTATTGCACAGTCTTACACAACATTCAATAAAGTGTTAAACACCTGTTCTCAATTAGTTTGCACTGTTTCTCAGTGACTCGGCTCAGATCATGCAGAACTTGAAAGTTACTGAACAACAGTCATTCATTTCAGACATTGTGATTGAACAGAGTCAATTTTCTGTACTTTACTTTATAATGATTGCATCAATAATGGCCTCAAAGATTGACATGGTACTCCGTTATGCCTTCACAATGTCGTATGTTGCAAAATATCATGCATTAAAGAAGCATTAGCCTGGAGTCTAGTACCCTCCAGAACTCTTCAAACCCCCAAAACAACATCTGTAAACAAGTTGCGTGTGTCAAAGAGAGAAACATTTTTTTTTTACATTTTCTAATTTTCTAGCAATAATCAATGAAAGAAAGACACATTCAATGAAAAATTATATAAATCAAAACATTGTAATACATTGTTTACAGCAAAGGCATCAAAGAGGCCAGCCACCTTAAAGAGGACCTGCACTACACCCATGTGGAATTTCCATACGTGCATGAAGGCATCTTACCTGCTGCAGGACACAAAAACAACTATCTTAATAGATCTAGAACTATAGTAAAATTTAGCATATTTGTATATTTTTATAGACAAAAGCCAGCAAGACTTCCCATTCAGTACTGCCCAGTGACTTATCTAAATTACCTGTTTTTAATCTAGTCTAGATCAAACTGCAATTCCCTTTCACAGGGGGGATAACGTAAGAATTTTTAATTTTTAAACCTACATATCTAATACATGTATTAGTTTAAACCTTATCAATTTTTGTTGTCCATCCGTTTTCCGAAGAAAAAAATGAAACAAACAAAAAAAAATCATACTTTTAATGTTATTGGTGTGGAATCAAAAGCAAAAAAATTGGAGGCTGCCTAGCCCTACATTTGAAGGCTAAATATCCTCTTACTAGAATTAATGAAGCATTGTTGAAACAAATTTGCTCTATTTTTACGTCCACTAAGCAAACACAGACACAAACACCTTCGTCTCCTGTTCCAGGACTGTTCTCTTTCATACAATTTGAGAAGCAATGTTTGAACAAAGTTTCTGTGCAACAGGTAAGTAAATAAATCATGGTAAACTTGTATCTTCGTTTTTATCAAAATAATACTTACAGGAATCAATTAACTCAGCTTGTAAAAAATCTTCATGAAATATTCTCACTCATTTTTTTAAAAAGTATTCATATTAGCCTGCCATTTTTCGGAGTTGATTTGAGCTGAGAAATGCTAATGAGCTAGAAAGTGTTTTGCAGTGTGTGAATAATAAAGCATAGGTTCATTTATGTGTCAAATCCCTTGGAAGATTTTCCCAATAGAAATCAGTGCATGGCTAACAAACATAGACAGCACAAAGGGAAAAAGGAATGAGGAAGCTCACAGCTGTGATGCAATGCTGTATTTATAACTGCATTTTAATATTTCCAAGTTTTTTTTTAACCCTTACCAACTGCCTATCTGAGTATTACATGACGGAGGAAGCTCTTTAGCTGAGACTACTATCAATTTGTACATCATAGATCCATGTCGAGATTGCTCCTTTATCAACTTCCGTGTCCTTTGCAGATGAGCAATCTAATCTCTATCTAATTCACAGGTTTGAGCTCATGTTCTGATTTTTTTTAATTCCTTCACTTCAGCATTGATTTCTTTATAATTGGTAGATCATGTCTGCTTCCTTCATACTAAATTGCTAATCTTTCTTAAAGATTCCACATCTTCTCGCTACATATCCCATGCACTCCACCTCCTGATAAACCACAACTCTTCATTTTATTTGAATAAAGATAGATTTGATCAGTAAATCCTGCAACATCAACTGCTCCAGTGGTCATGTAAGCTTCTGAAGATAAACATCATGGGTAGTCGTGAATCCTCCACCATTTCACTTATCCACAGGTTTCACGACAATTTTTCCACCTCTCAACTCTGTGTGGACACCCATTGCTCGCAGCTGTGCCATGTGTCCCGCCATGCCCTGTAGCGACATCCCTGATAGGACATCTCGGTTTTCCCGATTGTTTTCAAGCAGATTGCGTATGGCCAGAACAACCCATTGAGTGATGACTGAGCACATGAGTCAAGGGCTATAATCGTGCAACATCTTTTTCACCAAAATAAACAAGATATCATAAAGTATGTTTGTTTCATTTGCCTTTCTACCAACCCAGACAAAAAATATCTCAAGCCTTGATTACACTTAAAAAAGTTAAATCATAGGCAGAAAGAGGTGAGTGTGTGGCTGAGCCTTCGTCATATAATTGAGCACAATGAAATATAAATTAAATACATCAATGAGAAGCTTCCCTCTTCCAATTTGAAAGAAGTAAAGTTCCATCTTAGTTTTTTTTCTCTTCTTAAGTTTTTAGGAAACAAGTCTTCAACTAAAATATAAACAGTCACATGCATAAAACAAAATTTTTTGCCCCAATCAAATTTCATTTGCTTGGAAATCAAGACAAGAAGGATACATGGATTGCGAGTATCTATCATGGTGAGATCCAACAGTAGAGGGATGCCATCCAATGAGCGCACCTGGAAAGAAAGAAAGAAACAAGTTGTAATTATCCATTCAGGAAGAGGTCCTCCTCTTAAGGAATTAGCATATTTCAAGAGACAGGTCTGTTTCTTACATCATGTTATGTGGAGGAAATGGCATCAGTAGTATAAAGATTGAGGCCTTGAACTTTGGATTACAAGGTTCCAAATTCTAATACTGAAGTTCAAACTGCCGTAAATTCTTGAGAAAAACGCTTTACACAATATTAGTCCTCACTACACTTCCAGAAGTAGGCCACACACATTGCGTCAAGAAAGTGATAAACACTATAGGCCTATCCTTTGATCAAATTGAATTTTTTCCAAAGACAAAAAATTCATAAGAGGAGGTTTATCGAAATTTCTTTTCTAAATAGGAATTGTAATGCAGGAAAATAATAAATCTACCTTTGTAGTTCTAGGCAGGAGAGAGATGCTAATATTCTTAGTTAAGACCCAGATTTGGATCAAGACTAAGGATAAAAGCCTCAATTTTCAAAACAAAATTGGAATATTTGAGTTAAGATAAAACTGAAAGAATACCAAAGACCAACATCATGCTCAGAATATTAACACGATTGACACAACTGGCATGAATATCCACTTAATACTACTGAAACTGAGATAAGTTCCAGTTCCTATGTACTTCGCAGCCGCCAAGACAGAGAGCAAAATAACTTTCATTTGACTCAATGCCCCCAAGTATTTCTCAGGAGGATGATAAATGAGAAAAAAAAAAGCAAATGTTGACATTAATAAAAAAATGTTTAGCCTCAGCTGTTTTACACATGCAAATACAATGTCCTTTTAAATATAGCAGAAAAGTCACAAATCTAACAACTTTGACATCAAGCAAGGGCTGGGGGGAGTTGTTTTAATAGACTTAGTTTTAAAAAGTTGTATCACGCAAATTATCTTAAGCTTGGACTTGCAAAAAGAAAAATAATATCATTTACTAAGATTGTAAGAAATACAAACTGAAAAGCAGCAGAAAGATAGACCAAATGAGAATAAACACATTGAAACACGACAGAAAGACAGGTGGGAAATAAACTTGTACAGATAAATAAGCCACCAAATTAGATTATTATTAGTCAAAACAGAGGGCAGACACACTGCTGTAGCAAACAGATATGAGCAAAACACACTACAAAAAAAAGGAAGATAGCCATATAATTATAATATATGTGAAAGTTCAAAAATAATTCTAGAACACTGGCTGGAAAACTACCAGATCTTGGTTGCCCCTGTGCTTATATGCCATGTTAGCAATCAGGCGAATGAGATCCTTCTTGAGGCCGTACACAGGGTGGTGCGGATCAACGTTGTCACGGGCTGACGCTTTCTCTTCTCTCTTGAACACATTGTCTCCTGATTTACCCTTGTCTGTAATGTTGCGTAACAAACCTAAGTAAAAAAAAAGAATTGAGTTTAAAATACTTTTAAAAAATAAAGCGTGTCCCTGGTGACGAGAAGTAAGTGCGGGCAAAGAAGAACAATAGCTACACATTTTAAATAAAAACTGCAGAACCAGAACTAGCTTTGTAAGGGACATTGTACCAGTTAACCGCTTAGAAAACGGAAAATGATTTAATTCAATGATTTCTTCACCTATTTAAAGATTAGTTTAAACACCTATTAGAAGGCTAAGAATTAAAAAAAGTACTTTAAGGTGTACTGCCTTGCCGAAGGTCATAGCTGCCCATTGATTTAAATATACACGATAATAAATGTTTCAAAGCATCTATAAATAGATTTGAATTTTCCAATATCAGCTAATAATTCTCAATGGTTTCACCTTTTTTCAGCTGATAATGAAGCTGACAAAGGTCTCGTCTTTAAAAGTTTGTATGATATCTCAGAGAAAATATGACAAGATTAAAGGAAATGCATTAGTATGTAAGCAATACAGAAAGAAGAAATGGGAAAATTATGGTGAAATTTCTATTTTAATGGTAAAGATAAGGAAGGAGAAATTTAAAGTGATGGAGTGGGTTGGTGGCAAAGAGGTTTTATTATTTCTGTTAAATCGGATACATTCCTCTTAAGATCTGTCAAATGGTACACGCGTAGGAAATACAGTTGAGACGTGCAGCCAGATAAAATTACTTTCTTTGTATACAGAGGGCACTCACTGACAGAGCAACGAAGCAAGTCAGCGTCTTGTTGAATGCTTGGGTAGAGGTCCATGTGCTGTGCAGCGATGCTCAAGGTTTCAAGCTCCTTTGCTATGACGAGTGCTTCCTGCAAGCGGGCCGATTGCCAATCACAATGAGAATGAGAAAGTTGAGAAGAATGAGTAAGAGGGGACAAAATGGTTGGGGCACACAGATCATAGATCGCTGGCCGGTTCTTTTACGGCTATGAAGGCAAAATAGAACATATCTATAATTAAAAACAGAATCAGGTTTTGTTTGTTTTTGGTTTTTGGTTTTTTGTTTTTTTTTTGTTGTTTTTTTTTTGTTTTTTGTTTTGTTTTTTTTTTGTTTTTGGGGGGGGGGTGTTTTTTGTTTTTTGTTTTTGTTATTGCGCAGTTCTCTTTCACTGATTCTGCAATGATGGTGGTGATATTTTTGCTATCGTTATGATTCAGGTGAAAATGTTGCGTGAATAATGTCAGGCCTAACAACAGTTGTAATATCAGCAGCAACATCTCTAATCCTTACCATCTTATATCACTCCTCCATTTTGGACATTATCATCGTCCTAGCCACTACTATCGCCACCATCCTTATCTCTTTAGCATTTACCACAGGTAAGACCAGCGTCATAATTAGATTAATATCAAAACATTCATTAAATGGACTTTTCCCCACACCATAATGTTCAGCACAGCGCTATGTAATATTAACCAATATTCCACAGGACGCGGGGAAGCAGACAACATGTAAAGCACAGCATGAAAAGATTCCAGTCGCCCGATACCATGATTATTTTCAACAAAAGAGTATCTGGCTCGATTGAACAATCGCTTGGAAATTATAACCCGAGAAGAGATGGGCTGCGTGTAATATGAACTAGAAGTGGCATAAATATACTTACAATATTTACTGGTTACATCTTTTTCCTCAGATTTATGAATCAGCCTTTCATAGAAAAATAGATAGCTTTTACAGTGAAAGAATTCCAGGAGTAGATAGGTCTAGCTCACACCAAGGTAACGATTAAGTCAAGTTTGATCATATATTTTTGCAAGCCCAGTCCACCACAGGCCACAACCCCAGATATAACATTCATCAGGTTGCAGTTCGATTGCTGTGAAAATAATTGTGAGAGCAACAGAGAGACTTGCTTGAGCTGACATATTAAGCATGCCATTGCAAGATAGCATTGGTGTCGGTCATGCTAGTAAGTCGCATAAGGTCAAAGAGTAAATGTCGAATGAGAGGCCTCCGTCGAGCCAGGGAAGAACATAAGAGGTAAAGCATTTGTGTCGTCCTTCGATGACGTCGTTGGTCTAGTCCTCAGAGACTGAGAGAGAGAGAGAGAGAGAGAGAGAGAGAGAGAGAGAGAGAGAGAGAGAGAGAGAGAGAGAGAGAGAGAGAGAGAGAGAGAGAGAGAGAGAGAGAGAGAGAGAGAGAAGGTGCTGATCAGGCTCCTTGTGGCGCGACTGAGATACGTATATTGCTGCTCTCAACACACTGTGCCCCGTGTGGCGCCGTTTACAGGCTCAGCGCGGGACACACGAAGGAGAAAGGTGACCACAATGTCATTTTGGTCATGTCTACTGTCATCTAAATGCTAGTAATCTGGTCCAGGGTAGAGCTGATAAGATGAGGCCTTACACAATCAGCATACTTTCTCGTGAATGATCCCCTGGGAAACTTCATTACTTAGATTACGTCTGTGCTAAATTTTGAATAGAATTATAATAATAAGTTTCACTCCATTAAATATTTCCAAATTGCACTAAACATATTTCATTTTAAAAATACATATACCTACCTCTATATCCTCAACAAATCGTTGTTCTCACACACACACACACACACACACTTGTGTATTATTTGAAGGGGACACTATAGTTGCCCTGTCGCCTCTTACTGGTTTGCCTGCTGGTATCTGCGACCAGGACTGGGACTTACTTACAAAATAATGAAAGCTGAAGTAACGCACAGATGATGCCAACCCACCAGCTAACAACGCGTAGAATAATGTTATTGTAGCCAAAAAGTGCAAGATTGTTCCAAAAAGAGTTCAGTCACGAAAATTAGAGAGGAAAAGGTGGCAGTCTGCCACCTGTGGTAAATATGCAGTACGGTGCCTACGAAATAGTTTCACATTAATAAAACTGACAATTAAGATTCGTTACTGCTGTAGACTAGCTTCTCAGCAAGGAATGCTGCTGTGACATATTTTGCTCTTTTTCTTCTGGGCGATTTTTTTGCTTTTTTTTTTTTTTTTTTTTTTTTTGTTGGGTGGTTCCCGCTTCCAGGCCTTAGAAATCTATACCTATATATTATTAGATATCTACATTTAGTATCCACTGCCTCGTCTTAAGATCCAGCTAAACCCCTTCAATAGAATTTATCAACTCAATAATATAATTTAGGTGTTTTTTAATTAGACATAAGTATAAAATTAAAAAAAAACCACCTCTAATTACAATTTATTTTGATGAATTTCTTAGGGAAAAAAAAATGCGAAATTTGAGCTAAACGAGGGGGGAAAAAACGACAATGAACTGTGACCATGATAAATAAAAAGAAATTCAAGATAAGGTTTCAATTTTAATGCCAGGCCTAGAAAAACTATATATCAATGAATTCTAACCTCTAAAAGGTTAATTTGTATGCGTAGGGCCTATATCTTTTTAGTTTTTTTTTTCTGTTTTCAAATTCTAAAGAAAATAATTAATTTTCCGCAGGGTTGAGGTTGGGGGAAAATATTACATAAAAATGTTAATAGACAAATAGGCATGTGAGAGGTTTAATATCTCCAAGATATACTGAGTAATAAGGGAGCCAAAACTGGAGAGCTATCGATAAAAACATCAAGTTATCATGGTACAAACAAATAAACAAAAATTGTTAGGAACGCAAGTTTTTTAAGAAAATTGCGAATCAGTGCATATTTCATAGGTAAACAAAGCTCGTAGTCATGAAAATAAAAATTAAAATATAAAAGTTATATCCTGCATTTTTTCTTTACACCTATTGCAAATTATTTGCCATATCTTGAATTTAGTATGCCACACTTTTTAGAATTCACATTTTCTTGCTCGAAATTAATGAATGTACACGGGTTTAACTGAACCTTAAGTTGAATGTTAAAAAAAATTAAATAAAAAAAAAATCTCTTTATACTAGATTTATCGAGTACTTATAAAAAAAAGTAGTGCTGAAGAGTAACTATCTTTATCCTGGGCGGCTGTGCGCCACTTTGAGAATTTATGCAATTAACCCAGGTCCTAAGAGATTGGAGATATCAACTAATGAAACTCAAGAATTTATGTAGTTCTTGCACCGATTATAGCATGAGTTACCACTTCTAGAAATCGGTCTCTGCTAAATCTATTGTCTGAATAAGGTCAGTCTGTGAATTATAACTTCTTGCGATCTAATATTTAAGTTTCTGGAAGAGAGTATATGGGAAGAAGAAAAAAAAAAGCAAGACTTGTTACAGGGAGAAAACTCGCACAAGTCACAAAAGTGGCCTTAATTCTTACAATCCATAAAACGGGTACAAATACGCTTTTTTTGGCGTAAGGCTGGCAGCTCTGGACTAAGGCAGTGCCATTAAAAACGCTTTCGTTTTTGTTTTGTTTTCTTCTTTTTAATTCCAAGGATTAAATCCCTATCAGTACCAACTTAGATCCCCATCGCTGCAGTCCCCATAAGCCGCACGAGGAACTGCCCTGACAAGCGTTGTCTGCGTGCTTCTAACAATCTCCCGGGGTGACAATGACTCGCCCTTAATCTTCAATTAATGACATCTTTCTCCCATTAAAAACAGAGGCGTTTGATGCCACTACAAACCTTCATTGGAATAAGTTAGAGTTACCTCGCTCTCTCGCTGGAGACTAGATATTTTTCTTCAATGACTTTGTCCTAAATCGATTAGCCGCACAAGATTTGTAACACAAATGTGAAAGTAGAAAATTTCCAGGATAAATTCTAATTAAACGAATTTTAGGGAGAGTTTCAAGGAAACTACGCTTGGGACTGTTATCATAATTACAAGGATTTACGACGACAAAAAAAATGCTTTTTACAGAAAATACTACGATATAAATAATATGGGCACAAATGATTTATAATACACGTATTCGCACTGTAATTTTCGTCTTTGTATAGGCCTGTGTAGAGAGAAATGAAATTATACCATGATTGTATTGATTATCTTCAATTTATTAGATATTTGGACCATAGAGCGGTTTTCTTCGTAACAGATTAGGGTATGATTATAGTACCGCTGGGCAATTTTGAGAACCAAGTGTTGGAAGAATTGAGATGTTTATCACAACACGCAATAAGGTGGGAGGGGGTAATAAAGGGGGGGGGGAGAGAGAGAGAGAGAGAGAGAGAGAGAGAGAGAGAGAGAGAAGAACAAGATGAAGAATAAAAAGAAACAAAGAGATATGGAGTAAAGGGCAGCCAGAGACAGCTGCGGAAAAATATAGAGAGAACGCAACAGACAAACAGTCAAACATAAAAAGGCAGGGGCAGAGGCAGAGGTAGAATCAGAGAGAGACAGAGAGACAGATGAAGAGCGGAAGAGAAACTGAGAGGGAAAAATTGGTAAGATTTGTTTGCGTTGGATAGATGATGTTTGCGGGTACAAAAACAAGGAAATAATTGTAGACGCAAGAGCGTTTCGAGGGAAAGAGTGAGCCAAGAGCTGCAAAATATTACATAGGGAAGGACAGGAGCTGCTGGTTGAGATTGGTGTTGTGCTTTGTTTATTTGTTTCGTTTACCGTTGCTTCAGAGAATCAAGAAATACCACGAACTGGTCTCCAAGCTTGCTAGATGGAAAGGATAACTCAGCACCAGAAAAGTTTACGAAGTTTAATTGAGGTGGGAAAGAGAAAGTGATAGCAAACTTGAATAATGCAAGCCGTCTTCACATTCTTCATTATAAATTTGAGTCAAAAGAAGCAAGAGTCACATTAGTTTTTATTTCACGTTTTGAAACCATCAGCATGTTCTGGCTTTTTGGCTCTTAATGAGGAGCATTGCATCTTTGTTTGACTTCGTAAACTTTTCGCAACCGCTTCACATTATGTATTTTTAACCTAATCATTTTAAAGGAATTTTACATCTATTTATCGGATAGGATGAAAAATAATATTATCAAACTAATTTTAGAATCTAGGAAATGTTTCGAAACCTCGACATAAACACATGAGACTGGATCCGCTGTTTGGCACGGAGAGCTCAAAAGTGGAGATGATTGTGAGATTGTGTATAGAGCATTAATTTTAGAGATCCCGTATATTATATTTCCTGATGAAATTCTGAGCGATGGGAATGGGAAATAAGAATTGAAAAAAAAAATATTTCGTAAACAAGAAATGGCGTCTGGGACAATATTTGCACAACAAATTTTTGTTTATGCATGTCCAAGTTTTCAAGATAGCCTCGGAAAATATCGTAAAAGGCGGAAGCTGTTACAATCATGTATTTCGGACTTGCTTGGGATTGAAAAAGGCCGCTTGTTAAGGAGTTGAGTAAATACCATATTACCAAAATTAATATAAAAAAAAAATAATAAAATAAAAAAAGCCAGACAGATGTAGGGAGATTTGGAAATGATATCATTATGTACAAAGAGGCTTAACAATGGGATCCGTGTTATCATTATATATTAAGGAGACCCAGTCGGAAAAAAAAAGCAGAGTTGTACATGGGGTAAACCAGATTGTTGACCGTGAGGAGCTTGGGGTGGAGGATATAGTTTGAGGAGACCTGATCAGTGAAGTCCTTACCAGATAGGCTGTCTCTGGTGCCTGTACGCCGTGTACACGGCACAGTGGCAGATACAGTAAATCATCAAATTCGTGATATAAATGGTAAAAATCTATCTATCTTATCTACTTATCTATCTATCTATCTATTTAGTTATCTATCTATTATCCATCTATCTATCTATCTATCTATCTATCTATCTATCTATCTATCTAACGATCTATCTATCTACTTATCCATCTATCTATCGATTTTTCTATCTATCTATCTATCTATCTATCTATCTATCTCTCTAACTATCTTTCTGTCTATCTATGTATCTATTAATCTATCTATCATGGTAAACATCTTACTATTCCATTATCTCTCATTTCCCTCAATGAATTTTGGACGTGACACCTCGAATTCAGACAGTTCCATATCTTACCCTAGTCGATCTTTTTCTAAATGCGGTATTGTAAACATCCAATCGATTAATTTCGATATTCCCATCCCCCCCCCCCCCCCAAAAAAAAAAAAAAAAAAAAAAAAATAGCACTTCAAAGATACCGTCACTTCTTTCAACATTCAAAGTTTGATCAACTTATCTGACTTCTAGCTTTAAAAAAAAAAAAAATTTGAAAACTGGCAGTGCTAGTTATTGTTGCCGTTGTCCTCCTCCGTTCCCTTATTCTGTAGACCGCTGTTAAGTTTTATTCCTTCTGCCCTTATCAATCCTCCTCCTCGACGTTCTCTTCCTCCTCTTTGTTTTCTTCTGTTCTCTTAAAATCAACACACAAATGTAAGAACTTGACATTCCCTTACACGTCTTCCAATACTCTCTTGTCCTTCACCTAGATCTATTTCCAATGCAAACATCAATATTTTCTCCCACAAATGTTCCCTGAGTGTATACCTCACCTCCTGACCCGTGGCCTCGGACTTGTCGATCTCCAGCAGCAGGTTGCATTCCCGCTTCACGTACTCCGAGATAAACTGGAGGTTCCCGGGCGAGACGGCCAAGGCGGTGCTTCCATTCCCATCAGGCCCCGCTGACACGCCCACGTCTGCTCTGTCACCGTCGCTGTCCACGCGGTTGCTGCCCTTGTCCTGCTGGTTCTCTCCCTTTCCGTCATGCGCCGGTTCCTGCTTCCGGTCGCGGTCTTGTTCCTGTGTAGTGTGCGCTGCGCATGCCGGCAGCTCGTTCATCTCTGCCAGAATAACCTCCAGAAGCAGCAACCTGGACAAAGGCATGGTGGGAAATAAAATTGCTGTTATAGATTGCTTTTTGAAAGTGTTGTTACGGGGTACCGATGCAGCTTTATACATTATAAAATCACCGACAGAATGAGTGATTGCTACTGAAGATATTGAACTTTTACAACATTATAGGTGGTTATTTGTGATTGATCAGTATTTTATGAACACAACTTTAGCCACCTTACTAATTCTAGGCATTTTCCCCCTTTTCATCAATAAGCTTCGTGTCGAAAATAAGTTTTTCTCGACAAGCTTAATGAATTATTCAGTTCATTAAAAGGTTTCCTCAATTTACATTACTCTTCTCATTTCTCATCTCGTGCCAAATGAAGAGCTTTAGTCTTCATTCTTTGCTTTCTTCGGAAAGCTAACCGCAAAAAAAAGGAATACAGTAATTCAGTAAACCTAAACAGATCTATAGTATTAATTACGTACGCAAATGATTGTGATTAAACATGTGTCTCAGGATATGATTAATAATTAAAGTTTTCCACATTGATAGATTGCTTTCACATTGTTGAAGAATTTGTGGCGCAACAAAATAGTTCAGTAAAATGAGTCGCTCTGTCTATGTCTAAGATTCACCCAATCGTGTTTTTGTTTTATAGACATAAATAATAGAATGAGACCTAGGCAAAGCCAAAGCGTTTAGTTTTTTTCAAGCATAAACCAAACTTATTAAAAAAAAAACCGTGGATTATTCTGAAGAAACGAGATTTTTTTTTTAGTGCATGAAACTGTAAATAAAAAAACAGGTGAAACCATGTAAATGACGCCTTTTCCTTCTTTTTTTTTCCAAGTAAAATAAGCCATGTATCAAACATGGTGTTAGCGTAACGTGTAGACAGACACAACCTGTCGTGTGCCCGGAAGGCATGTCGCACGACCAAGAAACATTACGAGAGGACAAGAGACGCAGCTCTGTTGAAGAGTAAACAGGATTGAGGAGAGACAACCAGGCAGTCTTGACAGACCTAAGTATGTAGACGAAGGCCCAATCGATGGCCGTCCGGACCCGGAGACAAAATAGATAAGAGACCCATTTCCTGCCCACATCACTTTACGGCCTCCTTCACACCGAAGTCGAGCAGATTCTCCCAGTTCTACACCAGTCTCCTCACTGGTAGGCCCCAAGCCCCAGGCCCCTACCATCGTCATTCAAATTGACACATGGTCTCTCGACTCCCTGAGGCCACTAGATCGTATTACCATACTATTCTTCAGACATGGTAATATCCGAGTTGAGATTTTTTTTTTTTTTTTGTGTGTCCATCTTCTGAAAACTACCAGCTCTAGCCATGTTCTTGGCTTTAAGTGGGAGGCTGGTGTTTTTCAGCAACTTGTTCGCCAAACTGACACATGAAGAATAGTAAATGACATTGACTCCACGCAAAGATAAAATCCAGTTGGTTTCGTTGTTTTTGTTGCTTTTATTTTTTTTTCCTTTCCAATCGGCAGTCTGGAATTCGGAGATAAGGCAAAAGTCGAGGGCCAGTCAGATTTCCATCGAAGAAATATTAGCTGTGCAGTTATTGTGGGCGTGATGGAATTGGTTTGGCGCTAGGGGGTGATCTTTAAACATTTTAAACACGTATGGGCTGAAAGAAACAGAGGGTGAACAAAGATTTAGATTACTCAAAGGCAAAAGGCCATCATGATTGTGTTGTTTGTTTTTTTTTCCTTTTTTTATTACTTGGCCTTTACACACCGACATCCCATTAAAAAAATTTCACATGTATGAGGAACTGAAAGAGTTCAACAATTTGGAACGGTCCACTTGCATAGTTAGGAAAATTTAACTTCATGTATCTCCAGCTCCATAGAAACTGAAGTCGCGTGCATGTTAACCGAAAAACTGATACTCGGGTGTCCACAAGATAAGACAGAATAGAGTACTTACATCGCAAAAGAGTTTAAGTGTGTGGAGGATTTGTATTAAATACACATAGGCTAATTCCTATACCGAATTGGCTAGAAACTTTGCCATGAGTAGCTGCGTTTCAAACTTTCAAGCATCAAGTCGCTAGCTCAGTGCGCTAACAGTTGCGCCGTGTTGATGTCTCGAGAGGTTTTGTTGTTGTTTTTTTTTTTTTTTTTTTTTTGGTTTGCCTCCTCTTCACCGCACCTGCGATAGTCGGTTAGACCCAGACTAAGAAATCCAGAAACGCTACACCCAGCTGGTGCTCAGAAGATTTCAGTTTCTGTGGTTAAAGGCAATTTGTCACTTGTTTATTCTATTTTAACAAAATTCCGAGGATGCAAAAATGTTTTAAAAAAAAAAAAAAATTAATTATATTTCATTATGTCTGATTTAACTTAAAGCAGGAAATCAATGCTAGATATTAATGTATAAAATTTATTTATTGAATATCAGAATTTGATGTATTCTTATCCACAGACTAGGAGAAAAGGAGGAGAAAAAAAAACAGCCTATAAATAGATTTCTTAGAATCTTTTTGTGTGCGTGCACGTCTATATACCTCATCTCTCTCTCTCTCTCTCTCTCTCTCTCTCTCTCTCTCTCTCTCTCTCTCTCTCTCTCTCTCTCTCTCTCTCTCTCTCTCTCTCTCTCTCTATCTATCTATCTATCTATCTATCTCTCTCTCTCTCTCTCTCTCTCTCTCTCTCTCTCTCTCTCTCTCTCTCTCTCTCTCTCTTTCTTTTCCCCCCTCTCTTTCTGTCAAATATCAGCCCGCAGCCCTTTCTTCCTTTCCTTTATACGTCTATCGATCTCACGCCCACCATCCACTACGCTACCACTCACACAAAAAAAAAAAAAAATTCCACACTTTTCCTTTCACTCACTAACCCGCTCACGTCCCATCCCTCCATATCGAACACTCTGTCCAGCTATCTGTCGGAGCACTTCAAAATTAGCTTATTTAATTTCACCGTTGATAGAAGACAATTAAGCTAGAGATTTAATGGACTGGAATGTGTTTGTCGAGAGAAACCAGAGAGAAACGGCTTGTAAAACAACCTTGGGTGCCCCGTGAGAAGGAAAGATCTAAGATTTCATGAAAGGAGCTTTTGATCTATCAGCACTTTCTTAAAGAATAAACGAAGACAAAATATTAAGAAAGGATGAGGAAGGAAAGGGAAGAGTAAGAGAGAGAGAGAGAGAGAGAGAGAGAGAGAGAGAGAGAGAGAGAGAGAGAGAGAGAGAGAGAGAGGAGACAAAGAGAGACAGTGCAATGGAGGAAAAGAAAGTGAGAGAGAGGAAGGCGTAAAGAAGAGATGAGTGCAATGACGGAAGAGAGAGGGAAAAGGCGAGGGTATGGAATGGAGGGAGAAAGGGAGGGAAAGTGAAAGTGAAGGAACGATTGGCTATTAAACAGGCACGGGCAAATGAAGACATAGACAGATTGAGAAAGAGAAAAGAGAGGGACGAAGACATACAAACAGAGAGAGAGAGAGAGAGAGAGAGAGAGAGAGAGAGAGAGAGAGAGAGAGAGAGAGAGACAGACAGACAGACAGACAGACAGACAGACAGACAGACAGACAGACAGAGACAGAGAGAGACAGACAGAGAGAGAGAAAGAGGAGGGAGGGAGGAAGAGGAGAGACAGCCTGACATAGACACAGAAACAAATGTCAAATTGTGCATGCAGCGCGAAGGACAGACAGGCAGTCAAACATCTGGAAAAGTTTCTCTCAGCAATTCCGTGAGATGGCGTGAGCTCAGGCAGGAGACAAAAGCTTCTCGCTGACGGCCAGACGCACAGGGCATTGTTGCTGGTAAAAGCGAAAGAGCTGTTGCGAAAAAAACGAAGGGCGTGGGTACCGAGAAAAGGGAAAATAACTTAATATACTTCCGCGTCGGAATTGATGGGGCGGGAAAAAGTACCCCAAACATAAAAGGTGACTGGTCACTGAAACGTGAAAGCTAACCAGAAAAAAAAAATTAATAAAGATAGTGAAATTAAGAATTCATTATTTAAAAAAAATTCCCTCTAAATTGAACGGACGTAAATTCAGAACTCTTTACAGAAGAGAGCTAGCAATGAGAGAGAGAGAGAGAGAGAGAGAGAGAGAGAGAGAGAGAGAGAGAGAGAGAGAGAGAGAGAGAGAGAGAGAGAGAGAGAGAGATATCTGTAGATCCATGCTTTTGAAATGACGTGCAGCATAAAAAAAATGAAAATAAAAGGAACAGCATGAAAAACCGCAGAAAACCTTAGGATCATGATGGATAGGATACGAAAGCCGTTCACCTGACAAGAATGATACAGAAACAGAAGTTCTCATACTTTGGACAAAATAATGTTCGGACAGGGATCACCAGAGGGTAGTCCTGAAGAAAGGTTGAGGGTAAACCAGAGAGGATAGTCATATGTATAGATCCTCTTTGGGGTAAACAAAGACAGGGAGGGCCAACCCGAGTAGCTACTGGATGTCACATGGCAGGATGGTAGGATAAATCAAGACACCAAGATGCTCCAGCGACACACTGACAGTCTACATTTAAACACGGATACGTTATGGAGAAGAATGCGGATGATTTACGGGCTCATCCTCGAGTCTTTTGACACTTTCCATCCACGGTTTGAGCCCCAGCAGCAACTTCTTGAGTAAGACTTAGGCTTCACATTGAATGGATCCGCCGCGCCGATACTAAGGTCTCTCAGCATGATGGACTTTTTTAGCACGTTAGAATAAAAGTTGGTCTTTGTTACTGAACAAAACGGTGTGATCCGCTCGCTTCGCATCGATCAGGCACAATCATATTGAAATGAAACGCGAAAAGCACACCGTCCATCTTGTATTAGACAGCGCCATGGACAATGGTAATCTGACACGGATAGAAAAAGCGATAACTACTTTAAAGTAGACAAGTCATATCAATGCAAGTGATGAATTCTGACGCTTTCAACCAACGGGATTACTTCATTAAATTAGAAAAGCTATCATTATCAATAACGGAATATGACGCGGACTAAAAGCGGGAAGCCCCAATAGACAGGTCACATCAACTTCTCTCAAGTTTGCAGAGTCCAAAAAAAAAAAGAACACAAGAGATCCACCTGGAGTACAGAGCGAAAACCCTTTGAATCTGTAAACCTTTAAGAGCGAGTTTAGTTTATGTGCTTGTTTCCTCCTCTACCAACAATTCTTCTTTTTTTTTTTTGCTTCTTCTTCACACCATCATCATTATTATTATTATTATTATTATTATTATTATTATTATTATTATTATTATTATTATTATTATTATTATTGTCATTAATGTTATCATATTTTGACGTCGTTGTTGCTGCTGTGATTGTTTTGTCCAAAAGTTTTCGAAAATCTAAAAAAATAGTCTATACCTATTTTAAACAACAATTACAATCAAATATACGAGACACATTTTAATTCAAATGGCCGAAAAAAACAATTACCCATCCTATCACAAAGAGTTGGCAAAATAGCCAATCATTATGGAGGCCATCGCTCCAGGGGAAAAGCGACAGTCCATTACGGGAAGAAGAAAAAAGATAACGCATTCCGCTTAAGCCCGTTTCGAGGCTCCGCCGGTGAGCCCGGGCATTTTGTGCGCGCCGGTTATCGTAACCTGTATCTTGACGGTAAAAAAGCGGATACTAACGACTCCGGTTTGATTTATCTGTAGCTCGAATCTGGACCGAGAACTTTGATGCAAGGTCATTATTCTAAAAATAGTACACCTGAAACAATGAGATAAGATGGTTGTTTTGGTTTTTGTCTGATTTGACTAGTCTAGATGGTAATAAAAATGTTGCATCTCTATCTCAGTCAAGGTTACCAGGCCAAGGCAAGCCAGTTATGCTTCAGGTGGATTCGCTTTCACAAATACACCTTCAATTATTCATGCATTATATATGACGTCTTATTACTTTATTTTTACCCTGTATTGAGCGTTAGTGTAGAATCTATTGCTTTTTTATAATAAAGGAATGTAGTACTCTAGTAACATCACCCCCTGGCCCATCCCTTTAATTTTTAGTTATAAAAAAAAAGTGGTCTATCATAAAAAAAAAAGAGCGACAAGCTAACAAACAAAAATATACCAAAGTACGAGGCGGCATAAGGTGACATTTTTATCACCGAATCAACATAATTGAGACTCTTACTGGTGGGACTCTTCCCTCGAATAGAGCTGAATACCAAAGTTTTGTCTTAAAACGCTTTTCAAGTAAACCTAGTTCTGCTTCTTGAGAGATCAGCAGCTGGGTAGTTCATAAATCGTTTGAAAGATTTGTTATTTTGGCAAAATATTTAGGTAAAAAAGGAGGAGTCAAGTCGACGGTAAAACATGCCACGACTCCACATGTAGTTTGACTGAGCAAATTCAACAGCATTGTATTAAATCTACTCCGAAGATTCTCAGACGAAAAGAGAAATCTATTGCATTACTCCTGGTTCCTACGAGAGCTTGTCAGACGCCATTCTATCATATGTCGTCAAAAATTGGGCTGACCTCAGATACATTAGTCTAAATGGCTGGGCCGAGCGCTTCATCTTTACAACAGACACGCTGGTCTTAACCTCGGTTCACGTCTGCACAAACAAGAGCTGATATCGCAAACAATATATATTCGCAGGTCTTATATAAATTAGACACGTCTCGTTTTACAAGGTAAAAATTCCACCGGTCTTTTTTCAACAAGATAGGAGTAATTCATTACTTTTTGTTTATTTATTTATTTTTTTAATTCACTGACATGGTTCTAGGTGGAAATTTATGGTCTAAAGAGATAAAATTTATCAGAACGAAAAAAAAAATTGATACACTTCCTGATAACTGGTAGCAAAGAAGAAGTACATATCCATATGACTCGCGGATTGAAATAAGCATGTTTTATACAGATGAGCATCTATTTTCTCATAATGAAGGCCTAATACTGAAAGAGTTCGCTTCTATAGAGATCTAGCGGAAGAAAAAAAAAGCAAATAGTCAAGGGAAAAAAACAATCAAATAAAATAAAGGTTCAATGGCCGCTGTTTTGTCTAAACATGTTATTGCACTATGACGCAACTTGATTTTATTCTTTCCATTCCTACCTGGAGCGGAATACTTTTTGGGAAAGGAAGTTCTCCTCTTCAAAAATTGACCAAAGAGAAAAGGAAAATACCGATACAGACCTACCGTTTGTCCGTGACTGGAGTCTGGAAAATAATAATTAAAAAAGACATGATTGACCGACTAGTCAAAAAGACATATTTTTTTTTCTCCCTAATAAGCTAATGGGCTGGGGTATACTGATTGTCTTCACTAAATGTTTCAAATTTGACCATCTGAAATATCCTCGTTCATTTCAATGCTCTGAAAGTGAATGCGGTATATAGATAACTTTTAAATAATCCTCTCTCTCCCGGGGTGCGTACAAAGGAAGCTTTGTCAGACTGGTAGTACCTGAAATTGATGTCCGCCTACAGCTAAATGTGTCATCTTTTAGACCCGCCGCTATATTTAAAAACAACACCATACAACAAATCACTTAGCACTTTAATTGTTTTGTTTGTTTTTTTAAAGGTCTCTCCTCTATAGTTGCACCATGCCTCATGTTTTCCACCGTTTCGTGTTTTAATCAACTTGAATTTTGTTTCTTCTCTTCGCGACTATTGTCTTTGACCTTGGTCAAATGTGCCGTGTTTTTTTGTTTTGGTTTTTTTTTTTTTTTCTGTTCATGTCACCTCAAGAACCATGATTACCAATGTCATTTGTAGACTTTGCCAAAGCAAAATCCTCTTCAAAAACTGGAAGAACACCATCGATCGACCAGTTCAGACCAGCTGTTATAAAAATCTCTTGTAAACCGAGCGCGAGGTAAACTAGGATCTGCAAAATTAATGTTGGCGCTCTTTGAAAAAGATTCTTCGATCTTTCAATTTTTTTTTGTGTTCATGATGTGTGATCGTCTTTGAGAGCTCTATTGGTAAACCGTACGTCTCGACATGGGTTTAGATGAAGGTTTAATAGAATAAGCTTCTTGAACCAATTCTAATGCTATTGCAGCTCTTACTCTGCAAATATATCATGAAAGATCTAACAAATCTCCAGAGGATTATTTACCGTCAAAAGATAATCGATAGAACAGAACAGCTGATCTTTAAATTTAATGAATATTTAGTCCAAATACGCTTACAAGACCAGGGGAAAAAACGCTTTGGTATGCTCTTCACTCCACTGCATTTTATTCGCTACGGGATCCACGATGAATAAAGGACAACTCGAAGGGCTGGTCCGGTTGGGGGTCACTCGATTCTCTCCCCCCCCCTGCGCAACATATCGCTCATCAAGTAGCCAACCGTATCCTAAAAAGCGCTTCGTTAACGGACACATCTTAAGGGTCTCATAAATCATACCCATCAATATAATTAGATTAATTTGTTTGCAGAATGGCCAAAAAAAAAAAAAAGAAAACAATTTATCAAGTTTATCAGAGATGGCGAGCCTGATCTCCGTTCCGTTTCTGTATTAAGTTTATTCGATTATCTTTTTTTTTTTTGTTGTTGTTGTTTCCTGTTTTCTGTTTGTTGTCCTTTTATGGCTCTCAGTGCTTCCATCCTCCGCCCGGCGTCGGAACACAATCAATAAAGCGTCTGTATCATTGCCCGTGTCATAAGCCACCAGTCTGCGAGAGACGTGGAGTATGACCATAAATTATATTAGGCTGCTCGGGGCGGTATTTTGTATTGCGAGTTTACAAGGAAAGCCGGCGGCAGCCAATAGTCCCGGATGCGGAGATAGTAAGCGTATTCATTGATTTCATACAGAGTATTAAATATTACCGTTAATTAATGTTTCATGTAACAAGGACTGTCTGGGATATAGTCACGTATGGGCAAGGCAGAGAAATAAGACCAAGAAAAAAAAATAAAGAGTAAAAATGGAAGATAACAATAACAGAATTTAACGAAGTGTACCGGCAGACGTTCATACCCTCTGATGCTAAATCTAAAGGCAGCATCCTGCAAAAATATTGATTTGATCACGCTCCATATAGCTAGAATATTAATGTAGATCATGGTCCATGTGCACATGGTTTCCCACTGAAGCTAGAATATTATTGTGGATCATGGTCCATGTGGTTTTACACTGAAGCTAGAATATTATAAATTGTGGATCATGGTTCAGGTGGCTTTGCACTGAAGCTAGAATATTATTGTGGATCATGGTCCATGTGGTTTTGCACTGAAGCTAGAATATTATTGTGGATCATGGTCCATGTGGTTTTGCACTGAAGCTAGAATATTATTGAAATCCACCAGACTTTATTATCTGCAACCCCTGTAAACAAAAGATAAAAAAAATAAAGTACTTAGGATTTCAGAAACAGGGGGCAATCATGACATTGATGTAAAATTAAAAATAGATAAAAATTTGGGTGTGGCCACTTCTGTTGAGAATCCTTATAGTTTTTGCCTGATTCCGCTATCAACGCTATCGTATGACAATCAGAGTCAACAACGGCTTCAGAGTAATGAGAAACACCAGAAAACATTGTACGGAGAACTGCTTGCTGCGCTAGGTGATTTAAATTTGAAACAAAACAAAAAAAAAGGGGAGAAAGATAGTTGCTTTTTACGTTTTCCTTCATTTTAAAATGTTACCATGTGTTTCCGTAGTATTACAACGCTTCTTACCATCATATTTTGTTTTAGTTGTTCATTGTTTACTCAAACTTGGCAGTGCTGCTCCTTGGGATGGTAGAAGTGCGAATCCCCACACACACACACACACACACACCCTTTCCCCAAAATCATGTTTTACTTGAAAGGAGTTATGCGATTAAAACATAAAGATAACGAGTCTTTGATGTAAGAACTTTTATTTCGACATACACGTATCGACAAGTTAAAAAGATAAGAATGGCTGACAAATATTGCATTTTATAAGCTAAACTTGAAAAGTCACAACGACCTATCGTTGGGGAAATGCAAAATGTTCATTCCCTTTTTCTTCTAAGAATTTTTTTACTACCTTCATCGATATTTGCAGACGCTTAGTTTCGTCCTGCTAGACCTCTATTTAATAACTTAAGGCCAGGACGAATAGTAGTTTCGGGAGAAGACACTGCGTGAGATATGGACTAGCGTTCTTCGTGAAGTTTTTAAGAACCGCACAGAACTATTTTCGCCATCGTGCTCAAATTCAGCGTGAATTTCATATCCTCAAGGTTATTCGTAGAACCATTTAACAAAAACAAAATGGGCAGCGAGCCAATTCAAAACAAAAATACTCGACTCCCGAGCATCTCAAATTTATGGAAACCTGACATTGTTTCCTTTATGGTCGTAAGCTCTAAGAGCTTTGTAGTCAAGGACGAATCGTCTGAAGGCAGGCGGAAGGGGAAAAAAAGCAGACTATGGAAGTCAGAATGATTAGATTTGCAAGAGATAAAAAGAGGGGGGTGGGGGGGGGGGACGTAGTTTTGAGCGCTGGAGAAGCGAAAAGTGAAGGATAAACTCGCCGCCACGTGAAAATCAATGTAAAAATAAGGGAGCCATTACTGAGAATTGTGTGATTTTTGTGAGGGCAAGTGAAGCTGAAATAGGAAATCTAGGAAGAAAGTGGGAGAAGAGGAAAGAATAGAAGCTGTCACGATGCTCTCCCCTTGGGTTATCTTTTTCTCCCACCAACTTGACGAAGTAGGGGAGTGCTGAGCGTATTCAGAAATTAACCTTGTTTTTTGGGGATTGTTTTGTATTATCCAAAACATTTTAACTAGTTTTATCTCAAGCTATAAAAATGAACTCATCTTTGGTGCGATATTTATTTATACGAATATCAGAAAATTTCTTGCACGGCATGTTTCAAAGCCACCTTTACTTTTTTGTGGTTTATGAGTGTATTATAATTTAGTGATGGGATCTTATGGCTGTGATTTTATTGATGTCGGTGATCGAACTCAAGGAGACTCCATTCTATCTTAGCATTTGTTCCAGGTATACATGTATCATTATATTCACCAGCAGAAAATAATTACTTATAGTCATTTTCCTCTCTTTCTCATACTTGACATTGGCTTCAAAAGCATGTAACGTTATATTTTCGACAATTTCCTTTTGAGACAGAATAACGTACTTGTAGAAGAACTCAGTCTCCTCAATAGAAAATGGTTTGTGAGCAATGCGCGTTCTAATTCGAGGCGTCATTGATATCTGATAACTTTGAGAAACACATAATCAAAATTAAAACAAAACGTAACTTCGACTTATACAGTAAAAACAATTGGCAGGCAAGTCCATGCACTTTTTATTCATATTATAGACAATCATGTGAAAACATTTTTAAAGGAATTAAAATGTTAAATTTCAGAATTTGCCAAAGACGTATCGGTATAAGTATGAGGATTGGTGCACTGACACGCTTCTTTGAGAGAGGCGGTTTTTCCATTCGAGAAAACGGTATGGAATGGGAAGACGGAGAGAGAGAGAGAGAGAGAGAGAGAGAGAGAGAGGGAGGGAGAGAGAGATAGATAGAGAGAGAGTCTCCAATGAGTGATTGGAGCCATCAACAGTTAGAAAATGAATATCATTGAGAGAATGCCCAGTGAGGCCCAAAAGATCGAAAACACATGAGTGGTCATCTCTATAGAGTACATAGCTATACATACAATACAACCATACACTCTCTCCCTTTGTCTGTTTCTCTCATATTAGTATCCTACATCGATCCCCCACCCCACCCCCATTCCGCACGACCATAAAAGCGGACAAAAAAAAAAAAAAAAACCGTGGGATGACAGTATTCCTCTAAAGAATAAAAAAAAAACCGACTCGACAGCAAATTACTGTGTTTTTTACTCCCGCAGTTATTTCTGCCTCCTTGTCCTGCTACTAACTGCCTATTTAAACCAGTTCAAAGTTTCTAGATTTCGTTTAGAAGAAGACTAGGCAGATGACAATATTACCCATGCAATTACGACACAAAATTCTTCTCAACAAAAATATGAACAAAGGAATTTTTTTTAAACTAAAGATATAAGAGAAGAATGATTTAAAAAAAAAACTCACACAAACTAGAGAGGCTTAAGTTGTCGCCATAGTGGCCTTGCGGGTTAATACGCCAGTGGGGGACATCATTATACGGTGCGGGGAGCTGATTAAAGGGGCGCTAGTTAGTCTTGCGAGGATGTAAACCCTCTTGTTTGCCGCCTGCTCACACCCCCACACTCGCGCGCTACGGGGCACCCAAGGAAGCGACTCTCATTGCCTAGGACAAGATTTAGTTTTTTCCTCTCGATATTGAGAGCTCTCGGCCGGCTACAACGGTTGGTTGATGGCAAAACCGTGTTGAGCCCAGTTGGGTTTGGCCTGAGTCATTTTGACGGAGAGATTTTTATTCCGGACCACAAGTTTTAGTTTGACAAAGAACTGCTCAACTGTTTATGCGACACATACAGCATATTGGAACATCACGAGGAACAATTATAAGAAGGCTTCTAACACTTCCTCCAGAAGAGTTCTCGTTGGAGACCACTTTAATTAACGCTTGCGTAAAAATGACATCGCAACGTTACGTACATTCAGCTCCGAACCTTAGTAAGTTATCCGCAGTGAAAAAGATCATCAGAAATATTTATATCAATGAAAACCAAAAACATAGCTGAGCGGTTAGAACACAGGGTTGACCTCCCCACTTAAAACTCTATTATCGGCGCACAGCTACCCGGGCACCTCAGGTTACCCGAATTTAGGTGGCAACTCCTTGAGAAGACGGTGGTCGCGGGGGGGGGGGGGGGGGGGGGGAGAGAGAGAGAGAGAGAGAGAGAGAGAGAGAGAGAGAGAGAGAGAGAGAAATCCAAACCGATATTTACCATGATGAGAGTTTTTTTTTTTTAATATCTTTTTAATGTTCCTTCCATATATTAATCATTTCATTCCTTCTATCTCGCACAAACACTTGAGCTGGAATATGAATGAACATCTTTTATAATTCTTTTGCCCTGAATTGTCTGCGTGTTGCATTAAAGATTGCATTCTTAAATCCAAAATAATCGCCAGCAGTTCTCCAGAAAAGCAATTTTTTGGATACATATTTAATTTTTCGCCAACGGAAAATCAAATCCGTCATTACAAGCATTGCAATCACAAAAAACCACGATCTTAATGAAAAAAGGGGGGGAAAGGAAATAAGAAGTTGCTTTTGTCAGTGAATAAAAAGAGGAACAAAAGTGAAGTAAAATCTCTCCTTTCCCTCAGCCTAAATATTGAGAGCTGCAAAATTAAAGAAGAAAAAAAAAGACAAAATGATTTTCCCAAATACCTCCAGCATACAAATATCTGAAGTTTCACAGATGAGAGAACCACTTCCAGTTTTATGATGCCGGAAATCACCCGCCTATCCTCCGATATTGAATTACAGTGACAGCTAATCACGAATACCGAGATGCGTATTATGGAGTCCAATCCCTCCCTCTTTATTTCCCAATGGTCTGAAGAGTTGAAGTGTAGGGTGAGGAATACAGCAGTCTATTGTGAGAGATCACTGTAACCCAGACAATCATCAGACCAGGGGAAATTCGCCACGGATTTCGTAACACCGGTATATCTTTTGGTGGGATAAAAAATATGCAATTTCTCTCCAAATCATACCCCCCCCCCCACACACACACACACCCTTTTTTTTAGACTATTTACGTCAAGCCTTCACGTGTTTTCCCATTTCTCAATCTCCTTATAATTGTCCATTACTAAAGTTGACACACTATGAAGAAAGCCGCTTACTGCTGAAATGAAAGAATTATAAGTTTTAATGTACCAGGTAGTAACTGACGGAAAAGTTTAGAAACGTTACCGGTACTTCTCTCTAAGAATTCTGCACAAACTAAAAAAAGCAATTAAAAAAAAAACAAACAACAGAAGCACAAGCTTGGGTATTAATAAAATTATATTTCAAATTTTTTTCCGCAGAATTCTCGATTTTTATTTGATTATATTTTACAGGTCCCAAAGTCTGTTTCTCGTGATCTTTGAAAGAACATGCTTCTCATTCATTTCTGAGTTAATTTTGATGAAAGGAGAGAAAAAAACAACTAAGACCAAGAAAGCTTTTGTAATAGGTAGCCTAAAGCCCCTTAATAGTCAAACCAAGGACAACGTCAACTTGTCCAGTTAATGGAAGAGACCGACACATAGTAATTACTTGTTCTGGATAATTTGAAATGCTTATTTTACGCAGTAAATGTTCTTGCAATATAGATCTGAGAATGAATCTGTTCTAATGCTGCAGCAAAAAGGTGAATGGGAGAAGCGGCTAATGATTTACCTGCATAGTGCCTGAAAAATCAAAGCGTCAAAGCGGCCACTCATTTCAATGCCCCCCCCCCCCCCAAAAAAAAAAAAAAAAAAAAATCGCCCTTGCGAAAATGAAAGCCGCCCTGTAAACAGTGCCACATTTTTCTCAGCTTATTAAAAACAAACATTTTTAGACTTTATTCCAGAACAGCGCTAAACTAATATCAAAGGCGACTTAACACGGTTTGCACAAAAGATTTAACAGGAAATATTTCTTGGGCATCATGTTTTCTCAGGCTCTTTTCATCTAATTAGGCAGTTATCTATTTGGAACGAGAGGAAACGTGCAATTTGCTTAATTTAATTTCAACCAATCAATGCCCGGTTGCTTTAAAAAAAAAAAAAAAAAAAAAGGAACAATGCATTATCCCTGCCTGCCACATTATATCAAGACATGCAGAAAAAGCCGTCACCAACATTGCATGCTTCCCATATGCCAAGAAAGATCTATTTGAAATCGAATACTTTCTCCGGAAATCAAAATCAAATATTAGGGCCAAGTAATATTTAAGCAGTATATGTTGCCAGATGTTTGCCAAAATGGATCAGAGAAGGTTCAAGTTTTCTATAAAATTAAATATATAAATCTTTTTTTTTCCTTTTTGATCTTAATTTACACGCCCATAATCATCAAAACATTAAGTCTTTTCTAGCCAAAAAAAAAACAAAAAAAGAAACGTTATTGACAAGTGTCAATCCAAGCCAAGGGAATATGTCGTTGTTTAGTATCTTTTAATGCTTGGAGCGGAAAAAGACGAGAGTGGTACAAAATCAGTTTAAACAAGGAAAAAAGGCGAGCAATAAGTTGTCCAAGATCAGACACGATTGCCGATTAAATCATCATCATCACCATCAATTTCTTCTTCTTCTTCTTCATCATCGTCATCGTCGTCGTCTTCGTCATCGTCATCATCAACATCATCATCATAATCATCATCATCACCATCACCATCGTCATCATCATCATCATCATCATCATCATCATCATCATCATCATCATTATTGTTGTTGAAATCATTTTTACTTTTTTCCCTTAGCTCGGTTTGACAGAAGAAGTTTGCATTTGAGAGAATTTTATCCACGTATATTAGTTTTAGTAAGTCCATTGGGCCCCAAAGACACCATAGAGATTTCCAGCCACCATTTCACAAGATAGAGCTGAGAGCTCTAAAGAATAGCGAGGACTAACACGCCAAGAGCGGAAGCTTGATTTGAGCATTACTGCTAATAACACCAGCATTATGTTCGAAGGAAAGGGCATTAGCTACATAAGCCTCGATGTCCCAGAGAGAGAAAGAGAGAGAGAGAGAGAGAGAGAGAGAGAGAGAGAGAGAGAGAACAGAAAGGATTAGCGGAGAGAGAGACAGGGCGAGTTAGAGAGAGAGAAAGAGAAAGAGACAGAGACGAAGAGAACAGGAAGGATTAGCGTAGAGTCCTGGTCAACAAGAGGTCAATTACAGATCTGTTTAGATCGTCCAGTCACCAGGTCCAATCGATAGCACGAAGATACCAGAGGATATGATAGAGTTCCAGTCTCTCTACATTTAGTCACGAAACAAGAAACTACCACTCGTTTTACTTTTGAAATTTTCACGACCATCGGGTCTCCCTAACGAGTACATGGAACTTAATTCGGTTACCATTGACACGCGCTCTTCATTAAAGCGTAACAATACAAAAATCGTCCGCAAATGTCGTTAACTAACAGGGCTGATGTGCTTCGTCTATATTCATTGTTGGTATCATGTACGCAAAGGGTATGAACCGGAAGAAACACGTATCACCCTATGCTCATTCTTTATATTATATTATATATATATATATATATATATATATATATATATGTGTGTGTGTGTGTGTGTGTGTGTCAATTAGAGAAGCAATGTGTGAATATGACTAGTTTTGTTTATTGGATTGGTATACATACATCGTCCACATGACAGTACGCCTTTACTGCATATCAACTGAGACCCCCGTCAGGTAGGGCGAGTTTATAAAGATGAAGGATTTAATTCATACGCCAAGGGCAGGTGGATCGAACCTGCGAGAGGAACTTCTTCCCCTCCAGCTATTAGCGTTGATAAGCCAAACTGTGAAGCGGATTGAGGTGTTCATGGGCTCTTACTCAATACTCCCTTAGAAACGAAATGGAATTAAATGTTGTTGTTGTTGTTGTTGTTGTTCTCATTTTGCGGCTAAGGAAACTGTTATGCAGAGAGCTCGGTAAACGAGTCTAGCAATTATGTAGAGACTTTATAAACAAATAAATACAAAAACAAAACAGAACAAAATGCACTAGCCCTATTAATGGCGAAATAAAATAGAAGAACAAATGGATCAAAATACCGAGAACATAACTTGAAAATAGATTGTTGGTGATGGTGGTATTGTTGTTCATTTTGTTAGGGTTGATTTTGTTGTTGTTGATGCTGTTTTGTTACTGTAGTTGCTGTTGTATTTGTTATTGCTGTTCTCCTCCTCCTCCTCTTCTTCTTCTTCTTCTTCTTCTTCTTCTTCTTCTTCTTCTTCTTCTTCTTCTTCTTCTTCTTCTTCTTCTTCTTCTTCTTCTTCTTCTTCTTCTTCTTCTTCTTCTTCTTCTTCAACTTCTTCTTCTACCACCCTTTCTTTCCTGGGGAAGTCAAGACTACTTGCGGTTTCTATGTTTTTACACTTTCAATCTGCTTCAATACCAGACTTCAACGTTTGAAGAAGATTAGTCTGAATTGTATTAACCAAAATAACTCCTGAACCGGTTCTTAACTGTACTTCACGCAACACTAAACTCGCTGGAATCGACTAAATAGAACGATTTAAAGCGAAGATAAGTGGCAGCTTTAAATCAATTTGCATTCCAAGTTTTCTTTGGAGAAAGACAGAAACTAAAACAAAAACAAAAAAAGGAAAAATAAAACAAAGAATCGAAAATCTTTAAAGTAGAGGCTGAAGACGGGCAGCTGGAGGCCGTGACAAGAGTTGCCTGGACTGCCCTAAGACGCTCTATCTCATTTGCATAAATCGCTAACTTCTAGATGTGAGCCGGTGTCCTG
>JAWDGP010006253.1:325000-360000 GCA_033675545.1 Elysia crispata | reverse complement strand
GTATACACGCGTAGATTTTGTTTTAAATATCAAAATAGATGGAGAGATAGAGAGAGGGAGGGATATGGAGACATTACGAAGGCCGCACATAAACATGAGATAGATCTACATCAATCGTTAGGATACTGACAACTCCTCTGGTCTAGATGAAGAAGTGAATGCTTTTGAAAGACAAGCAAACTAAGGAGAAAGAGAGAGAGAGAGAGAGAGAGAGAGAGAGAGAGAGAGAGAGAAAGAAAGAAAAAGAGAGAGAGAGAGAGAGAGAGAGAGAGAGAGAGAGAGAGAGAGAGAGAGAGAGAGAGAGAGAGAGAGAGAATGAGTCATTCTATTTAAATGAAAAAAGCAAATAAAACACAAGGGCGCCCGAAACAAAACATGCACTTCATTTCGTGGGGCCCGAGGGCGTGGAAGTCTATTCCATGTGTATGTGTGTGTGTCGATATATGGTGATGGAGCCATGGAAAGAGCTATTGCTCCCCTCCAAGCCCTGGGCCTGGCGTGGCATTGCTGATCATCTTGGTCCGGTGATCAGGGCTCCAATAAATATTCTCATCCCTGGCCGGATTCTTGCCACAACGCTCACACTCTAGGGCGAGCAGGGGCCATGGGCGGCCAAAGAGGGAGATACGGATCGAATGTAATTTAAAGATAGAGACGAGAAGAAAAGAATAAAAATAATAGCGAGGATGACAAATGAGAAAGCTGTGTATGCACTTGGCAGATAAATCAAGTCATTTAAAAGTGCACAAGCAAGAGTTTATACTTTCAGGTCATGGAGGAGAGAAACGTTATGATAAGTCATGCGAGCAATAGAGATGTAATGATCGAGTTATAGGAATGATTTGAATAATTAAACACATAGAAAAAGGAATGGCAGGAAAAGAAGGAGGAAAAAAACACAGAATATTACCTAAAGGAATTGTTTCCTAAATTAACATATTACAAAATTTGCTTATATAAAAAAAAACAAGTTGGATACAATATAGTTAATATAAGCACTCTTATCACAGTTGTTGAGGGAAATCTTGATCTTTAGAGAGAGAGAGAGAGAGAGAGAGAGAGAGAGAGAGAGAGAGAGAGAGAGAGAGAGAGAGAGAGAGAGAGAGAGAGAGAGAGAGATTAGACAAGAACAGATATAGACAAATGATAAATGTAAAAGCTAATATATTGTCTGGTCAGGAGACCAGACTTAAGGTTTCAAGAGCATGTCTTTCCTGAGTAAACAGATCATACATATCGACTTCAAGGATGATAGAGTGGGGGCTACGTATTATTTTGATTCATCGGACAGAGAACCGGGATCGGTAGCGGTAAACTGATATCTTCGGTACAGTCCGCTCAATAAAAGTTGGCCTCAGACCATTTCTCATGTGCTTCTCGATAATGGTCAATTCCACGGCGGAAGGGCTGCACGGTGTCCTTCATTGGTGCTTTGTCGGTCATAGCCCGTACACCACAAAGTGATAACAGGTCCAGTTTAGTAAACCAAGGAAGCGCGTTTTATGCTAAACAGATTGCTACCTGAAAGGTATTTACAAAGATCGTTCAAAACAATCAAGTAGACAGGACCAGCGAAGGCCATCATATACTTACCTCTCCTTCTCGCCCATCCGTGAGAACAGCTTCGGGAGGAAGAGGTCGTTCTTCAGCATATCCTCTAACACGTACAGTCTGGGAGAAGAAAAGTTGAAGTACACTATAAATATAACACAAAATCAGGGTTCAGAAACACAACCTAAAGAGCAATGCTCACAGAAAACCATATCAAATTTTGGAGGAAAAAAAAAGTTGTGTGTATGACAAAGGCAAAAAAGGATGAGATTCGACTTTCCATTAAAATATGCAACTTGCACGAAATCTCAAATCCGTAAACACCCCCCCCCCCTGTGTTTTTTTCTTTTACCCCAAAACCTTCAAATAAACGGCTAGTTTCTCAGTTTGAAAACGGCCCTGATCGTGGTGTAAGGTTTGTAACTGAAACCTGCGGGGAGTTCTGGCGGCGGTTTGAGCCACTTAGTTCAAGAAAAACCCATTAAGATCACATCTCTGTCAGCTTATCAGTTGTTTTGTTTGGTAAGAGACCTGAGGACGCCTCGCAGAATAATATCGATGTGTTATCTTCCAATCCAACAATTAAACCCTATGAATCCTGTATGAACGTTTAAGCTACCTTAAATCTCATAGGGCGCCAAGGAGCTCAGTCATTAGAGCCCAAGACTCAATGATAAAGTAAGTCTTGAGTTCGACCAAAAGCCGCCATCTAGGCGCATACGCGTAAGGTTCTTCACGAAAACTTAGGGGCCTTAGACTCTTGTCAGATGCGTCGTTCTATCAGTAGTTACCTCTACGATAGAGATCGAAACATGGAATTGAGTTTAACAGGAAACGAGAGATTGATTAGATATTGGCTGGAACACTCGTACTCACAATGATTGATAGAATACTATTCTCCCTAATGTATATCGCTGAAGTAATCCCAATATCTACCTTCTTTTTTCAAACCTCTTTTTTTCCCATTTGCCCACAGGTTTTCGAGATAATAAATATAGAAACGGCACGTTCTGTTCTGTCTATCGAATTGGCTCTATGTGCACCGAAAACTTTCAACCGCACCACCATTTCAAAGCTTCTTGCTGGCATAAATATCAGATGGCTGGAGTAGACTTAGGTTTAAAAAAGATAACCTGTACATATCTGACATCTTGTTAAATTTCAAAACAAATTTTTATCCTTTTTAAAATGTGTAATAAGAGTAATTCCAATTCATAATGGCAAGATTTAACATGCAAGGGGAAAGAGCACGAGTGGAATATCTGCCAGATATTCCGACCCCCATAGAAATTGTTTTCTGACAGACATGTCTTCGATTCTATTGTTTATTGTGATTACCACTTTCCGCAGGGCGCTGGTATTATATTTTTCCATTCCCAAGCACAAGTTTTACATGAAAGATCTTATTAAACATAAACATCATGGATGCCATCATCAGTTTAGGCTTGACATCCAGCCAGCCAAATCTTAACGACAAAGAGAAAAGAGTCTGTCGTAACGTTGTCAATAAAACAGATTTTTGATTCATAAAACTAATGGAGGATAAAGATGGGGGGTGTGGAATGGGGTAAGGAGGAGAGAGAGAAGTGGGGGTGGGGGGAGGAGAGGGGGAGGCGGGGAAATATCGATATTGATTTAAAATAAACAGATAGCAACTGGTTACCAGGCTGAGTAAGTGTGTGAAACAAAGCGGTTGTAGCCGGGTCTAAGTTTTATTTCAGCTTTCATCATATTGTGGAGACCCAAAAGCTTTTTTTTTTTTTAATCTGTTCTGCTACAACACGTTAATTACTTGAAAATTTTCACATTATCATAATTATCGAGGCTAGCCAGTTATATTTTAAATGGAAAGAGGATTGGTTTGGTCAAATTATTTTCCATGGGGTGACGAAGATAAAGTCTATAGCCAGAGAGGAAAGCCTTAGCAAAGCTACTCCCTGCTAAAATATTGCGCAGACAGATGTGAAGAGAGCGGCCGGCGATAAAATCAGAGTAGAAGAGGTAAAATCGTATGGTCAGTTTCCGGTCAGCTATGCTAATGCCCTGTGGCAGGTGCTCGCTCGCGCATATGAAGCTCACGCAAAACCCAGGTACCGGACAGCACTTTACTGTGTGTCATGCCGAGCGTTCTCCAGAGCCACAGATTTAAAAAAAAAAGACGCATTTCTGTGAATGGCTTCAGGCTCTTCAATGTGCCGAGAAATAGTTAAGATTATTGCAGCTTTTTTTTTCCCTTCTGTTCATCTATGAGTCACAGGGACAATTATAAAGATGACATTCATGTGTGGTTATGCTCGAGGCTAGAACCTCTAGGTAATGCTTCATGAACTATTGTTATTTGTTTTGTTGTTTGTTTGTTTTGTTTTTTTTGTTTTGTTTTTTTTTTTTGGTTGTTTTTTTTTAATTCCCCCCAAAAAAGAATGAGAAGTTTCTGATTTTTAACATTTTTTGGGGGAATTGGAGAAGTCATGAGAAAGGTTGGCCGCCCGAAAAGGATAGAGAAGTTGGACATAATTATAATACCGTCGAAACGGGGAGACTACATGGTGTAAGTGTGTAATTTATATTTTATTTTAAGAATCAAAGTTTTCATCCATTGTGTCGTTACTTTCCAAGGCTATCTCTACAGAAAATGGTAGAGTTATAATTCTTGCTCTTGCCTAGGTCCTTTCCAATGCTCAATATCTTAGAATCCTAACATTGTCTGGAGCCTACATTCGTTTCCTCTGAGACCAGAGGCACCATCGACGTATTTAAGCCTTGTGCTAGGCTGGTCTCAGAGGGGCAAACTCGGGAAAAGCTGTTCGCTAGCGGCCTTCTTAGCTAATTTTCTTGATCCGCGCAAGTAAACCCTAAGTTTTCCAGGTACATCAACAGTAAACAAAATGAGAGAAACTAACGTGGGGCTAATGTCAACAATCTCGCTGCCACAGGTTCTCAGGCCAGAGAGAGGTGTGTGGGTTTGGGCGGAGTTCTGGGCTATCTCCATGTTCAACTCGAGCCGCCAGTCAAGGCATCGCTATGTAACAATTATGGGTTATTCATCATCGAGGTCATACCGATAACATACTTAAATAACTGTAGCTCTGTTGTTAGTTTAATAGTGCTCCAGAGAAAATTATCAATCTTTTAGATCCTGAAATAGTAAATAAACCCGCAGTTCTTTAAAAATTAATGAAGGTTGATGGTTGTCTATGGTGCGTCCATTTTTTTTTTTAACATAGTGAGTTGTTTTTTTTTATAAAATTATATCTAATTTTTTGGAAAAAGTAGACTGCTTTGAAGACCTTGTAAACATTGCAAAATGTTGCAGCCTAAAGATGGAATTTTATTGTTTCCTAGTCGTTTATGTAGACATTGAAAGAGACAATAAAAGAAAACAAGTGTGGGGAAAGATGGAGAGAAAAAAAATAAACCAGCAAGGAGCGAGGTTAAAACAGACAGAATAACACGCGATGGGAAAAACCTGCAAAAATTTTAATCGATGTCATGCAATACTCCTGTAACCCTCACCTTGGGCGGAAATCGTTTTATTTAATATCTTGATAGAATCGATTACGGAGCACATTGTGTCAAGATCTCAGAGCTCGAGGACAGTAAATAACTCAGTAATCGCCCTGGAAAACATTCCTGTATCCGCAGGTCTCATTTTAAAAGGAATGCAACATTCCTGTGCACGCCATTACAGGAATGTTGCATTACGAAACTGATAGTTATAGCGCAATAAAGCTGTACACTGTGGGCTACAGGGTTGTTGAACTGTGCAAATGTGTTAAAGTAATAAAATTATTACGGTTTTTGTGTTGACATACAGGATTGTAACACCGGAACGAAGCGCCAGCCTCCATAAGATACAAGGAAACCAGTCTTTGAGATTTTTTTTCTTTTTTGCAGTAGTTTAGTTACCAATTTAAGCTTAAAAAGCCAGCATGGCAGAAGAAGAGCAAGCTGAACCAGTGGATTTGAATCAACAACCTATGGATGATTCAGATGGGGTAAGTGTTGCCTGGTTAATTGTTAATTAGTGTAATTAACAAGTTAATTCTCAAGACTTTTAGGTCTGATGAATCGACAGTGACAGGTTGTGTGGATTGGCCATGAAGCCCAGCTATGTAAAGCTGCAGCCATCAATCGCTGCCCCTCCATATATTTAAGGTGGGGACAAACGAGTGATATGTTATCTTACGTGCATAATGGATAAGATTTGAATCAATTGGGCTGCTATCACAAAGTTTGAAAGAAAGTGTCGCTCAGATCACCTCTCTGTGCGTTCTTAACTTACCCATGTGTTACACAATGAAACGTGCTTGTTATAATGGTAGGCCTTCGGTGTGTTCAATAAGCTGCCATAATTACACTAACCGTTGTTTCAAGCGACACAGGGGCTTGCCGTGTCTTATGCCGCGATTGTCTCAGTGTGGCGATGATGGCAGAGGATAGCATGTGATTGTAATATTTGCCATCATTGTGTCCACACTCAACACACTGGAAATGGGGTGTCTAATAAAATTCTTTTTCAAAATAGTTTGTGATATGTCTATGCACCAAGTTTTCCCCCATAGATTTGTCTTGGATTTGTAACATACATGATACTGTCGAATGACCATTTTCTTATTTTTTTCTTTTTTTACTTTGCGGATCGAGAACAGTTAATATGGTGTTTGTTTAAAACTTCATTATTTTTTTTTACCCATTTTCTCAGATGACCCCAGATTCTGATTCAATGGACGTCCCACTGGCTAAGTTAGCGGAGCTTCAAGAGGAAATTAACATTACACGTCAGCACCATCGTCAATCCAAGTCTACAAGATAGGATGATGTAAATAACATGGTGGTAGAAAGCGAGCAATCTCCCGCGAAGAGGAAGAGCGCAGTATTAGCCAGCACAGCAAGGAAGGTGTCAGAAAAAGACGAGCTTGGCCCTGAATGCTGGTCCGATTTATCCGTAGATGACGGCGACTCAGATCCCAATGTCATCCCTCATTTGAAAAAGAAAAGGAAGAAGACACTTTATCTCAACCTTACAGATAAGGACAATGCACAAAGCACTTCATCCACCAATCTTTCACACAGCCCACCCGCCGAGATCATTAACAACACCACACAGCCAAGCATGAGCTCCGATTCTACCCAAGTCATCGTGACGACGAAAGAAAGAAGTTCTGAGCGGACAAAACCAAAGCGCAAGAAGAGAAATCCAAGTGCGTGGGCAAGAAACGAGAGGAAGCGGCTACGTAATAGTGGACAAGCCTATATGACATCACGAGGTAAAAAAGCAGAGGCCAGGCAAATGACGGACGGCTGTAGCACTAGCTGCAGATACATGTGTCATGCCAACTTTGGGCTTGAGGACAGAAATCAGATTTTTAAGAACTACTGGGCCCTTCAGAACATTGATCTTCAAAGACAATTCATTCATAGTACTGTGACAAAGACGGGAGTAAAACGATCGTACACGGACAAAAAAAGGTCACGTCGGTCAAATACCTTTTGCTATTCGCTTTCTGTAGGTGGGAAAGGTCAGCCAGTTTGTAAGAAATTTTATCTCGCTACGTTGGGCATTAAGCAAGACCTCGTGTTCGGTGCAATACGTAAATTGACTGATACAGGCGCAATGGTAGCAGATATGAGAGGAATGCACAAAAACCATCCCACGCTCGATGAAAATATCGTACAGGACATCAGGGACCATATTAAAAGTTTTCCAACCGTTCCCTCTCACAATGTCCGACAGTCATCAAGCAAGCAATACTTAAAGGATGGTCTGTCTCTAGCAGCAATGTATCGCCTTTACAAAGAACATTGCGACAAGAAGGGCACACCCAGTGCTAAAGAAGCGACATACAAAGCTGTATTTTACAGGGACTTTAACATAGCCTTTCATAAGCCCAAGAAGAACCTGTGCGACGGATGTCAGGCTTTTAAAAATATGCCAGACCCAACTGATGAGCAAAAAGAAAAACAAGGAGCTCACTGAGACGCAAGGACAGAGCTCGCAACTACACAGATGAGCTCACATCTAAAACCAAGGGCGCACCACACGTTTCATCTGCTTGCTTTGATCTACAGCAAGCTTTACCTTGCCCTCATGGACAAAGTTCCAGCTTCTTTTATAAATGCAAGCTAAGCGTGTATAATTTATCAATTTATGAGCTATCCACAAGTGACGTTGTCAGCAACATCTGGACAGAGGCAATTTCTGCAAGAGGAGCAAAGCAGATAGTAAGCTGCATACTTCATTTTACTGATGAACAGGTTGAGAAAGAAGTCGAAGAAATACACCTGGTTTCCGACAACTGCTCTGGTCAGAACCGGAATCGGTATATGGCGACAATGCTTTGGCAACGCTTTCAACAAATTCTCTTTTCTTCAAGAAATAGCACTGCTTGTGGGTTTGTTTTTTTTTTTGTTTTTTTTTGTTTTTTTTTTAAGGGGGGGAGCACATAGAAGGAAGATGATTCTGTTCACTCTTTGACTTCAAGGGAAGCAAAAAAACATTCCCATATTCACTGGACAACAATGGGCAGCAGTTGTTTGAGGGGCACGCTGTGGTAAGCTCCTCTACATTGTCGAGGAGTTGACACCAATGGTCTTCTTTGACTTCAAACAACATTCAGTTGCTCTCAAAAACTTTGAGAGCGATGAAAACGCCGATAAGGTTGAATGGATGAAAATCAAAAGTGCCCGCATCACCAGAGAAGAACCTGACATTCTTCAACTCAGGTATGACTTCCACCCAAATTATGTGAAGGTGAATCTTTTCCGTGGCCGCAGAAAATCAGAGCAGACTGTAGCTCAGCTGCAGATCCTAAAAGACAAAGCAGGCGTCTCAAGCGTGAAAAAAAAAGCTGACTTAATGTCCTTGTGCAATGTCCTGTTCATTTCAAAACAGCACCATCAGTTTTTTTTAACAACTGTCTACGGTCAGCACAGACTAGCAACCAAATATGAAACAACGCAAGATTGTTAAGCGCTAATATATCAACCCCTTTTCAACAAAATACACTCGGATCATTTTTTATCACTCAGCTTCAGATTTAAGCCGATAGCGAGGCGGTGTAAAATTACCATTGGACGATTTTGTTCACAGTATTTGCTTAAGAGTGGAGTGAAAATAAACACATATTTATATTACTCATTTCACTTTTAACATTAGTTTCAAAATATTAATATTTGCAAATAACTAAAAACCTATGGATATTTATAAATTATACTTTTTGACAAAGTATCATCATTGAGAGTATTTCACTCAATTTTATGATATTATAGTTAGTTCCAGGCTTTCAATTTTTTTGGAAAAAAAAAATCGTTACTGGTAACTTAACCTCATAAGATGCTACCAAAGCCGTAAGTGTAATTAAAAGAAAAAAATACTTAAGAAAATGCTTTTTCATATGTAACATTCAAATTGAAACTTTCATTTCTATTTGACTTCTATTCATGTGTGTAAATTACCTTGCACAGCATACGTGCATACTTTACCCTTTCAAAACTTATGGGTTTATTGAAGAGAAAGAGTGAATTTTTCTACAAGAACTCTTTGATTTCAATTTGAGTTTTAGCCTTGTTTAAAGCAAAATAAACGAATATGCTAATAATTGGTTTTTTTCCATACTTTAAGATGATTTTTGGTAAGGATATTACATTTTTGTGAGTACATTAGGCTTCGCCTTTCTCTATGTGAACGCTGTTCATTTGTTAGAATTGGTTCTCTGAGCACCATTCCTGTTTCAAACAATATAGTGTTTGTTTTTCACAAGATCTTTTTAAGTTTTTGTGGAGCAACAATCATGAATCGAACACCTACAGAAATGTATGCATAAGTCTGAGACATGTAACACCTCTGTAGGCCACACATACAGGCATGTTGCATCGGAACTTGCCGGCTGCCAAGCAACATTCCTGTACACCACATTCTGGCTGAACCGTTGGTAAAAGACAACGTTAAATAATACCAGCCCGGGTATTGTATGTTTAAATGTCAATATCATAAGTTTTGTCTGGATCGGACGATTTAAACAAAAATGGGGCAGGTTTTTCGTTCTCCTGTAAAATTTTGGATTTGTGAGTTGAAGGTGTGTTGCACAACACCGACAAAATATTAAAAGTTATGGATTCGGATTGAAAACAGAAAAAGAGAACAATATTATCGCATACATTTTATATTAGCCTGGTGACAGTGACAAACAGCCAGAAAAGAAGAGAGAGAGAGAGAATGAGAGAGAGAGAGAGAGAGAGAGAGAGAGAGAGAGAGAGAGAGAGAGAGAGAGAGGGAGGGAGTGGCAAATAGATTCACATTTACGGAATTGACAAATGATAGAAACTCAGGAAAACTAGAAAATTGCTCGACGAAAGGAACTCCATAAAAATGACGAAAAGAAGTGGAATTGAAGAGGGCATTAAGAAACTACCTTTGATATATATATATATATATATATATATATATATATATATATATATATATATATCAAAGGGATTTTCTTTATATATATATATATATATATATATATATATATATTTTACCTCTGGGACTCATGAGACAGGCGGACGGAAAGAGAGAGAGAGAGAGAGAGAGAGAGAGAGAGAGAGAGAGAGAGAGACAGACAGACAGACAGACAGACAGACAGACAGACAGACAGACAGACAGACAGACAGACAGACAGACAGACAGACAGACAGACAGACAGAGACAGACAGAGGACAGAGAGAATCAGCGAGAAAAACAAAGAAAAGAAGATAAAGGCAGAGGCACATATACGGATATATATATAAAAAGTTAGGGAAAGAGCAGAGAGCAACTGAGCAAGAGTCGGTTTCAGGCGAAATGCACTGATGTCAACAGAATTTTCTACCATCAGTTGGAGATAATTTTTAGTGCAAAATGACAACAACAATAATTTAAAAAAAAAAGCGATGACAGCAGAGATATTAAGCGACTTTGAGGCAATGTGACAGAAACAGACCAAATCAGACAAGCGGAGTGGTATAAGCTTCCGCTGCGATGCAATCACGACCCGGTCTATTTTGAGAATTGTGAACCAATTATTGGTGTGGATCGATAGAGTTTCGTTTAATGCCATCCAATTATTTCTTTTTCTTTTCTTTGAGATGCTTGTGCTGTTGTGTGAACTTTCTATAAGATAAACCCTGCGGGGACCATTATTTTGTGTTGGCATTCTTGATCTAACAAATCACGAAACGGGTATGGGTAGATCCGGCGTATCTCGGATTTGCGGCAGTTGACTCAACTTAAGAGTTCATTTTTTTTTTTTAATTTCGAGGACAAAAATAAGGCATCTAGTGTCAAACGTTCAAATTTTTTGAAACATTTACTGATCACCATGTCCCTAAAATCCCCTCCCCCCTAAAAAACAAAAACAAAAAAACCATACGCGTATACTCTTTTACCCCTCCCTCCACTTCACTCCTGAAAAAAAAAATTAAGATCTCTCTCTCTCTCTCTCTCTCTCTCTCTCTCTCTCTCTCTCTCTCTCTCTCTCTCTCTCTCTCTCTCTCTCTCTCTCTCTTTTTTTTTTCTTTACTTGTGACGCTATGTATAAATAGTAGAAATACAGATCCACAACTAAAAAATAAAGTGAGAATGCAGAGAGACATTTTCGAACGATTTACCCAAATAAACGATTTTTTTTTTTCGAGACAATGATAAAATTAACTCGCGATATTCGAGTAAAGGTGTCAGTTATATTCGTAAGGTTACAAATCTCTTCCTTTTTTTTTTCCTGGAAGGTGGATCCGACATAATGCGCCCTAAAATCCCTCGTTCATCGACTTGTCTTGTCATCAGAACTTTTGTATTGCTACGAGGTCTGATGACGTAAATCTGGTTCACGGTGGGCTAAACTCACGTAGAGGAGCTTCCCTAGTGTCTTTACGGTAAACCACCTACCTGAGAGCCCCCAACCCGCAAAAAGAGACTAGTTAGTAAAGGCGACTAGGTTGAGCACAGACATTCATTTTTTTGAAGGGAAAAATAAAAAAAAATGTCAATCAAAAGAACGTACATAACGGTATACGGTGGAAATTTCTATAGATCCATTTCGTGTGTTTTCGTTTAGTTCCTGTACGCGTCATTTAGTTTTTTTCCTTTCATACATTGTTCTTTACCTGTCCTAGCTATCTTTTTCTACAAACTGTCACTTATCGGAAACAAAAACCGTTTTTCAACTTACGGAACTGAAAGAGCTATTCACAAGGATGCAAACAAGCCATATAGTATAGTTGGGTTTATTCTCAGGAAGCTGCAACTATAAAAAATGATATGATTGGCAAAAAATGATCAAACGACAGAGGAATCCCTCGCTCCCACACTTATTTCAATGTGGAGAAGGGCAGTACCAGATGGTACGCAAAAGTTCATCTTTCGACTAAGTAGTCCCAACAAAATAAAAAAAAGACACTAATAACTCAGGATGATAGGATCAAACGTTAGACACTAACAAGTTGGATCAGAGAATCAAACGTTAGGTACTATTAATAACTCATAATCAGAGGATCAAACATTAGACACTAATAACTCAGGATCAGAGGATCAAATATTGGACACTAATAACTCAGGATCAGAAGATCAAACATTAGACACTAATAACTCAGGATAGAGAATCAAATATTGGACACTAATAACTCAGGATCAGAAGATCAAACATTAGACACTAATAACTCAGGATAGAGGATCAAACGTTGGACTATCATAACTCAGGATCAGATGATCCAACGGGAGAAACTAATAACTCATGATCAGAAGATCAAACATTAGACAATAATAACTCTGGATAGAGGATCAAACGTTGGACTATCATAACTCAGGATCAGATGATCAAACATGAGACACTTATAACTCAGGATCAGATGATCAAACATTAGACACCAATAACTCAGGATCAGATGATCAAACGTTAGACAATAATAACTCTGGATAGAGGATCAAACGTTGGACTATCATAACTCAGGATCAGATGATCAAACATTAGACACTAATAACTCAGGATCAGATGATCAAACATTAGACAATAATAACTCAGGATCAGATGATCAAACGGTAGACACTAAAAACCCAGGATCAGAGGATCAAATATTAGACACTAATAACTAAGGATCAGGTGATCAAACGTTGGACTATCATAACTCAGGATCAGACGATCAAACATTAGACACTTATAACTCAGGATCACACGACAGGGGATCAAACGTTGGACTATCATAACTTAGGATCAGAGGATCAAATATTAGACACTAATAACTAAGGATCAGGTGATCAAACGTTGGACTATCATAACTCAGGATCAGACGATCAAACATTAGACACTTATAACTCAGGATCACACGACAGGGGATCAAACGTTGGACTATCATAACTTAGGATCAGATGATCCAAACTGTCAGCCTAGGCCGGTGATGGCCCAACAGTATGTAGAAATGCTCTGGCCACGCACACGTCTAGTAGATCTATACCTATACCATCAGAAGCGATGGTATTGTGATTACGAAGAGTGCCATGCTTGTAAAATTAGATTTGATCCTCAACATTCCCATCTTCCTTCTGCCGTGGCAGCAATGAAATAGGAGGAAAAAAATTGAAGATTTCACTGAATGATTGTTAGGAGCATTAGAATTATGAAGGCAGGACCTTAATACACGTTTATATTTCCACCTGTTGGCTTTGACAAAAAAAAAATGGGGCGGAAGGGGAGATAGGTAGATAGATAGATAGACAGATAGAGATAGAGAGAGATAGAGAGACTGAGAGAGAGAGAGAGAGAGAGAGAGAGAGAGAGAGAGAGAGAGAGAGAGAGAGAGAGAGAGAGAGAGGACAGAGACTTAAGATTTGCAGCCATTTCAAATATTGCAAAAACAATCACGCATCAAGCCTTAGGCTCTGTGATAAGTCAGATGTTTTATTTAAAACGTGTAACTTGATGACTTTGTATGGAAATTTCCCTGCAAGGAATGAGACGAGATTTTTTTTTTTTTGCTGTCACGTTTCACCGTTACGAGCGATGATAAAAAGGTTCTAACCCAGACAAATTAATGAGAAACACAAAACCAAATCAGGCTGCTTATGGCTGTGATACGTGACACTCACTAAATCACTGACTCGAGACAGGGCTAATCTTTCCCCGAGATGAGTCCGAATCGATAACGAGATGTAGAGTTCCCAACTTCTGACCAATGTCTCTAGCGCTGGATGACGTGTCTCCCTCCAGGAGAGAAACCCTGGTGCTGTCTGTGAGGATCACCATACCTCGCTGTTCGTTAAACCGCGATCACCCCACTAAAGCTAGAGGTAGCCTCACGCACACACACACACACACACACGGGCGATACATGGTGCTGAAGAGAAATAATGGCCTGGACAGGTGAATGAGGCAGTACCTGGTTCTATCAGATTCTTTCATACAAATTAGGCCGATTAAACAGCTCCTCCATCATACGCTGGTTAGGCTTTAGAGGCTTGTGGAAGAGGGACTTTTACCCAGAAGTCAAACTAAGACTTAATGAAAGAAGGAAGATCTACCAGGAACGTTTGCAACATTAAAACCCTCTAAAGTGTAAATATTGTGATCTGAGCTAGAACGTGTACTAAGAGTGATCAAGGGTTAAAGAAAACAAAACAAAACAAAAAAAATTCACGTGGTTTTTTTTTTTCAAATAATTATGTTTTGCACACACAAAAAAGACCGTTATAAAAGGCGTCTTTCATGTTTGTACACTAGTCTTATCACACTCTAGAGGACTTGCACATACATTCAAAGTCAATATGGAATATCAGCAATTTACTATTTAAATCTACTTAAGATCCTTTCATACGCGTATTAGAACGTTATGGGCTCCGGAAAAATTGCCTTACGATGCACTGTCTTGAGAAAATTCATTGCTGTCCATTTTAAACCTACACGATAATGAATGTTGAACACGATCTATAAAAAGATTTGAACTTAAGAAAATTAGCGACGTATTTGATTTCTTTTTCGATGTTTATTCGAAGATGTGACATGTCCCGATAAATCCGACAGTAAATTTACTCCCCGGTATTTTATGTTTCAGTTACTATGGAAATCTCCCACACCACCGACTGGATCTACTGGGAAGAGTTTTGCCGTGGCTGACAGTCCAAGGTCTAATGGATAATCTTCCTCTTAATCACTTAATCTTGCTGAGGCTAAATGAGCATGATACTTAATCTATTAGTTTCATAAGGAGAAAGAAGAAAATCAACCAATATTGTTTCACATCGAGACCAAAACTATAAACAGAAACTAAGACACTGAACTTATAAAACATTCATCTGATTGCCGGCTTGATACTCGCTCATGGTGTTGCTAGAAACGGCTTCTGGTGTCATCAACCATTGTGCTAGAGAACTCATAGTGTCAGTATTGGAACTTTGTTTTCTCGCTGGTCTTCACCATCGGGAATCTATGGGAAACGATGCAGGGTGTGAAATGTGACGATTGCTATGATGCTGGGCTTGAAAGATATTCATTCCCTGGTAATGAATATCAACAAGACAAACCTATAACAATCTACACCAGCCAATATCGCATTGTTAGAGTAGGTACTATAAGGTGGCTTCAAGAGGCTTAGGAGACGGAAAACTCCCCTCAGAAAACGACGCATTATGAGAGAGTTGTCAAGTAAAGATCAGAATAGTGTACATCAATATCAAGAATGTGATCTAGTTTGATTAGCTTCGCCACGTAAAGACTGCGGTATCCACCGAGGTACAATGAAGAGATGATTGGGAAGGAGATGAAAAGGAGACGTCTGGTTTATAAGATTCAGAGATACTTAGCTAATTAGAGGCCGGTAAGACCACTGGAAAATAGATAATTCTGAATACGCCTAATTGCAAGTCTCTCCTAAATAGTGCTCTCAATATAAGTATAATTATGAATGTTCAAACAAAAACTGCCTTAGGTTATACTGCCTAACAGGCAGTCACAGCTGCCCACTTCTTGGTGGTACATACATCAGGGTTTAAACAGGTTCTAGAAATTGACTGGAAATTAATAAATTAACTGACTATTCTTGTTTAGAATCTAGATCTATTCACGAAAAGTGGGATAGAAAAAGTAGGAGTAAAAAAAACAAAAAAAAACAAAACTTTTATCAAGTAAAGGTTAATTTAATCATGTGTTATTGCGAAATCCAGTAGTGTGCAATCTAAATAGAAATAAGCGACACCGACTGAAGACAACAAAAAAAATTATCACATAATTATGTTCATGTACTATGTACATCTAACATGAGAAGCCGTTGTGCATCTGTTTAGCATTTTGAGTATCAGCTAAGTGTTGCTCCTAACGAAACACTTGGCAAAAAAAAAAACAAAAAAAAAAACAGAGAAACAGAGAGAGATAGACCGACGAACCGAAATTGAATGTTAGAGTTAGGAAGAGAGACAAACAGACAGAGACAGAGAAAGAGAGAGAGAGAGAGAGAGAGAGAGAGAGAGAGAGAGAGAGAGAGAGAGAGAGAGAGAGAGAGAGAGAGATGTGGGTGACGAAAAGAACTGGACAATAGAGAAAGAGAGAGAGAGAGAGAGAGAGAGAGAGCGAGAGAGAGAGAGATGGAGGAGAGTGGATAAAAAGACACGACACACAGGGTGACAGACTGCAGTGATAAAAAAAAAATTCAATGGCACTCAAGCGATTGATGAGCTCTACAGGTTTACAGGAGACGTAGTTTAACATGAACAACCCAAGGACTTAGAGAGATCAGATGTGTCGATAATGAGGGTGCTGGGGACATTTGAGAACTCACCATCCTTACAAAGCCTGACAGAGACTGAACTATCCTAACAAGGCCTGACAGAACAGAGAGGGGGGGGGACGGAGAGAGAGGGAGGGGGAAGGCAAAGAAAAGAGAGAGAGAGAGAGAGAGAGAGAGAGAGAGAGAGAGAGAGAGAGAGAGAGATGCTTCTGTCGCGATGAGAAAACAATTTACTCTGGGGGCCGGAAAAGTGTTGAGAAGGAAAGCGTGGAAGACAGTGGAAATGTGTGATAAATCGTCTCTAAGACACAGTATCGTTTAGAAACTGGAGGAAACGTGACTGAGGCAATCAGGGGGGAAAATCGGGAAGAAAAAAAAATGCGTATTCAAATAAAAGAAAGCTTCACTTTAAGCATTAAAAAATGAAGCAAGATTTTAAATTAAATATAACAATAGTAAATATTGAAATGCAATACGATTTAGTTTGAATACATGTAATTCTACTGTCTTCGTGAAAAGAGAGATCGGTAAAAAATAACAGTCATAAATGTGTTTGAAACTGTTGAGACGCTCAATCACCTGGCCATGTTATGCTTTGGCTTCGAGAGATTTTTTGTTCATAGAAATTCCAGAACCTCTCGTAATTATGGCAATGTCTGCATGCTGAATGCTCTTGTTCATAAATTATCGCCCGGGGCTAAACAAACATTTTCACGTCTTGTGAGTGATTGATCAATATTATTATCGCAAGCCCATTTTGTGTGTGTGTGTGTGTGTGTGTCTCTCTCTCTCTCTCTCTCTCTCTCTCTCTCTCTCTCTCTCTCTCTCTCTCTCTCTCTCTCTCTCTCTCTCTCTCTCTCTCTCTCTCTCTCTCTCTCTCTCCCTCCCTCCCCCTCCCCCTCGCGTCCCAGTTTTATGAAATGTTAGATCTTGAACGATAACTCAACGCTGGCAATTACTATCTTTATCAAATAAACGATCTTGCTTTTCTCTGTTCCCAATGATGTAATTTACTTTTTCTTGAATTTCTCACAGTGTCTTTCAATATTTTCTGATTGCCTCTGGCTGATTTCCATTCTCTCGTTCGGCTGTGAGAGGTCTGGATGAGATGGAAGTAGAAGACACAAGCAACGTGGATTGAACCTCACGCCGCGTCACTAACAGTCAGGAAATTTCTAGTTTTTGGGGCCCAGCTACAGCAAAGAAACATAAACACACGAAAGGTAAGAACAAACGCAATACAATCACGGGGGAAAAAAATTAGAAAGACTATGAACACTTAGCAATTTTTGTAAAATCTAAATCTATTTAAGTATTCATTGTTATAGGTATATCTTTAAGCACTTTTTTTTTTCATGATTTCATAACCTTAATGATATTTATTAAATAGATGAGAAGTGTACACAGTTAGCTGATTTCCTGTCTTGATAGCTATTTTGCAGATTCTATATGCAAAAATTTAACTTTTTTTCAACTGGAAATGAGGGATTTCTCCGGGTTGATCGAAGCTGGGTGGAGATTGCGAGGAGACATGCGGAGAAGAAAGGGCGGCAGGACCTACACACTTGAGACCCATCTAACTCCAGCTTAAAAATTGGAGGAAAAAACGGAGGTGTATCTTTTGGCCAGAAAATAGATTTCATCCCAACATTCTGCTCCTTTGAAAGAAAAAATAGCGAACAAAAAAAAATAGTAGTAGTAATAATAATAATAATAATAATAATAATAATAATAATAATAATAATAATAATAATAATAATAATAATAATAATAATAATAATAACAACAAGAAATAAATGTCGGCAAAAGCTAATTCAGCGAGAGGAGCGTCGAAGCTGTAATCGGTGTTGGCAATTCATGCAGAGTGATTTGACAGAATTTTTCATTACGGAGACGGAGAGATAGATGGCCTGGGACAATAGAACTGATATAACCTGTCCACATCGAAAATGAGAATAAAGCTGTTTTCATTATGGACCTAAGAGAGCTGAAGTGCTGAAGCTGTGTTTTATGGGATTCCGACAGATTATTAAGGCATTTTGAACCAATAAACTTCAAAATGGAGCAGCGAGTAGGAATGTCACGTCAAACGATCATATTGGTGAGATCTGTGAGGGAAGGCTACACATGCAAGGATCATGATTCTTCTAAGAACTCAACACCAAACCTGGTCCTAACTTGACGCAAATCCCTAATCCCAAGTGTTCAAAAATCGAGTCTCTACCTGTGACCTATTGCGCTTCATGCCAAGAGAAGTCCACTTGACTTTCGGTTTGTGTTTCACAGTATTGATCAAATCGCATTTTAATCATTGCTACCGCTGATTTTACAACTTGTGAAATGTCTAATCGATTTTCTGCAGCACGTTTTCAACCTATGACGGTCAACCATACCAGGCTAGCGCTGGGATGGGGCCAGCTATAGGAGAGCTCTGTAAAAACAACTGTTGCTTGGAGCTGGCTAGCAGCGCGAGTGAATCCAATTTACACCTCCGTGCTCTCGCTAGATGTGTCCTGGAAAAAGGTTCGAGTGATTGACGAGCTCTCCGGGGCCAGCCTGAACAGGAATAATGATGGTTTCCAGCACAACAACAATAACAACAACAGGAGGAGGAGGAGGAGGAGGTCTTCTTCTTGGCCATCTTTGGTTCCGGTAGAAAAACACCTTGAATGGAGTCGACATGCAGTATTTGTCATTCAGCTTTAAGGTTAGAGGGTTCACACATCGACTCGTGATTATATATTGTAACACACACTGTCTACCTAAACATCATTATGATCAGTGAGCAGCTGCTTATTGCAATTTGTGATCTTCTGAAAGTTGAGAAAAACAGATAGAATGGAAATCGCTGGAGTATTTTGCAAAACAAGAGCAGTATTCGGTTTGTTTATTTATTTATTCAAAATATTTTTTTGTGCAATGCTTCATGAACTAATACACCCCGTGCATATTTATTCACGCTACTTGAATGAAATCATGCTATGTGTATCTTTACGATGCTTGGCTGTGCACTAAAGCGAGAAAACTCGGTGGCTATGTTAAACTTCCTAGTTAAAAGTGAACGACTGTTAGAATTATGTGCACTGCCATAACTGCTGGTTCTAAAATATTGGTTTATAAAGCTGGGGCGGGATGAATGTTTTAGAACCAGAGAACAGTTGGTTAAAAATACAGAGCCTTCTCGAACTTTTCTTTTAAGTAATACGTCACACCTTACGCCTGTATTCATCATTATCTGCTCCTTTTCTAATGTCTAAATTCTATAACCTTAATCAAGCACTTTTAATCGATATATACACTGTACATATTTCTCATTTTCATTGCCATTCCCCCTTTTTTTGCAAGCCCATCAACGTTCTGTATTTTCTTTCTTGTTTCTATTCGTTCGCTTAAATAACCCCTCCCTTTTCTTTCTCTCAATTCTGGTAAAAAGCTAAGAGATGTTTAAAGCTATAACAGCGTCAAGTGTACAGCTTGTGGTGTGTGTTGAGAGGGTTAGAAAGCAAAGGTCTGCAAGCACGGTTTAAGCCCACAGCAAAGATAAGTTTTATTTGAGAATTCAGATTTGCGTGAATGATTTAATGGAGCTTCATTTCCTTCCTCAGTTTAACACAACCCCCGACAAGTCATATTTCCCCTTCTAATGTACCAATGATTCTGGAACTATTATGTGCGAAAAATAACAGATAGTTATACATGTGTTTGCGCGAGTGCTTTTGTGGAGGGCAGGAATAATTTGGCCTTCATATGTATTCTTTAAATATTTTGAAACTTAGTTGTACTCTGGAATCTGTATATATATTTTTTTTCGAATTAGTTTGTAGAGAGAGAGAGAGGATGAGAGAGAGAAAGAGAGACAGACAGACAGACAGACAGACAGACAGACAGAATGAAAAGGAAATACTTGCAAAGTCACAAACAGGTGCAAAGATAAATAGCAAGATCAGTGATTAGCGATGTTATTGAAAACTTTTGGAAAATGAAATAAATCTATATTAAGCTGTCCCACTTAACCTTTACTAAGGCTGAATGCACAAAAAATCCTCTTCATTTAGATAACAACGAAAATTGATACGGGTAATACATTTTTTTTTCCTATTTCTTTCTTTCATTCATTTAAATAATCCATTGTAACAATAAAGAAACAGGAGCCATGTCAAGCAATGAACATGAAAGATTATTACAGTATAACTCCTGGTAAATAGTAGGTAACAATACGTCAGGTTCAGACGTAACTTTATTCAGGAGTTTATTTACATAAGAATTTAACTGAAAATTTAGGATTATTAAAAAAAAACCCAAGCTTCATATTTTATTTTTCATCTCTATAAGCATATAAATTCGCCATACTTCGCAAAAGTACGTAAAACAAATTGGCGCCTTTTTGAAGCGGGGTCTAGACTGAAAGTGAAACTAAGGACTGAAAATCAAATGTGATTTTCGTCATCAGCTTCTGCCCCGTGAAGAAATATGATACAAGGATGGAACAAGGAAGATAGGAGTACTATTTTGTTGACTTGCCATTCGACAGACAATATTTAGCCTTGGGGCCCACAAAGAACTAATTCTGTTGGCGCTGGTATCTTTATCACAATGTTTTTTGTTTTGCTTTTGTACATATTTAAATATGACATCTCAATTTGATCTACCCATCAAAGAAACAGAAAATTGTTTTTATTCTCCAGACAGCTCTGAGGCCCCCAAGATTCGTTAAGATTTCAAAACAGGTGATGATGATGATGGTGATGATGAAGAAGAAGAAGAAGGGGGAGGAGGAGGAGGAGGAAAAGGAGCAGAAGGAGGAGGAGGAGAAGAAGAGCTGTATTATAACTATTTGAACTCTATCTTGCCATTATTATTGTTGTTTTTGTTATTATTATTTTTGTTATTATTATTATTATTATTATTATTATTATTATTATTATTATTATTATTATTATTATTATTGTTGTTGTTGTTGTTGTTGTTGTTGTTGTTGTTGTTGTTGTTGTTGTTGTTGTTGTTGTTGTTGTTGTTGTTGTTGTTGTTGTTGTTATTATTGTTGTTGTTGTTGTTGTTGTTGTTGTTGTTGTTGTTGTTGTTGTTGTTGTTGTTACTTATGAAAATTTCTAACTGCCCTCCATTTGTAGGCTACCTAGTATAGAATCTGGGTGCGCTTCAGAACTCTTCAAACCTCCAAAACTTGAAAATGTCTTCTTTTAAAGAGTTGTGTGCGTCAAAAGGAGAAATACCGTGTACACTTTCCAATTTCCTTCGATAATTAATCAAATAAAGACATATTAAATGAAAAAACTACTAAAAATCCAAATGCTTTGAAACTGTGCGTCATAGGCCAGTCACCAAAGACAGGACATGTAAAAGCCAATGTGGAATTTCGGTGTGTGCATAAAGACACTTTTATTTATCGCGGTACACCAAAGCAAACTCTGCAGATTACTTAGATCTAGATCTAAAGTGACACTAAGAAATAAGTAAATGAAGATCTAGATAGTTTTTATAGGCAAGAGCCAACAAGACTTTCACTTCGGAGCCACCAAGTTAAAGAATAACCTAAGTTTCCTGTTTCTAATCAAATCTAAATCTTTTAAACCTGGTGCTAAATGTTATTTCCCTTCTACAAAGGGAAAGAGCAAAGAATTTCAATTTTTAAAATCATGTATCTAATATCATTTTGAAATATTTATTTGCGACGAAGATAATTAGATCTCGGTCTTTTTGTTGGTCTATCCGCGCTCATAAAAAATTAGAAAAACATTTTTTTTAATATTGCAGGTGTGGGACCAATCGCAAATATTTGAAGGCAGTCTAGCACAGACTCTAGGTGCCTTATTTAGCCTCTTCTTGTCATAGTCTTTGTCAACACATCTCCTAGTGACGTCTTTGCTAAAAAAAAAAAAACAAACAAAAAAAAAACGGACTTTTCTTCTTCATTTAATCGTCATGTACTGTTATTAATAGATTTTTTTTCTGCGTCTTTCGCCATTGTTATACAATAAAGGAATATTGATATTGGAAGAAGGGTGAAAGACGTAGAAATTAAACCAGTTATAGCAGGACATGAGGATCAAATAAAGAAGAAAAAAAAAGGTGGGGGATAACAAAGACGTCACTGTGAGATGGGCATGTGTTGAAAACGACTATGAAAATTGTGATTTGTGATCTATTTTAAGAAGATCTTATATTGATGTTACTAAATCCAAACTTGAAGCTCATATAAATTTTTTTATCCCAGCACGCTTGAAGCTGTTACCCTAGTAAAGGGTTTTCACGAAGTAAGTTGCACTGATGACAGCGTGAGACACTCACAAGTAACACAGGAGTCTATTCGAGCTCGCTGGGTCTTCCTTTGTTTTTACAGATTCGTTAACATTTTATGAGGAAAATTTGACAACTTCGAATTCGGGTTTGAAAAAGACCAGAGGTGGAGTAATCCAAGTTTTAACGTAAGTTATTTATCACTAGTGACGCAGGTGTAAAATCGCGAGTTCATCACCACCTTCACAGTAAAAAAAAAATCAATAGTATAAGACAACTATGTACACTACAAACCTTGGTGCAATTTCTATTCTCATATTTATAAACGTAAAAGCCAACCGGCGAGGATACAATATTATCCTTTGACAATTTGACAACTTCATTATACGCCTAAATCTAGATCTAACATTAAAAGAGTGATTTTCTTAGATCTGGGTGGTCATTGAAGACTTTTCTTTCCACCAAATTATTTAGAAAAATGTGTTTCGTTATGCACTTACAGGTTTTTGTTATTTTATATATATATATACATATACACGGGGTCTTCTTAAACAAACTAGTGAGAGAACCGTTTAGATGGGATTCGAATCAATCATCAGTTGGCTCTGCCGAGGGTCGATCCGTAGATCTTTTTTATTGTCCGTTCAATTCTCCAGCGCATTGATCACACAAAGACACAGGTTTTTTATTGATTTTCCAATGACAGAAAGTCATCCGGTACATAAAGATAAGACTCGCTTGAGTATTAAATAAAAAAAAAATGCTGTGAGAATCGAAGAAGAATAAAAAGGCGATTATTTTACCGCGAAGGTGGCTCCAGAATTGACTTCCCAAGAAATAAAATTCCAGGGATAGTTGTACTATGTTGAAACAATGATATGTATCCAAACAATCAAAGACAAAGCTATTTGGCCCGCGCGAGGTTGTTGATAAAGCATTATAGTGAGTTGGCAGAGAAGAGTCCTTTAGCTCAAGTCATTGGTGGCTCGAGTCGAAACAAACGGTTTTTCCCAGAGAGCAATCTACTGCCTCCCTGAGCTAGAGATATTGGGAGGAGCAATTGTCCTTATGTTAAAACATAGAAAATAGCGAGTTCGACTAGTAAATCTTTCAAAAATCAAACAGGAACCTCGCGAAATTCTGATGGCGATTATGGTAATCGAGTCCATGGTTGAGGTGAGGATGATGATGTTGTAATGATAAAGATGACGTGGGCGATGATGATGGATGGGTGTGGTCGAGGCGAGGGTGAGAAGCTCTGACAGTGGAACATGCACTGCTCGTCGTGACCTCAAGCCTTAATGTGCCGGATGGTGATTTTAGGACCTGTCTGTGGTGTTAGTAGCTTTTATAACTTCATGTGCAACAAAGGGTCTGAGATTTTATTTAAGTAGGTGGAGTTTAGTATATATATATATATATATATAAGCCAATCGACATTTTAAAACTGAGATGGGCTTAGGGAACTTGAAACAAATTAGCAAATTAGGACTTAGTCCATGTTGCGGCGCTATGAACAGATAAAACTTCATGGCGACATCACGCCACATCACGCGCGCCTCAAGTTCACGGAGCGATAAGATTCAGGGCATGGTATGGCTCTTATCTAACTAATACTATGAGTATGAGACATGCACCATGCCAATATTGTTTTTTTTTTTGGGGGGGGGGTTCCCTTTTTTTTTTCAAAAAAATAAAATAGGCTTCCTATTTTTCATGAGAAAGCATGCCCTGAACGAAGATGAAAGATGAGAATGATCTAATACAAACAACAAAAAAGAAAAAAAAATTAAGGCAGGCCTTTTAAGTCTAGTGGAAAAATAAGTTTGCCATTTCTTCTAGTGAATCCCGTTTCTTTAAAAAAATAAATAAATAAATAAAGCCAGATTGGTTCCAAACGCAGCGGACCATCCTCATGGGCATCCCATACTTGATCTAGTTGATCAACTTTAAATTGCCACTCAATGAGCCTGTCATTAGATTCACTGACAGATGCTGGTTGCCCTCTGGGTACTTCTGGGTGAAGAAAAGCACTTAACGCGGTGTGATAACCAGTCGCCGACACGGCTACCAGGATCAATGGCCATTTAGCACGTAGAAGCCTGATAAGGTTATTCGATTCTGGCTCAACTTGAGTGAGAACAGACAAACCCAGAGTCGGGAGGGGAGGCTATCGATGGGGCTGAGGAAACATCTTGTTGCTCACGAGATCTAGTGTTACCAGGTTTCCAAGGCCCACCGCCGATCAGGAAAGGTGGCAGCGCTCATTTAAAAGAATTTCACAGGTCTCTGTGCCAACTTTTCTGATCTTAAAGGTCATGTTAACACTTTAAAAGCTTAATCGCTTCTTCCTCCTTCATAAAAGATTCGAGAACGTTAGACGGCATAAAGTTAAAGAAATATGACACCAACGTGAAAAAAAATTTGATGAAAAGTGTCTCAAAGAGAGGTGCCAGGACGCCTTGTTTTAAACATAATTTTATTACTGCAGCTGCACATCAAGCAAAGAAAAAAACAACTAGGCAAGGAAGGCTTCATAAAATCATTGAAAGCTCTTTATCATTTATCAATGGCAATTTTATGAGGAACGGGCTGCAGGCCTACCTGCTTGACAGCCATAGTTTATCCAGTAAAACTCCAATCACACTTTACACCTTCCCAACATGTATTTAAACCAATTCTAATCTTTGAGGGTTTTTTTTTTGTTTTGTTTTGTTTTTTCTTGGTTTTTTGTTTTTTTGGGTTTTTTTTTTGGGGGGGGGGGATTTTTTTATGGCTTTGTTTTGTTTTAAATCTTAAAACAAATTAGTTACAGCATTTAAACATTCAACAATTTGAATTATTAATGTATTATTTATAAAGCTTTTTAACGCAGTTACCCACATTAATCTTTAGGAGAAACGCAAATCATTTGGTATTAAGGCTAATTGATAAGAATATTTCATACCATTTTGATACTTGGTGCAAAATATTAATTCTTACTTCTAAAATAAAAATAGACTATAGACAATAATCTGAACTAAGTGATTGATGAACTGATTAAGAATAAATAAAAGTGATACAGGCCTACAGCCGTACAATTAATCAACTTATTTGGCATGCACTGCACAATATAATAGGTGAGCAGATTACAAACAAATGACAAAAGCAGAACTGATAAGTGTTTTACACTAAGTTTGACTGAATCACATATTGCACATATCACATTTGGAGGTAATGCTATTTAGAACAAAGTACTTTCCTTATCTTCTCAGGGTTTAAAAAAAAATGCATGGAATTATCATAATTATCAGAAAAGTTTTAAAAGTTTTCGTTCTTTTGAAATTATAAGGCATAAAGGAAATTAAATAGTTTTAAATGCCTTTTTCATAAATTCAATTTCTCACTTTTGATTCAGGGCTGGTTTTGAGACAAACAATTTTTAATCGGAGGACAACAAACAAAAAGTCACTACTGTTATCAACAAATAATAATGAAGTACGAACAAATACTTCCTAAACAACACATAACCTAAATTATAAAATTGCGGACTGGTATATTGATGAGAAACAAGTTGTACTGACCCCCACTCCACATCCCTTTGGGCAGTGGCCTGGATGCTGGCAAGCACGATATCCTGAGCCACAGAGCTGGTCATAAGAGCCTGGTCATCCCGTGCAACTGTGTTCAGACATGTGTGCACCACCATACAGGTGTAGTCACACACCTTGATGTCTTGATGCAGTAGCATTGGCCTGGGACATGAGATGAGGAGGAAGTTCATTTTAATAATTTGATTTGTTTCATTAGTCTTACAGAAAAAAATGAAGCTGTATACAAAAGAAGAAAAAATGAACTTTTTCGAGGACCATGTCACAATTTTTACATATAAGGAATTTTTATCCACATTGGTGACAGATTAATGTTTTGGCAATAATAAAAAAAAAACATCAATGGCCAAGTTCTAATGAAAAGATCCATTTTTCATCTATGAAAACTTGGTTTGGTTTCAGTTTATAAGGTACGAAAAATATGATAAGCAGCCCCTGCAACACACAGTGTGACAAGCCATGGTAAAGTTCAATTTCAGCAACCCACTGTGTATTGAGCTTGATACTTAAAGTTAAGTCTTAAAGGTACTCTTCATTTTTAAAAATTTTAATGAACAGGCTGTTACCCTGGCAAGGTCATCTTAAGAACAACTTGATTCATAAAACACAGCCTTGCAGCTTCAAAAAAATAAAAATTCAAAATATTCAATAATGTCTAAGATTAAGCTCAGCCTGATTGAATCTGCAGCCAAAATGGACATCCTGCAATATTGCAATTTATAATTCTGTCTTGAAAGAGTTATATTAAAGTCTAAGACAGTGAATCATCAAGTAATTTTCAAAAACAAGTCCTCACTTGTCAAGAAATTAGTGTGTATCTATATCAAAGCCAATTTTTATTTCAATGTTCATGCCTTAAAAATTTTTTTTTTCTTTTAGTTTTGGTATAACTTGCAATAGTTGGAATAAATAACTTACATTATATATCATTCTTTTTTTGTTAATAACACAATTTTGTGAGAAATAGAAACTTTGACTAATATTGCATTTAGTCTCAAAGGATAGGTTTTTCAAAATAAAGGTATGGTTAAAAATTTAAAAAAGAGGAAAGTCTGATTATTTGCTAATTTAATTAAATTGAAAATATTCAAAAAATGTTTATTCCTTTTAAAATTGCAAAGCATGATGATTTTACCAAACTCACCTAAAAAGTTGAAGAAATGTATTCCAAACAACTTTTTGATTTTCTGGGTTTGAAACACATGCATTTCCAAGAAACTGAGCCGCACACTTCAAAACATTTTCCTTATCGGAGTCTGGGTCTGAGGATATCACCTTACCCATAATGATCTTTGCATTGCTCAGTAAAGTTGCATAAGAGTTTATTTTACTTTGAATCTCAGGGTTGAGAGCACATGCTTGACGTAAACAACGGAAACATTCTGCTGCACATGTTGTGATGCTTGTAGGAACCCCTTCATCTTGTTGTTGGATGGCTGATATCATGGATTCAAGACTCTCATTAACTGATTGCAGAAATGGATCTGGAGACACCTGCCTGCCAAATTGAGAGTAAAAAATCCAAAAAAGAAGTGATATAAGGTATGCATCAAAATCAAATGGATATGAAATATTTGAACTCAAAAACATTTTTTTTTAATTCTTCTTAACATTGCAATCACAAGGCTTAGCCAAAATCCTCTGCCTGAATGTTTTGTTGTTTTTTTTTTGAACAGCAAATTGGCTCACTGGCTGTCTCTGTTCAAAAAAAATTGAGAGGAAGAGGAAAAGAAAAAATTCCTTAAAACTGAACTAGGAATAATAGGGGCAAGGACTCGAGGAAAGGTTTTTGAAAAAAATCATACCCAATGTATACTCATACCAGGATCATAAATGGGTTTCAAAAGACGTTGTGACAAATATTGTAAGCATACGAAGCAAATAATGAATTGTTAAGTGTGTCTGTGTGCATGTAGAAGAATTGTTAATTTGATAGTGCATAGGATACAACCAAGGATGATTTATATGGCTCATAAAACAGGCCAAAGTCTTAACTTTATTTCTTGACATTTAATACTAGTTTTAATATTTCATGGTAGGAAGTCTTCACACTTTGATCTATATCTATCTAGATCTATACTCAATGTTGATTTGCAATCAATGAAATTAATAACTCTTCAAATGTTCTCCACAATTTTGATAGCCTAGAATCTACATTCTACAAATCCAGAAAGGCAGAATCCTTTTACACTCCAACATTATTTGAATATAAATAGATTGAGAATTTATCTAGGCCTACTCATCTAGAAATAGATTATAAATAGTTTAGATCTAGATCTGTAAATAGCTTGGAATCTAGATATTTTTTTTAAATCTCCTGAATTACATATGATTACCTAGACTACCAGAATTTTGATGTGAGTTCTAGAAACTTAGTTTTTAAAATTTTATTTTAAGATATAACCTGCCTAGATCTACCCTACAGCACTAGGTTCTAGATCCCTAGATTAGACTTTTTTTCTAATCTAGTTGTATTTACCATCACTTTTTATCAAGGTGAACTTTTCTTTTTAAGTTTCATGTCTTTACCTTAGCCCAGACTCATCTGCTAGCATTTTCTGCAGCTGATTTCTGGCAGAATCCCAGTCCTTTGAAGAACAGTGCACAACACAAGTCTCTAAAAGACTCTTTATGCCATCCATTTTAGATGCACAAAAGGTCGTTAGATGTATTGATTTCGTGAGACTATTTTCTCTCCCTCTAGATATAGATAATTCTACCGATTTCGAATCTGACAAGTTCTATCTGAAACTTAGAAGCCTGACTGAGAGGCCTCAACACTCAGCACCGACTGTGCTACGAGGGTGAAAGATGTTGAACTGATACTTCGTAGTTGTCTCCCTTCCTTTTTCTGTTTATGTTTAGCCCCAGAGCAGAATCGTGCCGTTGAGGAACGTGAGGGGAAAATGTAAAGTTATTTCTCTGGCCTAACCTTGTATTCAGTGCTCGCTTAATGAAATGAGAATTCACCGGCTGCTGGTATGACTCAGTCAGTCAGTGAGTAGCCAGCGCTGCTACCACAAACTAGTTATCTGTCTTCTGTGGCCGCCGCAGGCCTAGGTAAGAGTATCGATAAACGCTGGACATAACATCACAAGAATAGAAATTCAAATGTTTGAATCGTTTTGATCTATGGTGGCATATTTCTTTCAGACAGAAAAACTAATCTAGTTCACTTTTTTCCGTCTAAATTTCAGGGATTTGCTTATATTTCATTCTTGAGTACGTTATACTGGTACACGTGAGGTCGCAACATAAGTCATAAATATACTGATAGGAGAAAACCCGCAGTCTTTGGCAGAGAGGGATGCAAACTAAAATAAGGTTGTTTATCAAGTATTCATGTGATTCTGTCTGCTGTCTATAGACAGGTATTGAATGAGCATATTTTAAGGATGCTTTGTTAAGCTTGAACCCAGCTAAATTAGAGAAACGGCGGTAAATCTTTTTTTTTTTTTAACTGCCGTTGTACCCAAACCTCGAAATACTTTGAATAAAAATTTTATACTGACTTCAGAAGGTATTTAAAAAAAAATTGGAACACAGCAAAAATTTATTATTATTATTATAATGACGACGCACAATGTGCTAAATATGTCACATTAAACATTTACGGTCAAGTTAAAAGTTTGTACCACATATATATATAGCACTGTTAGATTTACAATGAGTGCAGATCAGCAGAACTGGCACCTGAAATTTAGAAATAAAGGATTTTTTGTTCTTTACAAGGATTAATAATTTGCAACAGTAAAAATGTCTGATTGTTTGTTTGTTTGTTTTTGTTTTGCTTTGTTTTGTTTTGTTTTTGTGTGTTTCATTTTGTTTTGTTTTTGTTTGTTTCATTTTGTTTTCTTTTGGTATTTTTTCAATATTAATTTTTTTTTCTTTCTTTTCTTTTCTTTTTTTTTTTTTTTTTGGGGGGGGGGGGGGGGCAGAAAAGGGGTTGCCAATGAGAGACTGCCCTTCGCTATTTTAGTTGTACCACTTGGGTTGTGACTTGTCATTCCCATTGCTGCAAAGTCATATCTATACCGTATAGGGGCATTGGAATTCCCCCAACCATGTCTAACTTGGGGGAGGGGGGAGAAGCCGAATAGAAAGCAAAAACACCACACATGGAGGATTACTTGGTAATGATAAAGGATCCAAAAGGACGGGTGTGTGTCTATTATTAGTATAAAACAAGGTCTAAAAGGAAATGGGCACACAACTTTATAATTACGGGACAAAAAAGAAATAACAAAACTATTATTAATTTAACATAGAAACGTTTCACTTTGTAAGCTTTATCAGCTGAGGAGCTCAATCAATTGTAATGCAGATGCACGTATTAATGTTTTATTAATTTTTTATGTGAGATAGTTTTGTTAAGGTATGCCACTCTACAGTGGCACTTTACATATTCAGTTGATTTTGTTACTTCCCTTTGATAATTTATATTCGAATCCTTTCCTTGACGTGTGAATTTTTTGTTTTGTTTTGTTTTGGTTTTGTTTGTTTTTTGTATTGGTTCTTTTTTTGGTGTGTGTGTGTGTGGGGGGGTTGTGAATTTGTTTTTATGATAAGGTTAGCTAATTATTTGAGAGGTAAATTTGAGTATTTTATTTTCTGATTGTTCGATAGTATCCAGAAAGTTTTGAAATATGATCTCACTTTTAGAGATGTAGAAAGAGAAAAGTACGAACAAATTTTCAGCAAAATCCCCTTATTACCTTTTAATGAAATTGATAATGTATCTGTATTTGAATTAAATCACTAAAGAAAGGTATTTTGTTAGCTATAATGGTGATTAATATGGGTGAAGATTATGTAAAAGCTAGGAGATGGAAGTTCTTTCGGAAGGCCGCGATGACACAAATGTTTTATTGGTGATTCAAAGAAAAACTTTGGGTGCAAAGTTCTAACAACCTGCTTCAGCACCGAAGCTGAGGTGGGCTATATCTTTTTATCTTTGTCCTAGCGGAGGCCTGCTTGATATGCCAAGCAAAGGCATGAACAAGCGATTTCTAAAGTCACTCGTCGAATAATCAATCAATGAAACCTAAAGTATGGCTGATGGTTTTCTAGTTGCTTTCTTTTTTTAATTAGTTGTGGTTTTCTTGTTGCGTTCTTTTTTTAAACTAGCTGTACCCTTCTGATTTTAGCGAGATCCAAACTTCGAAGAAAATATATTTATTCCTCTTGCTAGAGATTAAGGGGAGGCTATACCTTTTAGCGTACCTAAAATAACAAGATTTACCCAAGGACTAGTGCCTGAAGCAATGTTAGAAGAAATAAATTTTGTTTTTGCTATGGAGGCTAGTCTAGTCCAGTAGAGACCAAAGGGGGCCGCTAGGTCATGTCAGGCGCGAACTTGACAATAATATGACCACCCAAGCCTAGTGGACAGGACAACAAAGTGGTATAATCGTGTCATGTCAGCAAACCTTCTGGACTGTATAATCTGTGGAGTGAGGGGGAAGCGAAAAACACGACGAAGTGGAGGAGGTCTAAATGTAAAGGATAGACAACCCAGATATATTATTAAACAAACGCCAAAAGTAGCACAACTTTACCAAGAGCTCGTTTAATAGTGAGTTCAATTCGGGTTGTGAGTGGTCTTGTTTAAATAGGTAGTCCTCGCTTTCTTGTGTAGGTGCTTGGTTTTAACATAACGTCTTCTAGTTTAAAATTCAATAGTGAGGAAGTTTTTTGGTCTTGGTATTAATCCACTAAAAAAATGCGATAAATGGAAAATAAAGAGTACGAATCTTTATGTGGATATTAAACATTTAATAGGCGAGATAATGACCCAGCATTATGTTATTTTCAGCCTGTCTGGTATATCAAGTGGTACGGAAGAAATTTTAATAAAAGTCGCCTATTCTGCAAGGTTCAAAGGTGCATACATTTAAGACGAAAAGAAATGATCGCATAAAACGACTTAAATGGATAAATAATATTCTACCTTCGATATACTACTTCGGGTGAGCCTTGATCGCTTCTGATTGTTGGACACCGAAGCCCATGGCTTTTAACCAGATACCGTAACTCTGTAAATTTGGGAAGTGTCAGCACTACTTGTAAGTGTCGATTTATTGGTGTTAAAAATTTGTTTATCATCACTGCTGTTGACAATGAATGAGATTGCCATTTTTTCACTTGGTCTAGTGTGATCAGAAACAGCAAGGGACATTCTGGACGAGCTAGTTTTGATCTCAGAGAAAACAGAAAGCATCGTTAAAATGTAACACGAATAAAATATCAAATCTCAACAATATAGAGAAAGCCTACAGGTGGCACAACCCAACAGAAATAGATCCTCATTAATGTTAAATCGAAAAATAGTGAAATCTTGAGGCCATAATGTTGCTGCTGTTGATGCTAATGCTGCTAATGATGATAACGTTAATGATAGTGATGATGGTAAAGAGGGTGATATGCATAGCGGACGTCAATAACAGTCATGTTACACGGAGTATCTCAATAATGGTAATCCTGACGTATTTGACTGGAGCAAAGTCTGGTTAGCCTACAGGTGTCTCATTACATGATCCATGTATACAGCCGTTAGAGCTGCCTCCACAATATGAGACACCAGGGAGATGTTTGAGCATGTTGCTCGAGGGCTCCAGCAGTTACTAGGGAGACTACGGCCACACAGCCCCTGTGTCCCACCCTCGGACGGCGTGTAAATAAGCCCACCTGCATCCCATTAATTTAATCCTTTATTGGCTTTCGCTTGTTTTTGTTGCCTGTAATATTCACTTCTTCCTATGATAAATACATATACAGGTGTTGTATTATAGCTAAACGAGGCTGTCCGTTGTCTTTTTTAAATGAAATATGAGATGTTGATGTCGGAAAGGTAAATCTTTTATAGGTTTTTAATTTTAGACTAAGGGCTTTTGCTTAAATGCGATGTCCTGATGTCACCTTTAAGGTATCAACTTTTTTTTATTATCTTTATTTATCGTTTCTTCTTTTTTTTTTCTTTTTTTTTTTGTGGACATAAGTTTAAGTAAGTGTTTAAGGAAAACCATGCATGTAAAAGAGAAACATGTATATGTACTGTGGCACTGGCTGTACACGAGTTTTGCATGTCACTTGCCGGCGTCATGTGGAAAACTAGCCTACAGCTTGCCGCAGTTTTCTCCACTGGATCTTCCTGGTGAAGGTAACAAATCTTCACAAAACTGAAAATTTAAAAAAGAAAAGGTTGGAAAGACCTTCAGTACATGCGGGAAATAAATCTTTACAATACTAAGGATTAATTTTTGAAGATAGAAAAGACCTTCAAAATCTGCATGAAATAAATCTTAGATGTAGAACAATCGAGTTATCGTGTAGAACAAAGAATTAGATTTTGACAGCAATTCTCTTTTGTTGATAAACTGATATACGTGCAAATGAATCCGGTATAAGAACGATTTTTTAAATTTTTATTCGCCCGCACAGTATTGCCCTGTTTTCTATCCTTAGAACTCTCGGCTACACCGAATAAACCAATGTAAGTATTAAGATTGAACAAAATAAAAATTGGTTTACGTGATTACTTATCGTAAACGTTCATAATACATTTTTGAAACATCACCAAATGTTTTAGATATTATTACAAGAGTAACACTCATGCTCAAGTTCGATCTTTGTTGCCGTTTTAAAAGATGAAAACATTTTTTGCGAAATATCTGATAAGAATCCCTTGATATCCCTTTTTCTTGTTGATGTAAATATTACCAATGCATCATTCTATTATATTATTTTTTTCGGGGCACTGGAAGCTGTTATTTTATTTCTTTTTCTCTTTATGGTATATGATTGTGGCGGACTTTACATGCCGGCCACTACAGTGTATATTCTGGCCATGAGATGTTTTGAGTGAATGGGTCACGACCGTACTAAGATTTATTGATAACGTAGAGCATCGCTGGTGTGGTTATACTGGCTTTTTATCTTTATTGTAAGTTGTTGTGATTAATTTGATTACCTCCGTGTTTGAGGCATGAAAAAAAATTGCCTTCTTGGAATCTGAAGCATGGTAAAGTGAGAGATTGTTGTAGCACCTTTGCTTATTCTAGTGCCTGTTTCTCTCTTTCTCTATTGCATAATTATGCTCATCTACCGATCTATCTTTGTTTCTTTCTATCTTTTTTGCATCTTTCTTTTCATCTACCTATCTATGGTTTCTGTATATCTATCTATCTATCTATCTATCTATCTATCTATCTATCTATCTATCTATCTATCTATCTATCTATCTAACCATCCATCCATCTATCTATCTATCTATCTATCTGTCTTTCTATCTATCTATCTATCTATCTATCTATCTATCTATCTATCTATCTATCTATCTATCTATCTATCTATCTATCTATCTATCTATCTATCTATCTATCTATCTATCTATCTATCTATCTATCTATCTATCTATCTATCAATCTATCTATATGTCTAACTATCTCTCTATCCATCCATCTATCTATCTATCTATCTATCTATCCATCTATCTATCTATCTATCTATCTATCCATCTATCTATCAATCTATCTATATATCCATCTCTCTCTCTATCTATCTATCTATCTATCTATCTATCTATCTATCTATCTATCTATCTATCTATCTATCTATCTATCTATCTATCTATCTATCTATCCATTTATCTATCTATCTATCTATCTATCTAACTACCTGTATTTCCATCTATCTAACCTTTAGGATCAGATAAATACATTGCATCAAGACGAAAGAATCGAATGAGGTGATTTCCCTTTTTTCCCGTTTGTTGAAGTTTAAATTAGTTTAAGATTTAAGATTTGAATTCAGTATGGTTAGGTAAATGGGTAAAATATAAGATTACAATCTCTGTGTGTATGTACGTGTGTGTGG
>JAWDGP010006253.1:0-320000 GCA_033675545.1 Elysia crispata | reverse complement strand
ATACTACTTCTTATACTACTACTACTGCTACTACTACTACTACTACTACTACTACTACTACTACTACTACTACTACTACTACTACTACTACTACTACTACTACTACTACTACTACTACGCCGATCAATTTTACTTTTACTTTTACTATTTTCAATTCTTTTTTTAGTGGTAATTAAAATAAAAAACAATGTTGTGCTTGTCCTGTGGTCATCGGCTCCACCCCCTTTTTCTAATTTTTTCTTTTGTTTTGGTTTTTTGTGTTTTTTTGTTGTTATTTTTTTTTCCTTTTGTATTGTTTTTTTTTTCCCTTTTGAAATAGCAAATTTGAAGAGCTTAATATTTATCATGTTCAGATCCAGGTTGCCCCTTCACCCAGATCTCAGTCGACTCTCTGTCAAGTACAGTGACTTACCCCCCCTCCTCCCCACCTGAACCTCTCCCACCTCCACCCCCTGTCTCCCCAGTGTTGCGGCGCGGCCCGTGGACGACACGCTAAGCTGGCTACAGGACAGCGCACCGCGGGTTTTTATGGCCCACTTCCCCATCCCTCCCTCCACCAACAGTAGCCGGGGACCATTACGGGAGAGAGAAAGCCTTGGAGATCCAGATCTACACTGTGGATCTATCTCACTAGAATGGTCGCTTGAGTCAGGCGGACCAGAAGAGTAGACCTACTACCAGGTCCTATGGATTTTCTCCCACTTGTTCTGTGTATTTTGTGGCTCAAGTCAACTGTAAACGGCACTCTATCATTCTGACATTAAACTGCACGTCTAGCAGGTAGACCTTTTGTGTGTCATCGGTGGACCTTCGCAATCTCAGGCATTTTGCTATTGGATGGTCGAGCATCACAGGAAAATTCTTACTGTTTGTTGAGTTAACAAAACGTTTCATTGCACTTCAAAGGATTAACTTGAAAAAAAAAATATGTGATAGGACTTAGGTACAGGTATGTGTGTTTGTAATCAAACATGGTTTTGATTGCTTATTTTTCTACCTTTTTTTTTGTAACCGAAGCAATCTTAGTGGTTGTTATCCATCGCAAAAAGGAATTAACCCTTTCGGTACCTAAGAAATTACAAGCAATTCAGAAAGTCGTATTTCCTACCCGAGATGAAAGAATGATAAACCTGTTACTAGTGATTTTTCTCAGCTTTATACCACTGTTAAATTTTGTCATTATTCATATGAGACCGTTGTCCCAAAAGTTCTGTCTCAGTCGATAGACACAGTGTAGTGCCTGTTAGTAGTTTTGTATGTTTATTTTTTTCCTCACGGAGAGTTTCACTTCCTAACAATTCTCGCAGCTGATGATGGAGTGGTGTCCCAGTCCCAGCTAATGAACTCTGAACCAAACATCAGCCTCTGTTGTGTTAGGCTGAGCTGAACATGTTGCTCGTTAGCCCATCTCATAGCTAGCTTTCCGCTCTTTTCCGTCAAGGGCTATTAATAAACAAACAAACAAAAAATTTCCTGACTATCTTAGCAAAATGCATGCTTTTGGCGAGGACCGGGATATCTCTTTAAGACCCTATAGACTTATTAGACCGTGAGACATATGATTGTATCCATTAATAGGTAGAGCTAGAGTAACCTTTTTTCATCCAAACCAAAAAGAGTTAGATCAAGTTTCGCTCCATCGGAAATTTGGTGTCGCCTTTACCAAGCATTATAGCTAACCTATTGAAGAGTTTAGTCTATATTCGTGAAATTTTTTTAATAATTAGAATCCTTGTGCTGGTAAGGTTAGGTCTATTTACCGAAATTCAGAGTAATTAAAGAAACCTTAATGTCTTCCATAATTATAAAACTGCAATGATGAGCTTCGATAACTGGATTCAGTGCGCCGTTAGTGTCTCTCTCTCTCTCTCTCTCTCTCTCTCTCTCTCTCTCTCTCTCTCTCTCTCTCTCTCTCTCTCTCTCTCTCTCTCTCTCTCTCTCTCTCTCTCTCTGGTTTGTTTTGATCTCATTTCTAGTGAATGCGGTATGAAAACAAAATAAAAAAGGCAAGAAATATGTAAGAGATTCTGGTCTCTCTCTCTCTTTCTCTTTCTCTCTCTCTCTCTCTCTCTCTCTCTCTCTCTCTCTCTCTCTCTCTCTCTCTCTCTCTCTCTCTCTCTCTCTCTCTCTCTCTTGTAATCTCTTCATCTCCTTCTCTCTTTCTCTTTCTTTTTGTCTCTACCTCCCTCTATTATTTTTTCCTTTCCCTGTCCATATCTCTCTTTTTGTCGCCCCTACCTTCTCTTCCTCTCGAAGTCTGCTCTTAGGGTAGTTTAGAGCGTTAAAAAATTCACTTGTGCGTTCTATCAGGCTATTTTAACACACTTCTTTAACACAGTTTTCTTCAAATTTACAAACATTAAATAGGCTTCATGCTGTGTGATATTTCAACAAAGCGACAATAAATGTTTCCCTAATTATTAATTTTGAAATAGTTCCAAGGAAAATGATATACACTAAAGGATCGCAGATCTGAGACTGTGTGTAATATAGTTGCTACTTTATAACAGAAAATATTCTCGAGTGAAAAGCCGTATTTCTCACCGGTTATCTTGCCAAGAGAAGAACAGAAAGGACACTATAATCCTGGGGATGGCGTGCACGAGTTTACATTAAACTAAAAGGTGAGAAGGATATTTATTTTTATTTTTTCAAATTAAAACATTTTTTTCTACCCTCATCCTATAGCTTTGATGTTCTTGTAAAATTTCGAGTTTTTACACTTAGGCCTTTTTTCCATTTTTCATCATCATCCTCTCTCTCTCTCTCTCTCTCTCTCTCTCTCTCTCTCTCTCTCTCTCTCTCTCTCTCTCTCTCTCTCTCTCTCTCTCTCTCTCTCTCTCTCTCTCTCTCTCTCCCCTTTTCCCCGCCTCTTTTCCTCTTTCTCTACTGTCTCACTTACAAATTCGATCTCCATATAGTTCCACCAAAATATTTTAATACAGAGCCATAATTGGCTTGCACTCGAGATAGCATGAACTATGCATTTAAACATTACAACCTTCTATTGAAACAGAACAAACATAAAGATGAGGATCTAGAGTAAATAGTTTGGACGGTATAAAATTATATTCAATCGTTCAACTTTTTTACCTGAAGCTTTTTGAAGAAGTTTGAGCTTTGAAATGACTATCTTCATAAATATTTATATTTTAAATCAGTGTTTCAAGAGAAACAAGCAGTCTAAGCAGGGGTTGATAAAAATTGGACCAAACTCAAAATTGGGCGACACACATTTTAGACAAACTTTTCTACCTTAGTACAAATATGCTAAAGCTGTTGAGGCAGTCTCTTGACTTCTTGACTTTGGCCCCCTCGGCTGTTGGTTTCTTCACTTAACGGCAAGCTAGATCTAGATTTAGATTCTAGCGGTTTGTAAAGGCATTTTTTGTCGATAAAACAAAGAATGCTTGTGCGAAGAAAAGCTGTATCAGTTTCATGGAATGATTGTCTTTGTTTTTCACACTGATGTGCTTATCAGCCAATTCTTATATTTTTGTTTTATTGAGTAATTGAAATATTTTTTCGATGGGTAGACACTGAGAGGTGTAGAGAGAGGCCAGTACCATCTGTCTAGACAGACGATATTGAGAGAGGCGCATGTTTCCAGACAGAAAGAGAGGCGTGGACGACTGAGACAAAAAGATAGAAAAAGAGCGCAAGAGACAGTCAGAGAGAGTAACAGGTAGAGTAATGAAGAGAGCAAAAGAGACGAGCAAATTCAATAACTGGGTGAAAAATAGTGCGACAGTGAATGAGAGACAGAAAGAGTGCCAGAGTACTTGGTTTCGTAGATTTGGAGAGGTAAACCAAACGCCCTGACTTGCTGAGCCACTGTCTGCTTTTTATTTTTTTAACAAAATCCTTGTGGACAGTCACTTTTTAAAGATGCTTCCTGTGACGACACATTGTGCACTGAGTTTTTCGGTGTCAACACTGGGAATTGGGCAAAGTTTGTATACTTGCTACGAATGTCCGAAATGTATCTTTATGGCCTATTTATGTTGCCACAAGGAAAAGAAACTGAAAAAAAAAATTATAACCATCTTTTTTCAAAAGACCGAGAAAGTGAAAGACTAAGAGGTATTTAAAGGATTTTTTTTTCTGAGCCCTATTATTGTTATAATTATATTGGAGGCAGGGCGAGAGAGAGAGAGAGAGAGAGAGAGAGAGAGAGAGAGAGAGAGAGAGAGAGAGAAAGAGAGAGAGAGACACACACACACACAGACAGACAGACGAAGGGGAAGAGGGAGAAGCACTAAAATGAATGCAATAAGCCTAAGCCAATAGTCAAAGGTAGAGCATTTGATCTCTGTGACTTAAGATAATTTATCTTTAAAAAAAAAAAAACCCTGAGTGGCCAGTAGACAGACACAATGACAACATTGAGGTAGCCTATGCTACAAGTCGAGAGAGACGAGAAGCGAACTGGTCAATGGATAAGCAGATGAAAAGCCCATGCGCACCAGATAGATACATCGATAACAGGTCCGATAGGGGCTGGCATCTGACAGACAGAGATGAAAAATTGACTGGGGGTCTTGTGTTAGACTATGTGAGTGACTTAAGGGAAGAGAAACGATTTAGATAAACAAAAACGGAAAGATGAATAAATTAAAAATTCAGCAAATAAATCGATAGAGACATGTGAAAGTAAAGAGGAAGATATATGTTTGTATAATAAACAACAACAACAAGAACAAAAAGTTAATGGTGTCTCACAATAGGATAGATAGATTTGTGGATTGATAAGTGACAATCATAGAAACTGGATGTAAATTTAACGCAATCAGGTAATTTCGACAGGAAGACACGTTTTCACTGCAGTCATACAATTTATTTCTTACTTTAAAGCACCAACACGAAACAGAACAGACTAGGAGTAGAAAAAAAACACTTTTTTTTTGTTTAATTGGAGACATATGTAATAGCTAGCCGATAATGAATGGCAGTTGTAAAAAAAAATTTTCTGTATGTTCGAGAGTGCGAATATTTGCGAGTGTGAGTGTGTTAATATTGCAGAAAATGTTTGGAGCGGAAGATGTTGTGTGGGAATTGGCATCTGGTATTGTTTATATTCAATCTTCGACAAGAGCCCCTCAAGCCCTGGTGTGGACACAGGGCCGTCCTTGGCCTGGACATGCAGGTAATTATTTGGCCTGGTCACTGGTTTGAAGTGACCGCAGACGTAGAGAAATAACATAACTAGGAGGAGGAAGGGAAGAAAAAGAGGGGGAGAAAGAGAGAGAGAGACGGGGGGGGAGGATTATTTTGGGGCGAAAGAAAAATGATTGGAAAAGAAGAGCAGGGTGTTGTGACGATTGGCAAGGCAGAAAGAAATGGCTTGAGAAGAACAGAAAGATAGAGAGAAACAAAAAAAAAAGAAGAAGAATGTCAAGGAATGGCATTACTAAGGAGGAGGTATAGAGGGCGTAGAGAAATGAGTATGATAGAATAAGGGTGAGGGACAAAAAGAGAAGAGTCTGGAAAAGAATTTATGTTTGGTTTGGGTGAAGGGGTGAAGAAAGGGAAATAGAGCCATTTGGGAGAAGTTTTTCATAGCTGAGAAATTTTGGACAGGGAGAGGAAAAGCTAGTGAGGGTGTGGGATAAGAATGAGGAAGATAGGAAATTAATTTCTTTGAGTTAAGACTGCAGTTCATCGGCTAATCCAATTATCAGTATTTGATATATCCACCCAAAGACCTTTACTTCAATCAATAATTCTGTAAGATTACTCGTTAATCTGTCTATACATGCATACACCCATCTTTCTATCTCCACACTGACCTATGCATCCACTGTGAATCCTCGATTTATTTATCTCTTTCATTCACAATGCGTACATTAATTCTTCCATCTATATATCTTTTTACTCATTTACCCATCCATTTATTTCTCTTCCCACTAATCCAATCTGTACATCCATACAAACCTCCATCCGCCAGTCCATCCATCTCTTCACCTATCAATCTATCCATCCCAGCGTCTCCCCTCTCCTCGCTAGGAATGTCCTAGTGATGGCCAACATTCTTTATCCCAGTGTTTGGTTTATGATTAAAGGATTTATCTTCCTCAAGTAGAGGACCCTCGCATCACAGGGAACTCCGGTCGGACTGAGTTTGACACCTGAACATTTAAGGGACTTACACATCACTTCTCCAGGCAAAAATGCGCTTGGTCTTTTGGAGTTCTTCAGTCGCCCAAAAATCTTTTAACTTATAATCTATTTCAAATTTCCTCTATGTTTATTATTGCCTCTTCACATCATATCGCTGGGAAGCAATGTGAGCTATTTTGCACAGAAGCTGTGGAAAGTTTTAACCGACGTTCTGTTTGCGTTCACGATTTCCATTCTCAGTAGCAGAAAGTTCATTAATGCGCATTCACGTCATACAGTTTACCCATAATGCCCTATTGTGGCTCGTTGTCTTTTAGTTTCGAGAGTTTCTTTCTGTAAGTGTAAATACTGCTACTTTTATATCACTAATGTCAGGCACAAGTTGTTGATTTAGAAAATATGAAATTATTGTTTGCTTTTTATAGTATATAATATGTAATTCTGTTTCATTCAAATATAGAGCTCTCCGTCTCCACCCGTCGTCTCCCCCGCTTCACACACATGCACAATTCCAAAGTTTTATTTGAATAATTAAAAGCATTAGACTTTAGTTCAGGGCACGTTTATTTCCGCCACTTACATCTATTTGAATTATTTTCATTATGAAAAATATAGTGTGGAAGCCATAAATAGTTTGTATTTACAGTGTATTCATAATTTAATGTTACTGTTACGTAGATCTATCTATTGGGCAGGATTGGTTTTGGGATCGCTTCCACGTGTCATTGATGTTGCAACCCCCCCACCCCCAAAAAAAAACAAAAAAAAACAAAAACTCTCTCTCGCTCTCTCTCTCTCTCTCTCTCTCTCTCTCTCTCTCTCTCTCTCTCTCTCTCTCTCTCTCTCTCTCTCTCTCTCTCTCTCTCTCTCTCTCTCTCTCTCTCTCTCTCTGAAGGCGTGTTGTTGCCAGAAAAGTGATGTTTAAATCCCTTAAACTCAATAATACGGACGAAGCTTACAAAGTGAAAGGTTTATATGCTGAATTGATAATAGTTTTGTTATTTCTTTTTTGTCCCGTAATTATAAAGTTGCGTGCCTATTTCCTTTCAGACCTTGTAGTATACTATTTATAGACACACACGGGTCCTTTTGGATCCTTTATAATTACCAAGTTATCCTCCAAGTGTGGTGTTTTTGCTTTCTATTTGGATTCTCTCTCTCTCTCTCTCTCTCTCTCTCTCTCTCTCTCTCTCTCTCTCTCTCTCTCTCTCTCTCTCTCTCTCTCTCTCTCTCTCTCTCTAAGGTCTTTGATAGAATACTTTGTATAAGAACTGTGTCATTTTTCACGAGCAACCTAAAAACTCATTCGCTAAAGTGAGCAAAAATCGCATCATGGACTCAAGGCTATTTAGTTGAGGTTCCCCACACCAAATTGTTCTACCACTGCGGCACACTGGCATCAATATTGTGGAAGTGTTTGGTATAACTTATCGCATCATAATACATGTATGGGACGTGTAATGTTCGATTGCTTTTGGCTATGTCTAGAGAATGAAGTAAAAGTATCCAGCGAAATCTCAAATTTTTGTCAGTCTAATGGCCAAACGCAGTTTAGAAATAAGAAAATCTTCAAATCTACTTTTGCTGTAGATCTAATTCAATGAATCAGATTATGCTGTCGATTCTGTTTCTGTTCTTATTGTTGTTGTTGTTATTGTTGTTGTTGTTGTTGTTTTCTTTTTTTTTTTTTTTTTTTTTTTTGTTGTTGTTTGTGGGATTTTTTGCGGTGTAGGGGCGTATGCCCATTTTTTAATTAGTTTTACATCCCCTATGTTTCTCGATAAATTCATTTGCGATTTTCGGCATTTCTATGGCTAGTGCGGGTTAGCCATGACTCCTCTATCTACCAGATGGTCCAACTAGTCATTGAACCCAAGACTCCTACAAATGCTACCCCAAAACGCTCTGCCGACTGGACTATCTTACGCCCTCGACAGAGTTCCTTCACTACCCTCTCCACACCTTGAGTCAGGCCAGAAGGCGTCCCAAACACCGAGGATTTCGCGGCTTTGCCGCTCTCCCGCCATCCCAAGTCCCCGGCCAGACCGCGGAGGGAAAGAGAATTTCTGAGGGCGGTGTAAAACCCCAGGTCTGCTTAACCTCAGCAGACGCTGATACTTCTGAGGGATCTGGTTTTGTCACGTTCTAAATACCTCACACGGGTTTAAACACTTGGACGCCTTCTTACTTTTGACACCTTAGCCCGGCCTAGCGATGGTAAAGGTTATCCATGGATTCAGAGATTTAATGCTTTCTCTTACTCACAAACATGTGGTGGTTCAGTTTCAAAATGGTGGGGTGTGTGTGTGGAGGGGTAGAGTGGCAAAATAGCTTTAGATCATGTGCTCGGAGTTTGTGTCTACGTCTGAGTCCTGTTTAAGAGGAGTCCTTTTCTCTTTCTTTTTATTTGTTAGGGAATGAGCATTTTTAAACTTTCTATGAATCTGTTAGACACCGACGGAAACCAATTAAACAGCTCAAAATTTTGGAATCGGGATTGAAATAGAAGACATCTTCACATAGATATCTTCATTTGACTGCGAGATTACCAGACAGAAAACTTATGATTAAAATGATGCAGAATCGAAGGTCGTTTGTTAAGCTTTATTCTTTAATTAAAGCAATTCCTCCATACTTTAACTGTTGGCCTCTCAGTTATACAATGTATAAAATATTGGTAACTTTTCTTAGATTTATACACCAACAGTTTCTCTTTTATCATGCTCAGGGCATAGTTTTTATAAAGTGATAAAGTCATCATTCTAGTTGTACAGAACTTTCAATTGTTTTATTAAAAATCCATATAACTTATCTGTCAAAAGTTATATCTCAATTTTCTTCATAGTGCCTTGTTTAAGCGCTTGCTCAACTTCTACGCTTTCCATATTTAGCTAAATCAAATGTCAAAAAAAAAAAAAACCTACAATCTTCAGTCAAAGGATTTTTATTAAGGGTCATATCTCAAATTCCTATGACACCGGCCATTCTTCTCCTGTGCTATTCTCCTTGTCTCCAGCTGGCCTATTCTAGTACAGAGGGTCATCTGGCCTGTTCAGTGTTTGGCGTTGTCCACCTGGTTGATCCTGGTCAATCCTCTTGGTCACGTACTGGCTGACCCAACAGAGACAGGCTTTCAGCCCCTGGACGGTCCATGAATCATGCTTTAATAACCCCTGGATTGGAAGGGAGGAATGGGACAGGGTTGTACCAATCCTAACGAATAAGGCATTTTTCCATACATATTATTAAGTCTTTATTTACACTCAAGAATATATGGTGCTTTCACAATCTTCAAGATTGACACAAAATTTGACAAATGTCACTTTCAGTATTTCTAAATTTTTTAATATTATTGATATATTTCTTTCATTTATCTAATACGCCTTTTAAGACAAATAGCTCTCTTTAAAATAACATTATGAGACCTTTACGAAGTGTTATATTGATACGGTAACAGACTTTACTGCAGCTAGAACATATTTACTTTTAAATATAATCAAATAATATTTTATGAGCCTCGAATTACCTTGCTTGTACAACAGCAAGAATTTGCAATGCCTACATGCATCATTTAGCTAACTTTATAAAATTATAATATAAGATAACCATTTTAAGAGTCAATGCTTTTATTCAAATGACTTTTTAAAAAAGCAAAAAAAAAAAAAAAGAAGTTGATAATTTATATTCTCCGAATTGCTATTATTATTATTATTATTATTATTATTATTATTATTATTATTATTATTATTATTATTATTATTAGCCGTAGTAGTACCAGTATTAGTAGTAGCAACAGCAGCAGCAGTAGTGGTAGATGTAGTCGTCGTCGTCGTCGTCGTCGTCGTCGTCGTAGTAGTAGTAGTAGTAGTAGTAGTAGTAGTAGTAGTAGTAGTAGTAGTAGTAGTAGTAGTAGTAGTAGTAGTAGTAGTAGTAGTAGTAGTAGTAGTAGTAGTAGTAGTAGTAGTAGTAGTAGTAGTTCATCAACTTCATATCATCATTATTTATCTAATCATTTATATCTTTGTCATTTCCTCCTCTTCCTCAACGTGTCCTGTCCCCCTATCTTCACTCCTCGAGCTTTATTACTGTCACCATCATCTTTACATTTAGTGTCGGTCGGATTTCGTTGTATTTCAGTTCACTGTGTTGTCATCTTAAATAGTGTGACGCCTAGTACATGAGGACTTAAGCATGAAGAATGTGATGCTCCATCTTGTTGCTTGACTTTTCTTTATGGCCAAATACATGCTGAAAGGCTGGACAATCTGATTACATTACCCAGGAATGTAATGGTATGCCTAGTTTTTGCCTAACTATATGTAATGTCTGTCGCTCATCCGGAAATCTTCTTATCTCTCTTTTCCTATATCTCTCTGTATTTCCATCTCTCTCTCTCTCTCTCTCTCTCTCTCTCTCTCTCTCTCTCTCTCTCTCTCTCTCTCTCTCTCTCTCTCTCTCTCCCCTGTGTCTCTCTATCTATCTATCTATCTATCTATCTTTCTATCTATTTATCTATATATCTCTTTGCTCCTCTCTTTCTTACTCTTTCTCTTTTTCTATTCTATGTATTGTGTGTTTTTATCTCCTCAAAAAATTCTCCATTATTAAAACAAAAGTTTTCGTTAAGAAAAATGTAGCAGTAGCTTTCGAGTGTGAAACAGTTACTCTTGGTCCTCTCTTTCGTCCTCTGTAGACTATTATTCGTTACCTCTTACAAGAAAGGAAATCTATACTCCAGGGGCCACCATCGATTTGGACGAGAGAGTGTCCGAATGTTTGGATTCCAGAAATAGCAGTATTGCAGCGGCCCTCTTCAATATGGTGGTGAGTTTCGGACAAAGAATGGGGCTTGGTCAGTTTCTTCTTTCTCTAGCTCTGTTCAGCCTTGATGTATTATTTGGTCGATTTTCAGATGTTTTCACGTAGTGACTTCAACAGAGTTAGACTAGCATTACAGTTTTGTTGCTTTTGAACCTCGCGTCACCTTCTAATGTCAAATAGACCATACTCTATTGTGATTTTTCCCGACTCTATTTCCTAACATTATTTTGAGCCCTTTGCCTCAGTTGCGAATCGTACTGAGAGCGTTGGATCTCTCCAACAAAGGCAGCTCTTCTATCTGAAAAGATGCATAACTTGCACGCAATGAAGTGTAACTAGCGTTCGTGTAACCCCCCTCCCTTTTGAGAGACGTTTCTTTGAACCTTCGATAAGAAGGTCAACTTAAGAGTAATCAGATTATCTGCCTTGAGTATAGAGGCATCCGGCGTTAAAGTTGATCTCTGCCAAGACAGTGGACAGACTTTAGAACAGGCTTGGCCATGTGTCGCCTTCAGCTTTTCTTCAAACATAATCGAAAGACAGAAATCGAGAGAAACATGGACAGGCAGGTAAAAGGAAGGAAGGGGAGAAAAATAAAGAGGTGCAAAGCTATAAAATTAGAACAAGGAAAAAAAAATACTAGCGGGAGAGGATAACTGGGAAAAGAGTGGGCAATAAGAAAACTGAAACTGGGAGATGAGAGAGAATGAAGAGGAAAGTGTGTATCAGAGAGGAAGGAAGAAAGAGACAGGGCTGTGGAGAAAGGGAATGGAACAATTAGGTGTAAAATGGAGGAATAGCGGCAGACAGTGAGATGGGTGCACGTATTGATAGAAAGAATACTTCTAATAAAAAAAAATGATCTAAAGAAAAAGGAGAGATCAAGGTTAAATATTGTATATCCAGATTTAGGCAAGTTCCAGATAGGTGTATGTTTTGATAACTAGGTGACAATATTTTATAGGACAGCTAGACACCTTTGTTCTGTCCTTGCAATGTTTCGCATCAATGACTTCACAACTTGACATACGCATAAGGCCCATTACGGCCTGCTGCCCGTTCTGTTGCAACTTTGGTTGAAAAAAAAAAAAACTTTGAACTTTAGACTTTTCATCTCTGTTCAAAAAGTTTCAATCATGATTTTGAATCATTACCCCAAACTGTGTTCCGTTCAATAATGAACCGTAACTCTAGACGTAGCTTATTTTTACTTTGGATTTTGTTCTTTTTTGTTTGTTTTTTTGTTTTTGTTTTTTTTTTTTTTTTTTTTTGGGGGGGGGGGGGGTTAATAAGACTTTATGCTTCCTTATAAATTTGTTGGGAAATTCATTGTGACCATCATCTTACCCATTGACAGCCATATATCTTAGGGACTTTGAGATGTTGAAATTAAAACTACGTTTTCATTTTGGGGCAAATTATACATTGCAGTCTTCGTTATGTATCCAATCCAAAAAGGGGAGTACATTCTTTCGTGTGCCATATCTTTAAAAATAAAGACATATGTGCAAAGACAATAAGTTCTAGAAAAATTTAGCTACAGAAACTTTCATAACAATTACTGTTATGAATCCCGATACAAGATAAATATATTACTCCTGCTTCTGCTTCTATCGCAGTTACTACAATCCTGCTGCTGCTGCTGCTGCTACTACTACTACTACTACTACTACTACTACTACTACTACTACTACTACTATACTACTACTACTACTACTACTGCTGCTGCTACTACTACTACTACTACTACTACTACTACTACTACTACTACTACTGCTGCTACTACTACTGCTACTACTACTACTACTACTGCTACTACTACTACTGCACTACCACTACCAATACTACTACTACTACTACTACTACTGCTACTACTGCTGCTGCTGCTGCTGCTGCTGCCGCTACTACTACTACTACTGCTACTACTGCTGCTGCTGCTGCTGCTGCTGCTGCTGCTGCTACTACTACTACTACTACTACTGCTGCTGCTGCTGCTGCTACTGCTACTACCTCTACTACTACTACTACTACCTCTACTACTACTACTACTACTGCTGCTGCTGCTGCTGCTACTGCTACTACTGCTACTAATACTACTACTACTAATACTACTACTACGACTGCTACTACTACTACTACTACTACTACTACTACTGCTGCTGCTGCTGCTGCTGCTGCTGCTACTACTACTACTACTACTACTACTACTATTACTTCTACTACTGCTGCTGCTGCTACTACATTATTACTATTGCTACTACTACAACTACACTATTATTACTGCTTCTTCTGCCACTTCTACTACTACTACTACTACTACTACTACTGATGCTGCTTTTTTTGTATTGCTGCTGCTGTTGCTGCTATTACTTCTATTTTTAAAAGCTGCTGTAGCTGCTGCTGCTGCTACTTCTTCTAATTCTATTTCTTCAGGGTCATATATATATATATATATATATATCGAGAGAGACAGACAGACAGATAGACAGACAGACAGAAAAACAGACAGACAGACAGACAGAGTAGTAAATGCACCCTCATCGGTTTCGTATTACATAATTTGAACTACTTTCTTGCTCCGCTAAGAAAAAGCATGATATAGAACTTGTAGAAATAATACATAACAATTTATCAGAAGGGTGTATTGAGATATTTCAAATTGAAAATACCAACGGTGGGTATTAGCAGACGAGTCCTCGGTTTATTTGGTCGATAAAATCAACAATTTACTGCAGAGGTTAATCATGGTGCCGCACTGACTGTATTATAAGTCTCCAGCCTCAATGCCAAAATCAATTCAAGATAGCGGACACGGTCCAGAGTTTATCGGAGGTCGATTCTAGTTGTTGTCAGCCTGGAGAAGGACTTAGGTTGATGCTTGGACATAATACTAAGTTTACGCTTCTTGAAGTTTTTAATCGTTTGTACATTGAAAAAAAAGGGTCAATTAAGGCGAATCGCAACCCGCTTTTCAGTAGAATTCTTCTATTAAATAGTAATGATGGTGGTGGTGCACAGCTGTTTCTGCTGCTGCCGCTGCTGCTGATGATGATGACGACAATAATTATAACAACAAAAACAAAATCAACAACTACAACAACGTTGGTAGTAGTAGTAGTAGTAGTAGTAGTAGTAGTAGTAGTAGTAGTAGTAGTAGTAGTAGTAGTAGTAGTAGTAGTAGTAGTAGTAGTAGTAGTAGTAGTAGTAGTAGTAGTAGTAGTAATAATAATAATAATAATAGTAATAATAGTAGTAATAATAATAATAATAATAATAATAATAATAATAATAATAATAATAATAATAATAATAATAATAATAATAATAATAATAATAATAATAATAATAATAATAATAATAATAATAATGTATGATGTGAATGTAAGTAAGAATGAATCCTCTTGGTACTTGTGAAGTGTAAACACCTTTTTTGTTTCTTTCTTCTTTTTTAAATGTTTTTAATTATTGATCGTGTTCGTGAGTAAAGGAATATTGAGATCGATCTCTTGAACATGTCATGATTATGAAAAGATTGTTTTTGTGATGACACGTAATATTCGAGATAAAATTCCTCTTTTTTATAATTCCAAGTCTGCATGCAAAATAAACAGCATCAAATGAAAGCCAATTGCTTAAAAAAAATAAGCTTTCCACCATTTACAGTTAACTTTATATAGCTGTTACATGTATGAAGGTCATGACCCCTTCCATCTGTTTAAAAGACTAAAACGGGCTTCAGAAACAGATGTAACTATTTTCTCTCCGTTTATTGCTCCTTAAGCCGGGCCGCAAAATAAATGTGAGGGGAATATCAAACAAAAAGTCTAACACTGCAGCCTGGCATAATTGTCTATTCTCTGTCCGACAATTCTTTTATTGCCAGTTTTTTCCCCATCCGTAAGCAATCTCAACATGGAGTCAACATTTATGGCTGTCTTTTTGCTCGTGGGGGTGGACATGTTATGGCCTCTTAAACCGCTTCGGTGTTTTGTTTTATGTGGACGTTCTAGTCTGCGGCTGAACGTGGACATGCGGGGACTTCCTGATGGAAAAGGAAAAAAAAATAGAAGAGACAAGAAATGTGGAAGAAGAGAAACTTCATGTATAACCCAGATGTCAAGAGAAAAAAAAAAGATATTATTTTATTTAGATCTCTCAATTGAAAGAAGTCAGGCATTCGAATTGCAATGTAGGCCTATTATCCAATGTAATTGATTATTACATAATTGTGGCAGTCATAATTGGCTTTTTTTCCTCTCGATTCATAGTTACAAAATAGTTATTCTTTTCTATTGTACAAATTATTTTTTGTTTTCTTTTTGTCTCGTTATTTTACTGTTTTTTATTTGTTTTGGTTTTTTTTTCCTTTGATTTTTTCATAAGTACCTCAAAAGCAGCTACAGTTAGTAGACGTTTTTGTCTAAATAGTGGGGTTGGGTTTTTTAGAGATACAAGGAAAAAATGCATCCGTTTTTAATCTTTTCTTGTGATAATTTGTAAGCAATTTGTGTGAGCAGGCAGTTTCAACCTCACCTGTTAGATTTGAGTACTTTTTTTAGCCATGGTCACATCAAGGTAAAAAAAAAGACTCAAACTTGAACCGTGGCTGGATACAACTGAACTGGTGTATTCGGCGAAAATTGTGCGCAGATCGTGACGGAAAGATCCCACAGATCGTGACGGAAATTTCATTCGTTTATTGATGAGTGGAAAATTAGTTTTAAAAAATCTCGGTGGAAAGGTCCTACAGATCGTGACGGAAATTTCATTCGTTTATTGATGAGTGGAAAATTAGTTTTAAAAAATCTCGGTGGAAAGGTCCTACAGATCGTGACGGAAATTTCATTCGTTTATTAATGAGAGGAAAATTAGTTTTAAAAAATCTCGGTGGAAAGGTCCTACAGATCGTGACGGAAATTTCATGCATTTATTAATGAGTGGAAAATTGGTGTAAATCGCGGTGTAAAGATGGTACAATATATGATCTTTACGGTGGTAATTCACAGACGAATGCTAATGTCGAGCGCTAGGCAACAATTTAAGCAGATCGCGTTAGGTAATTAAGACAAATCTTTGTTTGAAAAAAAAAGAAGAGAAAAAAAAAGAAAAGATCGTGGATATCTGGATGGAATTATTATTCAGAGTACGTGACCATCTGACCAGAAGTGGTCCAAGATAATGGTGGGTAGAGAGCCCCCGTTGGGCGTGTGACGTTCACACTCAAACCTATCTCAGACGTACGTTATCGTCTCACCATAGGTTGCTATGGAAACTTGAAACAACATGGAGATTGTTTTAGATAAAGGCTCTATCGAACACTTTGACCTGCGATAAATCGAAAACTTGCTTTGATCCTGAATCGCCGAGTCGATTCTCATTGGTCCTAGGCTACATTGAGAGGGTGGGGGGAGGAAGGGTGGGGGGTTGTCAAGAACGGCCTTATCCAGTTTCATGTCATGCTGTTCATGACCTTCTCTACAAGTTTTAAATCCTACACCAAATATTTACCTCTTCTCAAACAATATTAGCTTGATTGTTTTAAAGACATTTTCTTCTCATCCCTTGAAAGTGTACAATAAATGTGTGTCCTTTTTCCCACCTGTCTAATTTTTCCTTTCTTCTGATGAAAGAGATGGTCGTTTGGTTTTGTTTCGTTTTTTAAAAGGTCCAGAAAAATATTCTCTTTCGTCTCAACTGAAAATTATTTGTCACTTGAGAAAAGAGAAAGAGATGGACAAACAAAAACGAACATAAATAGAGGTAGAAATGCAGACTGAGGTCAAAAAAAGTTGAGATAAATAGAAAGACTGCAGACACGGTGAGAGAGAGAGAGAGAGAGAGAGAGAGAGAGAGAGAGAGAGAGAGAGAGAGAGAGAGAGACAGACAGACAGACAGACAGAGACAGAGACAGAGACAGACAGACAGACAGACAGAGAGGAGGGGTAGAGAAAGAAAGAGAGAATGGTTGATAGACAGCAAGAAGCATTGCGCATGCATCCTTTTAACGCAAGCTCTTTTCTAGCAACGCCAATCCAAAAAGAAGACCTGTGGCAATGATAGAGCGGATCTCTAGAACCCAGAGACTATCTTCCCCAGACAGTCGTAATGACCAGTTGTCACAGCTCTAGACGGATCTCCTTTCAACACCCATAGAGACCAGTTCGACCAGGTATCGGGTATCTCGGAAAATTGCTCTAGTCTGAACCGGACAATTATATCCATCTATACAACACTACTAGCAAACAAGAGGTGGGGGGGAGGGTGGTGGAGAGGGGGGCGTTGATACAAGTACAGTGAAAGTTATCCTCACATAAAACTATCATCACAGTTTTCTAGATTTTTCGATTTATTTTGACCTGGATGTACTGGGGTGGGAAATTCTGTAGACCCACTAAAACATTATGTGCTAAATCGAATGCTAAAAAATGTATTTCTGTTATTTTTTGAAGGGAATAAGAAAAAAGAAATGAAAAGAAGTTGATTCATGCGTCAAATTGACTATAATTGCTTCAGCATCAAGCTTCATCGGCATAATAGTTATTGTCATTCTTGAAGTATTTACAAATTCTTTATTCATTGTGACAGAGATTGAACATAATCTTTAACGATAGTTTATTAGGATTGTCAAATCTCTCTGAAGTTCCTTGTCAAAGAGTGTAGATCTTACCGCAGCTTCTAGAAAATTATTACGCGACTTAGCTTTGGAGGATTATGTAAAGTTTGGCTGCTGTTATTTTGTTAAAGTCTAAATGCTTAAAATTGAATAATTATAAGAAAGTAACATATTCGCGCTTTATCAAATGGAACAAAAAATACACTTGGAAATCAATCATAATGAATAAAAAATAAGATAAATTATGATGACAAAAAAACAGCGATAGAAAAGATAAATCTTTCAAGAAGTTAATGGGGGGTGTATAATGTACCAGGTCTACAATCATTAACTAGAATATTTGAAGAGTTCAAATGGAAAATAATTAGAAAATATTAAAAGAACCTTATCCTGTGCGAAAAAGAATTCGCTCTTCTCAGTTTGGAGATAGAGTAGATCTAGTACTACTATCCTGGCTTACATAGTACAAGGAATGGAAGTCTATTGCTCCAGAGACGTGAGGTTTTAGATTTCGTGGTTTTCACTTTCACAACTCGAAAATCGAGCAGACGAAAATCTTTTGCACCATCTCGAGTCTCAACGAAATTATAAGACTTAAACTGCAGAGGGTGGAAATTTTACACTATCGTGTGTTCACTTTCCGTGTGTCAGCCATTGATTCGTGGGAAGTAATGTTTTAACTATCGGCCACCTCTAACAACCGCCAATTCTCTATCATCCAAGGACTTTTAGCGCCATGTTTTCTTTTTGGTCCTGTACACAATTTGCAGACTTTCAATAGATTGGTTTTGACACATAGCAGTTCTTTTCTACAATCTTACAAAGTAATGTTTTGCTTCACGGCGAAAAAAAGAAAAAAAAAACTCGGTGCTATTAGGATCATTATCATGATAAAAACAGAGTTTATCTCAAACAGAATTGAAAGAAGTGCAAGAATTATTGGCCTCTTTTTTTATTTTTGGCGGGGGGATGGGTCAAATCCAGTCTTTCATTCAGGTTATAGTAATGACAAATATCCGTAAGAAGTTTTTTTCAAACAAAAAAATGAGAACTTGAATGATAAATTTTCAAATTAATATATTTTATGTGTTTACCCACTTAAAAATGATTTGAAACAAAGTATGAAAAGCTACAGATACTTGACAAAGTCCTCAGTTTTAAACATTCTGTCAAGGCCAACATTGCATGCGGGAAACGTGTACACCCTCTCTCCCCAGGTACCCGACAATCATACTCCTACATTCAGCCCTGCAAAGGTATTTCGTTATGAATCATAACCGTACTTTATGAGTCACACAAAGACCCTACGCTTTTTTCCTTTTTTTTTCTATCAAGTCTTCTTAGACCAGCTAGGATGAATTATACGCAAAGATATTAGAAAGAAAGGGGGGCTTTCTTTACCGCAGGCGCCGAGTTTTATCTTCTTTCATTGTGGGCCCTGGAATGCAGTTATTTGCTTAGATGGCAGCTGATCATTTTGGCTTGCTTTCTGCTTTTCAAAATATTGCTAAAATATTTTTCATATTTTGTACTACTACTACTACTACTACTACTACTACTACTACTACTACTACTACTACTACTACTACTACTACTACTACTACTACTACTACTACTACTACTACTACTACTTCTACTACTACTACTACTGTTACTACTATTACTAAGAAGAAGAAGAAGAAGAAGAAGAAGAAGAAGAAGAAGAAGAAGGGTGATTAGTAGTAGTAGTAGTAGTAGTAGTAGTAGTAGTAGTAGTAGTAGTAGTAGTAGTAGTAGTAGTAGTAGTAGTAGTAGTAGTAGTAGTAGTAGTAGTAGTAGTAGTAGTAGTAGTTGTTGTTGTTGTTGTAGTATTAAAATAATAATAATAATAATAATAATAATAATAATAATAATAATAATAATAATAATAATAATAATAATAATAATAATAATAATAATAATAATAATAATAATAATAATACTGCTACTACTAATAGTATCACTGCTACCATTACACATGAATGTGACTTAAGGAGGAGAAAAGAAAGTTTGAAGTTTTTTACCCACGGAGCTCAAGATTAGACAGCTGTAAAAATCAGTTGGGACTTTTATTATTTTAGTGCAACACATCCATCGCTGAAATTTGAAGAGTTGAGAGCTGAAGCATATAAAGCAATATTTACCTCCCTTCCCGTTTGTCTGAAAAATCCCAACTTTGGGGGTTAAAGGAATTTTAATTGTGCATTCAACTCTCCTATAGCTGGGCTGTAAATCAATATTTTTTACCAACCACTGACTCACGGGATTGTGTATCAGTTCCAAGAGGAGGAGCATGTTTTTAAAACAAATTCGAAATCGGTGATTACATGTATTTGATAGGGTTAAGCAATGAAGTTTTTTTCTAAATATCGGAGCTTAAGGTATCTTGTTTTGTATTTGCAAAGGAGACTTTAAACGTTTCCAGCGAACAAGTTCAGCCAGTCTCCAAATAACAGCTAAATATCCTAAGCTTACGATAAGGGCAGATAGTATGAGGTAATAGATGACCAACGACCTAGAACATGTCAGTGGACATGAATTGTTGTTAGAAGACATTTATCCATCTTTGAATGCACATTTTATGCTCTTTGCGTTGTATGAGTCTAAAACCGGTTTGGGTGTTGGATACTTGATGGACAATTTTCATGACTCGTTGATGTCTAAGGAATTTTCTTTTTTTAAACACTTTAAATGTAAAAACTAGTGAAAAGTGTTGAGGTATTCGGATATTATTACTAATATTAGGGACTTTGCTAAAATGTTGCTGTTTCAGATTGAAAGCAGTTCTATTTTCAAAGAAGAATGCGACATCTTCGGAAAGCAAATTCAAAGTTTTGACATGATGAGAGAACCATAACTGTTACACAGGTTAGATCTAGATCCAGAAAAAGATGCAAAATTGAAAGCGGGGAGCATGTCAATGTCTACTCCCGGCAAAGCCCAAAGGTAAACACATAAAGATTAAACCTGAACGTGCTGGATAAGTCAGGTCAGATGACAGGCGGCTAATGGCTGTTTAAAATGGTACGCCTGTCAGACAGACGAACGGTCCATACTGGTTTCATTGGCTTCCGAGGGGATTTTCTGAGGATGACTTGGAGATTGCGATGAGATTTTGATGCCCTCAGGGAGCAGAATTCCTGAATAGCTAGTGAAAAAGTGCTCTCCAATATGAACCCGGGTGGAATGAGTCTTCCACGCTGACGTGGTTTGAAGGCGTCGCTTTTGTCCAGTACGATTACGAAGCGACAAGCAAAGTCGAGAAGTTTTTGTCACCCGTAGTCAAGGTGGGAACTTCAAGAGTCGCTTAGGTGTTGAAGAGAGCTGTTCAGACAAATAGTAAGAGGCAGAAATAGATGGAGAAAGAGATGGAGAATATGAGAGACAGAGAGAGAGAGAGAGGGAAGGGGCGGAAGAGATGGGGAGAGGTTGCAGGATTGTATGCCTACGGAGAAATTGAGTGAGAAAGATAGAAAGATAGGAAGAGAGGATATATAGAATGGGCTGGGAAAAAATGGGACAGGAAGAAAGACACAGAGAGAGAGAGAGAAATGAGGCCGGGATGGGAGGCTAAAAGGAAGGTATTTGTTAAAAATACATGTAATAAGATTATGGCAAGATAAGGAGAGACTGTTAGAAGTAAAATGTGAAAAAGAGAGAGAGAGAGAGAGAGAGAGAGAGAGAGAGAGAGAGAGAGAGAGAGAGAGAGGCAAGATAGAAAGCTTAGAAATCAAGAAAATCTAATGGAGAGATAGAAAGAACAGCTTTGTGCTGCTTCAGTGACTGGCTAGTGTCAGAGATGTGACTTCTACCTGGATCATTATGCAGTTCACATTTGACCATGTCACATAAATTATTTATCAACAAAACAATCTGGATATGTAGATGTATGTACACGACCATATTTTTTTTTTTTTTTTTTTTTTAATCACATACCGAGCTGTAACTTGAGACGCAGCTCTAATCTTTGTAACTGGTTTTTTTGGATGAGCCTTAAATTTGTGGATATTCTGAAAAAATTAATCGAAAATTTCTGATCAATGCTAAAAGAAAATTGGATTAAAAGCCATGAAACTACCCTACTGAAAAGTTGCACCCACCCGATAAATATTTCATGGATATAAATTATTCACAGGTTTGATAGCATAATCTGTATTGGATTTAACTTCGTAACATTTCAGGTAACCTACTGGTCGTAATTATGTTATATATCATAGAAGAACGGTAAGCTGTTCCGTTTTCATTGCTGTTTTCGTCACAAAGTAAGAGAGACACGAGTTAGAAACACAGATATTTTCCAATCAATGCTATGCGCTAGTGATATTGCACATAGTACTTGGAGTTAAGTTTTCAACGGAAAGTTATCGATGCCATCATAAAACCCTCTGAAAGACGGACAAGCCCCAAGATCCACAAAGAAATGGTTTACAGTATAAGCTTTGCCTTCTCGTCAAACCAATCTTTCTGAAATAAAGTTAGGAGGCTGATCTACTTTCCGAATCAGCAGAATACCCTTAGTGGTTACACCTTTGAAATTATTAAATTGATTACTACGCTTCACGTGATTTACATTGGGCACCATGGTCTACGAAGTACATATAGCGTACCTTACGATTTGCATGGAACACATCTCGCGACATTATTCTTCGCGCTCTACGCTTCAAGTGACACATATCGTGCCCTCTGCTTTACTTTTCTCACGTCGTGCTCTACGCTTTACGTGACACATATCGCGCCCTATGCTTTACTTTTCTCACGTCGTGCTCTACGCTTTACGTGACACATATCGTGCCCTCTGCTTTACTTTTCTCACGTCGTGCTCTACGCTTTACGTGACACATATCGTGCCCTCTGCTTTACTTTTCTCACGTCGTGCTCTACGCTTTACGTGACACATATCGCGCCCTATGCTTTACTTTTCTCATGTCGTGCTCTACGCTTTACGTGACACATATCGCGCCCTATGCTTTACTTTTCTCATGTCGTGCTCTACGCTTTACGTGACACATATCGCGCCCTATGCTTTACTTTTCTCATGTCGTGCTCTACGCTTTACGTGACACATATCGCGCCCTATGCTTTACTTTTCTCATGTCGTGCTCTACGCTTTACGTGATACATATCACGCCCTATGCTTTACTTTTCTCATGTCGTGCTCTACGCTTCAAGTGATACATATCATGCCCTCTGCTTTACTTTCCTCACGTCGTGCTCTACGCTTTACGTGACACATATCGCACCCAATGCTTTACTTTTCTCATGTCGTGCTCTGCGCTTCAAGTGACACATATCGTGCCCTCTGCTTTACTTTCCTCACGTCGTGCTCTACGCTTTACGTGACACATATCGCACCCAATGCTTTACTTTCCTCACGTCGTGCTCTACACTTTACGTGACACTTATCGCACACAATGCTTTACTTTGCACACGTTGTGCTCTACGCTTTGAGTGACTGGACACTTAGATCGCATTCTTGAGTTCTTTTGATATTTTTATAGTTTGTTTTATTTCTTATAGTAATGCGTTCTATATTGTTTCACCAAGTTTGATGATTTCTTAAGAAATGCTCGTATGTCTTTCTATTTTTCTTCAAAGTGCTATCATGATAATGTGTTTGTCCATTGGTGTTGATTTCATCGTGGTTCGTGGCACCCGTATAATGAACGTCATTCATACCTGTCCTGTTGGCCTTAATGATCTCCACTCCTGGCTTGGTATCATTTAGCTATAGAAGACATGGCAGCGGGATGTGAATAGAAGCATTCTTCTGTAGTGATCTGCGCTTTCTTTGATGTTTACGATCATGCTTAATCATTAAAGGTATTGACTACGAACCGGTTTTTGTCGTTTCTTTGATGGTGTGATGGTGGTAGCAGTGGTGGCGGCAGCCATTATGGAACCTCATGAATCATAATAAATCTGGTAACACCTTCGATATTAAAATTTCTTATCATGCTCAAGTATGTGGGCCGAGAGATTTTGTGGATTGGTTGCAGTATTTTTTGCTTTCACTGAGGAAAAAAGATGGCTAAATGTGGCCAAGTTGTATCATTTTTGATTCACAGCTTATGTTGTATTAAATAGAAAACTACGTGTGTTTAAAACACCTGAAGCACATCGAGAGCGAAATTTCATCTCGTTTGTTTAATCTTTCCCATATATTTGTGGCGCTCTTGTTAATGATAGTCATATTCTTTAGAGCACATAATTAAGCCGTGTCCAGTGGAATGTATAGCTTTATCAGAGAGTATGCAAGCAATGTTTGTCAAGAATCAAAGTAAAAGAAAGAGAATCTCTTTTAAAATGATGCTATTTATTCTCATGCAGTTATAGTAGTCATCATTTTCTGTGACACAGTCATTCACATAAATCAGAGAAAAAAAGAAAGATATATGATAGGGTTGAGAAACAAAGAGAGGGAGCTAGACAGAGACAGAGAAAGAGAAAGAGAGGCGACAGGCAGAGACTGTTTTTAATTTTCGATTTGCCCTGACCTGGGGAAAGCTTATCCCATGTAACCCGAGAGGTGTGTGCTCTTGGACCTTGTTCTATTCAGGTGTCCGACCACTCAATGTTAACAATCCCAAGACAGTCAGAATGTAAGACCAGTTGCTATCAAATATCCGTTACGGTAGCCCTATAGCCCTCAGCCAGAATCTAACGGGTAGAAATCCAGCAAGTTGTTATTTGCGGAATATGATCTGTTCTCTTTATTTGAAATCTGGGACATAACTCATTTGACCTTTTATCGGATTTCAATCTGTAGATGTTTTTGCCAATTATTCCTTACTACCATCACAATTCTCTTCTTTATCTTCTCTCTCATCAGCGTCTTCTACCCCGTCTACTTTCTGTTCTTTTTTTTTTATTATTCATTGCTTCTTGTTTTCTTTGCTTATTCATTTGTTTTGTTTTGTTCTATTTTTGTCGATCTTGATTAAATCAAAGAGTTGAAGTTATAAGACATCTTGTCGACCTTTTAGTAGTAGAGAAGTTATCTAGTGTTATCTCCATGTTTTTATTTTTCATATTATTCTTATTTGTTTTGATTCGTTCGTTAGTTTTTTCCCCACCATTGATAGCTTTTTTTTCTATATCGACTTTTGTACCCCCCCGCCTTTTTTTTTGCAATCATTATCGCGCGTCACTGGAGCTAAGTTATCCATCTATCTTGACAAGTACCGGGTGCGTCCATTTTCCTCCGATAAGTACAGTGGACACTTACAGCAAAGAGAGGACTAAGACACGTTAAGATCGATATTCAACCAGTGTGTTCCTTGCCCTCAGCCCCTCAGGTGCACCAAGGTCTAGCAAGACCACAATGACCTCCTGGACTAGACCGCTATAGATTCCCTAATCTCTCTTCATTGAACTGACCAGCGGTGAGTTCACACAACACCATATACACATGTTCACACTTGTTGATCTACCTTCAAGGTCAGCACAGTTATCTTCAAATACAAGAACAAATTGATGGAAGTTACAACTGTATTGTACTGTCGTCGCTTTATTATTGTTATTATTATTATTATTATTATTATTATTATTATTATTATTATTATTATTATTATTATTATTATTATTATTATTATTATTATTATCATCATCATCATCATCATTATTATTATTATTATTATTATTATTATTTTTTTTTTTTTTTTTTTATTATGATTGTTATTATTATTATTATTATTATTATTATTATTATTATTATTATTATTATTATTATTATTATTATTATTATTATTATTATTATTATTACTATTATTATTATTATTCAGACATTTTCAGAAAACTCAGCAAAAAAATATTATAACAGTTGGGAGTTTTATAGTCAAACTGAAAGCTATGGACACAATTTTTCCTTCTCATTTATTTTAGAATCCTTTATACGTTAATAATTATAATGATTTACATGTATATTATCGTGTTCCTTTCTGTATACAATCTGTCTGGACTGAGCATATTTCACGGTTATCTTAAAACGCAGGCATATTTCATGGTTATCTTAGAACGCAGGCATATTTCACGGTTATCTTAAAACGCAGCTTTACATAGTGAAAACTCCGATTTTTATAATCATTACACGCAATGTCGCAATGATTCATAAGATGAGCTAGTCATTTTCTCCTTTTCGACTAGTAGAAACTTTTAACTGATAATTTCAATAATTGTTCAACCTCCTAGGGGGTAACATTTTTCCTGTTCAAAGCAATGATTTTGTAGTGACATGCGAACAACAGATTACACAGTGGCAGTACAGCCGCTTGTTGGACTAGAGATTTTACCAATATCGGTCGAACGTTTTGAATACAATGTGACAGTGTTGGCACTCTACAGTTTTTAGTCTCCTAAGTCTGTTAGCAGCATTTCCCACAGAGACGGCTTCGATATCTAATCTAAATCTGGCCACTAGTGGAGGCTGAAGTGTGGATTCCTAAAGTATCAAGCACTGACCACTGGCCGAGTTTTGTCACTTGTGGGGCAAACTTGACACTCAACCCGCGGATCAATTTTGTCAAACTTGCGAGGAGGTGAGTGGAACGTCAAGTGGTTTTGTTTGCTACAGAACCAGCGGGCTCCATCAGGTGTTTCTTGAGCCTGACTTCGTCCTAATACATAGAAAACTGGTCAGTCAAGATGGGTTATTTGAAAACCGCTTTTGTTTCGGTTTCATTTGAGAAAACCAAGCACAAAATACCATGAGATATTGCTGCAGCATGTAACAAAAAGTCTTTTCTTCATCCTTGCTTCTATATCAACCAGTTTATGCCTTCAAGATCACCGACCAAGAGCCGGTTATACTAATTATGTGTTTGTTTATTATGTCTCCATGACTATACGCTTTTCGCCTCTGTGTTTTCGCTCAAGAATCTGCAATCTGTCGTGGTGGTTACATTCTCATTGAGATTACCTGATTTAGCACGTGTACAATGAACAATTGAGCTGGCGTTATATTAGATGTCGATGATGGGCTCAGGCCGAGAGAAATAGATCTAGTCTGAACAGGTGATTGCCGTGAAGGATAAAGATGCAGGAAGATTTGTGAGCTCATCAAGCACCAGCACTGAACGCTGAAGGATATCGTTCTGCATGCCAAGTAAATACCATAGTACAGATTGGGGCTGGTTATTCTGGTTATAGTATCACTCCAATCTGGGGGATGAAAGATCTCTGCGTTTGGCTGCCAGGATAAGTTACACACACACATCATTATATCATGGCTAGAAATCAGAACTTTTTACTGTTTTAAAAATCAAATTGCACCAAACTCGTGGTTTCTCGAAGTGACTAGATCAGCCAAACTCCTGTACTCGGTTTAGCAGTGAGAATATTACTATTATAGAAGGAATAATTTTGAGCTATCATTTCAAAATGCTCACTCCCTAAATAAGTAAACTAGAAAAAGACAGTAACCTACACCATAGTTTTAACCAATTTCAAGATCTATGAGCGATAGACTCATCTAAACGCCACTCTCAAGGACGCTTTAAAAATTTTTAGTTGTTTGAGGAATTTATCATGGCGTCTCGTTGCTGTCAATCACACTTGCCTCATATCAACCTCGTGTGCCCGACATTTTTAAAGTAAAGATGGGATTCTAAGTCAACAACAGCAGCTCGTGTCGCTCATAAAATGGGATATGTTTATTTGAAAATTCGAATAAAAAAAACGAGTTCTTTTGCGTATATTCATTGCACTATTCATAAAGAATTAATGTAAATGGGTTGTTTGAAAGTACATAAAAAGTATAATGGTGTTAGATTGTTGTTCATCACACCGATGCTAGATATTGCATGAAACTATGAGGATGATGACAACCATTGAGGCCAGCCCATATTTACAGAGAACACAGTTCGCGTGGATCCTGTCCTTGGTTGGTTTAAACAGTTTCACCATAGTATCGTCTCCTAAGTCGCGCTGAGCGCCTATCCGACGCGCGAAGCCCAATTTCCTGGCATTTCCTGGTTTGGTTTGCATCTTCAGGTCACGCCCAGGACACAAGGTTGTGTAGGTTAGCCAGGTAGCTCAGTCAGTGCATCACTAGACGGAGAAGTTATTGTCTTGTGTTCGATTCCTCGCTCGGTCATCTGATAGAATAGCCGACTTCCTTGGAATCAGCACTACTCCTGGCTTGACAGAAAGCCCTTGTCCCTGTATAAGATCATTCTGGAAAATGATGAGTCCTAAATCTTTAGAAAATGAGATGTGAGCGAGGAACACGTTACAATCATTGCTCAAATCTCAGCGAAACTGCAAAAATTCTCTCATTAATTTGTCTACTCAAATATTATCCTTCTCTTTTCGATGCACATGGACACCAATTTGAGTTTAACATTTTTTTACCAACTAGAACTAAATCTACGCCATATGAACGCGCTGTATGAATACGAGAAATTTTAGAGAATGTTTGGTGATTATAGTCTACCCTTTGAAAAGCTGGCTCCATTCTGCGAACCTAATAAAAACAGGAAAAGCGTGAATGTTTAAAGTAAAAAAATTTTGTTGTGGAAAACATTCAGTTCTTTTGACTCGAGGTGTCTGCATCAATGAAAGAAATAGTTTTTAATTATTGTTTTTGTCGTTGATTGTGATATTTAAACTGTGCTTGAAATTTTAAGATATTTTAAGGTGGGTCGGGGCGATGGTAACGAATGTACACTCTTTTTTTTTTTCAGTTACAAAACTACGAATCTAACCTTCCTCCTTTTTACATCGTTGTCAACAGCTCCTAGGTGACGGGGATAGAAAAACAGTGTTCCTGAGTAGCTTCCCTTTGTACTATTTTTAGAATTCTCTGCATCTCTCCTCCAATTCTTCAAACTATAATTTACTTTCTGGATGACAGGTGGTCACGGTCAGAGGCGACTACCACTACCACTGTTTAACGGTCAGTGAATCACTGGAAGGAATGTCCACTCCAAGGCTGGTCAGTGATGGAGCTCTAACTATCCAGGGGAATATGACAGCTACTGTCACTAACACACATTCTAACGCCTCCGCTATTGCCATCATCACTGCTGTAGCCTACACACACGTATTATTCAATCAGCGGCTCCTACAAGCAGCAGCTCGGTGTAGGGACCTGTTTACAGGTGAGAATAGAGAATAACCATAACATTGCAAGTTCGGTTTGCCTTATATAGCTTTTATCTGTTTCAATTTTGCATTAAATGAATTTTTTTTTTTTCGTCTTTTTTTTTTATTTATTTATTTCTTTGTTGTCTGCTTCTTTTGTTAATTCGTTTTTATTATATTTGTATGTTGTTTTGTTTTGTTTTGTTAGTTTAAGATGCTGACACAATACTATAGGTCTGCTTATTGAGCAGTTAAGTTTGCTTTGAAACGAATAGTGAAATCCAAGTATTCCATGCATCTGCAAAGAGAATGTTGCTGCGATACCTTTACAATAGCCATTATCTAGGCTTGGGGATCTTTGGCGAGTCACACATATCTTCCATATCTCTGTTGCTATTGACGCCCATCCTTCTCCTCTTGGTAAGCCCTGAGACGATTTTGCCAATTAAGTTTTGTGTTTGGACAAGGAATTTAGAAATGGACAATCAATTTTGTTTGCAAGAGCGCCATCAGAGCAGCTTCATCATACGCTTTGCTGCCGGGCATCTGTCGCGCCTGTCAAAACGTTGTGAATGAGACCATCATGGTGATTTTCGTTATGCGGGTGTTACACAATCATATGGACAATCGAACCGAACACAAGCTCTGTGGATCGATACATCATGATGGAGTTTTGTGTTGTCTGGGATTGTACAAGAATGGAAATGATTTGAACAGCAAGGGTCAAGTAACTTAGTAGGTTTCACTGAATTCTTTAGTTGGGTTAAGAATTGGAGTTTTTTTTTTTAATAAAGCTTGTGAACTCGAAAATATGTAGACATTCAATCAGATCTGCAAGAGCTAAGTAAATCAATAAGTTATGAAGTGCTGGCCCAATCTTACTGTCACCGTTTATGTAGACTGGGCTTGTGAAAGTTGACGATCTATCAGAGCTTTAGAAGCTCAGAAAAGCCTAGTCTAGCAGATCTAGCAGATCTAGTAGATCTGATAGCGTGTCATGCTGGCGCCCTTCCTTAAACATTGACACTAGCACTGCCTGGTAGTTGCACCGGGAAACACAAGCAGGCCTTTGTTATCTGTATAGGTTCTACTGTACTGTACATACTTGCCCTGATCTATCTCCACTAGTAGCAGTTAATAAACCCTCCATAGACCTGGCCTTGCACTGTATTGACTTAAATCCTGAGGGAGCCGGCTCCACTAACTGGCTCCCTGTTATTTTCCGAAGGTTTAGTTTCGTTCAACACGGCTCGACAAACTTCCAGTCCTCGCACACTGTCACTTTGTACAAATTTGCGCAGCTCTCAAATCTCACAAAATGCTAGACTTGTTGCGAAAATATGCAATAGATACCTGGTAGTTAGCACCTCGAACAGCACAGTTTCAAGTACACGTAGTGAATCTGAAATTAATTCTGGGACGAGTTCGTGGTCTGAACTAGCGCAAATGTTTGTACGCGATTGAAAATGAAATAAGAAACATTTCAGAGAACATCAGTTAGTCGCCCTCGTAGAAGATTCTTAGAAAGTCAAGGGACGTAAGGAATTTTAAAACCTGCGACCATCAATCCTATCAATCATACAAATCGTTGCACAAAAATTAGGGCGTGAATAAGAGAATGAAACTCGCATGTAATGAAAGAATGATGAACGAATGAATCTTCGGTGGTAGGGTTGTGTCTCACTTAACAAGTCCTGTCCATGTCTTGACGAGAGTCTACATTCCAGTAGCATAGATTTCGTGTCTCACAATGAGTTTCTAAAGAAAAAAAAAGCAGAAAAATAGAGTAGTTTAATTTATATCATTGAGATTGAAGTGGTTTAGAAGAAATGGATGAAAAATTAACTTCTGTGATGTATGTTCTGAATCCATCAGACGCTCAAGCGTTTTAGTGAGTTTTCGGACTGTACATTGACCACCAGTAAATTTTTTGCAACTCATGAGGGAACATTATAGGACAACATTTTAGAAACTTCCTATTACCTATATCCGAAACAGTGACATCCTTTGCTTATAACTGCGTATTCAGTGTATCTCTAAATCCGCAAATTGAAGCATGAGAATAAGTGCAAACTATCCTTCCAAAGTAGTCAATGTCGAAACTGACACAATAAGGATTTGAACCCAATATCTCGTGGTCAGCAAACCGAATGCACGCCGCTTGTTTATACTGTTTAATAACAAAGACCGTGTCGATTAGTTTAGTTCGTCTTTATTAGTTTATATATAGCAAAGGTAGTCCAGTTATACTTAGTCCACAAGGTGGCAAGTAGGTAGACTAGAACCTGCATCCTCATTATGATAGAGAGAAATGCATGGAGGCATGATTGTCACTTCCTCTTCCTAGTAATGCAGCAGTGCAGGCTAGGCTGCGAGTTCTCCACAATCAAAAGTTAAAATTAACTCAGTGATAAGATTATTTTAAGTGCATCGAGAAGATATAATATATATATATATATGTGTGTGTGTGTGTGTAATGGATATGAACAAGTTCCTTTTTCCCTCTCTGGGAGAAGAGCAGATCCCTTTTACAATGGTCAGTCCAAAACGTCCCGATCCGTCATGGTTCCGTTACTTTTTTTCGCCCTGTAATTTTCCTCGCCCGGGATTTCCCTCTTCGGCGCCCCAGTAAAAACTTAACTTCCGCTCCAGGGGGTTAGTTACGTCAGGGGAGGTCAAAGGATAAATAACGGTATGTGTTAAAAAGGGTGAGTGGGTTCAGCAGGGAGCCGTGCCGCATTAGGACAGATTAAGCTAAACTAAGTAAAAGGGGGCGGATTGGAGAGGTTTCCTTTGTGTGCGTGTGAAGGGAGCGGCGAGAACAAAACTAAATGAGTGGGCAACATAAGAGGGGGGGGAGAAGGAAATCGAAAATCGGCTATTGCTGTGAGGGTAGAGAGCGGGTCAGGGTGCTCTTTCTTGAGGAAGACAGAAGAAAACGAGGTTAAGCTTGTTCGATTAGATATGGACGTAGACAACGGGGCAAGATTAATGTCCAAATGGAAAAATAAAGTAATGGGAGATCGAGAGCGTGGTTTTCAATTGTTTCGATATCTCTAAATCTGACCTATAGAGAGGGAGAGACAGACTGAAGGAGGCAGAAACAAAAATACAGATACAGACAAAATGACAAGAAGAGAAAGTTTGGAGAATGAAAGAATATAGTATTTTGCTCAGAAAAGTTAAATCTGATAAAATCAAAGTTACCACATAAACATAAACAACTCTTAAACTTTGTCTTCACGAGAATTTCTTTTTTAAACTTCAAGAGTAGAACAATTCTATCAAACTGTTCTGCTTCATCGCCAGATTGCAGCTTTAGTAAATAGTTATATAGTTATGTGGCGATTTACCATAATTATATTACAGAATGGGTCTTTTGAGGATAAAATGGAATGGTTGGAAAGAAGAAACGGCCACAACAAAGAAGCAATGTCCTTTTTTCTTATTTTCGCATGTTTAATGTTGATAAACTGGAGAAGTTATATTCTGCAAGGAGTTTCTATGTATGACGACGTTGAAATAAATGTCAATTACATCAAAGATCTGCCAACTCGACGCAATAGTCTGAGGCCATTCTGAAATACGTCACCATGACCAATGTGTGATGATCTTATTAGGTAAAGACGTCTTGGAAATAAAAATCTCATTGAAAATAGACTGCGCTTGAGTTGTTTGTGAAGAGCCATCAATCACATAGATTGAGTTTGTCCTTTTTTTTCTGTTTTCTTTTGCTTTGCGTATTGTTCCTCTTGAGTCACTGCAGTGTCTAGAGATGCCTTTTGACACAACGAAATACAGGTGCAGGTACGACTGAGCGTTCGGCTTAGGACTTGGTACTCTTTCCGTCTTATTTGCGATACCTTGCCGTCGGAGGACCTCTTTAAGAATGTCCACTTTTCATCTTCAGTTGTCCGACGGGAGCGTGTTTGATGTGCCGAAACGGTTAGGGAGTAGTAAATAGAGACTACCATGTATTGTGTGGACGGTTTTATATTATGAAAATCAAATGGTTGCAATAGGCAAAAATCAAAGAGCTATAATGAAGATTTTGGTGGCCCGAGCCTAGGACAATGGCAATTTCCTCTGCAGTGCGGCGAGATTAAGTGCAGTACAGGGCAGTCAAAAGCCTAGCCTCAGGCTCAGAGACAGTCTACTGATGCAATGTCACTGTAACCTCAACAGCAACAAAACCTGTGAGGTTCGGTTCATGTCAAGGACAATGGTCGAATGATTGGGTGAAGTAAAATACACAGGAGACAACTATGACTTGAGACCAGAGTGCTCTGGGCGACCTATACCAAACAATCAAATACTAGGACAATTACAACCCTATATAATGTCACCATCGATTGGTTGCTTTATCCCATAAGAAGTTTAGCAGCATATTAAAACAGGATAAGACAATGAGTGTACATATTTATTTAATCAACGAAACATTTCGTTTAAGATTTTTTCCATGAATGGCTGTTCGTAAAAAAAATGGCTCAGTTCTTGAACCTTTCGAAGCTAATGGATACAAAAGATGTTTGATTTATGTGTGTGTATATATATATATATACACTGGGCAGAGAAATTCTAAGAAAATGTTACAGAATACATACTAAGCTTCCGGTATGAAACTGACATAGAGGATAGTAGTTCGGCCGCTATTTTAGAACTCCATAGCACCGCTGATATCTCTACAAGGCACAAAATATAATACTGGACCAAGAAAGTAAAATCGATTCCTATATTATTGATTTCACTGAGGATATTTTGTTTGCGTTATAATGTCCTTTGGCCTGTATTTCTAATGCCAAGACAAATCACGATTTGTGATGGAGAAATGGTTTGGCTACGCACAATAGTATACAGGAATTTTTTTTTTAATTTTACTTTCGCTTAGAGTTTTGACGCGATCTTTGAACTGATGATTTCACTAAACTGTTCTTTAACTGAAAAAGTGTGCCAAACCTTTGTGAAGAACCATTCGAGACATTTACTGATAGAGACATTTTTTTCTTATGTTTGTAATATATTAAAATAAAATAGCTCATAAAACGTTGCTATGCTTTGCCATAGCAAAGAAGCCTCTTGATAACAGCGTATCGTAGATAAAACTACCAAACCTCTTTGGGTTACATAACAACTCTGCATCGAATGTTACGGAGTCCCCCTTCTGACCGATGATGTTAAGTTCAAGTATTGTTATAGAACTGCGTAGTACGCACTGATTTACACCGTCACACTGACTGATAGGTGAGGCCTGTCGTCACGTAGTTCATGAATATTCATAACTTAATATGTCAACAATGACGAGCCACTCCTATCCTCTTGTCTTCGTTTGTTTGTATTGGATATAACGCGTCTAGGAGTCCATCTCTGTGCGGGTGTGCATTCAGTGGTTCTTTCAACATTTTTGTCTCAAACTTGGTTGTTGTTTTTCTGTTTTAATATCAATACTCCATTATTTTTATTTATTTATTTATTATTATTTTTTTTGAGTTTGCTTTGTTTTATGATTTTCTCGAAAATGTCACTTATTGATAGGCTGAGCAATAGATACCTGAATACTAGAGGGTGATGTAAGACACAATGCGTCATTAGGTGGGAATACCCAAGAGGATAGAAAGGGTTACATTCTTTCATAAGTGTGTCCTCCCCTAATTATCCGATGCATCTTAAACTCTCTCTCTCTCTCTTTTTTTTTTTTTTTTTTGTGCTCCATCTCTGCTATTGTGAGAGTATAGAAGCTCTCTTTCAATTCGTGTTGTTAATCTCTTATAGTAGATCACCAGGCCTAGGATGATTACTTTTTTTTTTAATTTAAATCTCTTCAGCGTAGAATTGGAATGTTATTTTATCCTTTAATTCCTTTAAACTTTGTTTAATGTGTTTTTATCCCCTTCCGCATACTTTCGTTGTCTTTTTTTATTCCTTAGGATACGTGCCATGACGATTAGCAAGCCCAGGCTGCTTGAATATTAATACCCTTGAGTATAAAGAGAAGAAAGGGATTAGACAGAGGGTTGACGCTTATGTTTGCTGTCAGGGGGAGGTCATTGTGTTTGGCAGCTCGCCTGCGGGCTGGGGAGTGTGCAAGTGCGAGGAAACCTCGCTGCACTCCTCGGTACGTAGAAAAGTAATGCTTCAATAGATCTATGAATTCCCGATCGGCCATGCGAAACAACAGTCACTGTGGCTGTTAGTCACTTCCTCTGCCTTACTTCCCTAAATATCGGGATTTCCATCTCTATCCCGCCCCCGCGCACACTCAAACACGTCTTCAGGGAAATATTTTATCAGATAATGCTGGATAAGGTATTCAGCAAGATCTTCACTCTTCAATAATGTCAAAGCGGGGAACCAACTTTATGCGACTGTTTAGAGAGAACCGATCTCCACTGCAGATGAAAAGCCAGTTCAAGAAATGTAACTGGGGCCTATGGTTCCAGATCATTTGCGACCTCTCGCCCCTTTTTTTGACAATGATAATTATGCGATGAAGATTAATTCGTTTTAAAATAATATCCAAAAGGCGAATCAGAAATGAGAAATGTGTCTCAAGTCTATGTAACGTGATGGTTCAGATTTTTTGTTTGTTTGTTTTTTTTTATTATTTTTTTTCTAATATTTTTATGTTAGTCTATTTTTACATTGTATTTCTTGTCGCTTCAAAGCATTCACTGGTGTTAGTGAAATTTCGTTTTCTTTTTGAAACACAGTCGCCACTTTCTAATAAAATTTTGTTAAGGGCACAACTTAATCATGTAGGTGTGTTGATACTTGCATGTTGCACCAGCATGAGATTAGAATTTATTAGATCGGCTTCGGGTTTATCAACAGCAACGCCTCCAATATTACAATTATAGCTTATAGGGTAGAGACTGCAACGATAGATTTCTTTCAAAAGAGTTTGGTTGGCTTGCTTTGTAAAACTTATCTCTCAGTCATTTAACCAACCAATCAATCTACGCAGCATTTGTTAGAACATTCATTTGCAAAAATAATAATAATAATAATAATAATAATAATAATAATAATAATAATAATAATAATAATAATAATAATAATAATAATAATAATAATAATAATAATAATAATAATAATAATAATAATAATAATAATAATAATGATAATGATAATAATAATAATAATAATAATAATAATAATAATAATAATAATAATAATAATAATAATAATAATAATAATAATAATTATAATAATAATAATAATAATAATAATAATAATAATAATAATAATAATGATAATAATAATGATAATAATAATAATAATAATAATAATAATAATAATAATAATAATAATAATAATAATAATAATAATAATAATAATAATAATAATAATAATAATAATAATAATAATAATAATTAAACATTACTTAGATCGGGTTTCTGGGCGTTTTTATCATTTTCTTTTCGTGATTCGTTTTATACGGGATTTAAGAATGGCTCTCCAGTAAAACTAAAGCTGGCTTCTTTGATTGGTACATGTAGTTTCGTACATCGTAACCGCTATAAGATTATCCCAGGTCCTTGGCATGACCCCTTCGACTCATCCAGTCATGCCGTTTCTGTTTTCTTTTTTTTTTTTTCTTTTTCTATTTTTTGGATGTAGGGGGGGGGGGGGTTGAAGATTGTCCATTGATTCAGAGGTAAAACGTAAAAAATTTCCCATGGCATGTATATTTCTACGTAAAATATTATAAAGGGAAAGAATTTAATGAATACAAAAGACTGAAAATAAATTCACCGATCGTTTCCCTTCATAGTCAACTATCTGGAGAAGGAAACAACCCCAACTTAAGAGTCAATACTTTAGACTGGTGCTTTAAAGAACTGTAAGAATGGCCTCCTTGGAACTCTACACGGAAAGTTAGGACATGTTGTACTAGATCAATTTTGGTTTTAAGGAATAAGAAAAGTGGGGTGATTTTAGAGCTTAAGTCACATACCTTTCAAATAGCTTTCAGTGTATAGATCTTACAGATTATAGGAATAACCAAATAGACATTATAAAGGAAAATAATATTGAACCTTTTGCCGTGAAATTCTTCATAAAGGTTGCGAACGTAGAGCAATGGGAAATTGACGTTTACATGATTATAATACTTTACAAACAGATTCAGTCGATTGCCTGATAATTCCTAAAGTCTCTTTTGTTTTGTTTTCTTCCCTGTCATCTCGAATCTGTTTTCATATTCTGTGGTTTTACATTAATCTTTTTTTTTTTTTACGCTGTGATTGTTAGCTTCGGATTTGGATTTTATCGATATATTTGATATCGCATCTTGTCATCCAAGTTATTAAGGTTCAGTTCTTTTTTTTTTTTTTTTTTCATTGAATTCTTCCTTTTTTTTTTCTTTTTTTTTTTAAAGACATTTGATACTGTTATCGTTTACATTTTGTATTTATTCTTAATTTATGCGGTTTTTCTATTTTTTAAATTGCATTTTTTTTTTTTTTTTTGGTAGGCGTAAGAGCTAATTGACGCGAAATGAGAAAGGAAAACTGACGCCACTGTTAAATTTTTTTTTTGTTCTGCTTCTTTTTAAATAGCATTTTCTGTTAATAATTTTTTTAATTAATTTTTTTTTTTTGCGTTATTCTGTGCGCAAGTTTATGGAATTATGCTTGTTTTTTGTAATGACGATTCTTTCTATGAGATACCCAGAAAAAAAAATAATAATCCGAAAGTTTAAAGCGCAGTTGGGGGAAAGGGGGAAAAAAATATAATTTTTATGGTCATCATATCCGTTATTTGCTCTCTCTCTCTCTCTCTCTCTCTCTCTCTCTCTCTCTCTCTCTCTCTCTCTCTCTCTCTCTCTCTCTCTCTCTCTCTCTCTCTCTCTCTCTCTCTTTTTTTCTCTTTCTCTCTCTCTCTCTCTCTGTTTCTCTTTTTTTTTTTCTTACTCTTTATGTCTCAAACTAATTTTATTTCATCCCTAAGCCTGTTTCCTGACTGTCCCCGATCTCATAGTGTGGCAGTCAATAATTATTCTCGAGGTGGTATTTTGGGGACAGTGCGTTTTTGTATTACTTCGCTCTCGCAGCTGTGGGAGACTGACTCTCAATTTTGGAGGTATGCTTGGAATGTCAACAAAAAGGTGAGATAGGACCTTGACTCGCTAGCCTTTGTTCAAGTTTACGACACCGTAAGCGAACGTCGAAGATAAGGATTTTATAATTATTCCCCTTGCAAACCAAGAGAGAGATAGTTCTAAATATATCTCAGAAAGTTCCTTGTGGCAATTAAATCAGCGAGATGGTTTGTAGACTTTACTTCTCTCTTTCTCTCTCTCTCTCTCCCTCTCTCTCTCTCTCTCTCTCTCTCTCTCTCTCTCTCTCTCTCTCTCTCTCTCTCTCTCTCTCTCTCTCTCTCTCTCTCTCTCTCTCTCTCTGTCTCTCTCTCCCTCCTTCCCTCCCCCCCCTCTATATCTCTATCTCTCTATCTATCTATCTTCCTCTCTTTTCTCCCTCTCTCTCTCCTTCGCTCCTCCCGACCCCTCTCTCTCTCTCTCTCTTTGTCTCTCTCTCCCTCCCTCCCTCTCTATCTCTCTTTCTCTCTCTCTCTCTCTCTCTCTCTCTCTCTCTCTCTCTCTCTCTCTCTCTCTCTCTATCTATCTATCTATCTATCTATCTATCGCACTATTACTGGATTTTTGGACCCTAAGGTAACAACTGCTTCCATAGGATTTTCATTCTTAATTCGTAGTCCTCAGGCCCAGAATAATTGTATTTGAGTCACTGACAAAAATGATCATGTTGGTAATGTAATAGATTTAAGAAGAACTTTCAAAAAAAAGACGATAAGTAGAGATACTTGAAAGAAGTTAGGCATAAGAAAACCATATAGTCTACCGACAAGGAAATAAAAATATGAAAGAAAAAAGGAGCAGAGAGAAAGAGAGAAATAGAGAAGAGAGAGAGAGATACTACGTATTTGATTGAAATAACATATGAGAGAAGTATAGAAGGAACATGTACTTTATGAAACACTTCTACATGTTGCATATCGTGGTTTCATTGTGATTCATCAACTTGCTTGGAGGAATCCCATACAGTTACAAAATGTTTCTTCCCATAAAAATGAGTTTTATAATGCAAGAATGGTTGAAAATGCAGTACTTTGATTATTGTTAACAGATTTAATCAGTATTTTGTGATCATTTGCATATATTACGGTTACTTGAAGAAACAATTTAAAAAACAGGATTGGTTATTAATTTTCAAGGGAAGCCACTCAATTTAGGTTACGGAAATCTTCAAAGTTTTTAGGGTTACGTACCTTTATAGAATTTTTGTATGGTCAAACTTATCATAGCACAAAAAAATTCTTGACCATCAAGGTTCTTAGTATAATTTTTGAAACGAATGTTAACGGGGCTGTTGAAAGCATTAAAACTATAGTAATAGTAGTAGTAGTAGTAGTAGTAGTAGTAGTAGTAGTAGTAGTAGTAGTAGTAGTAGTAGTAGTAGTAGTAGTAGTAGTAGTAGTAGTAGTAGTAGTAGTAGTAGTAGTAGTAGTAGTAGTAGTAGTAAGAGAGGTGGAGGACGACGACGACGACGACGACGAAAAGAATGAGAAATAACAGCAGTAAATTATAAGAAATTATCGATTTCAAGGTGGTCGTTGTTGTTGATGTTGTTGTTGACGTTATTGTTGTTAAGGTTGTTGCCGCTAGCGCCGTGTTAGTCGTCGGTTAAATATCGTCTCTTTTGGTTGGTGTCTTTTCTTGTCTGTAACTAAGCCGATCTTCAGCTGCCCTCTGCTGCACTTCCTGGCAATGAAAGTGGTAGGATAGAATCAACCACGACTATTTTTGACGCTTACGTGGATTTTTTTCCATCATCTGTGTGACCATAAACTACTGCCATCCACCAAAGCGTTAAACCAATGTCTCTGCATTGTTTCACAGATCGATACCCAGCTCTGACTTCTAGTTACTCTACAGTGTTTTATTTCTTTTTTTTTTTCTGATTGATTTGCTGCTCTATTCATGTTTTCTTATTAGATATTCATGTTTACTTACTAGAAGACTGAAACCATTGGCTGAAAAGCATTGATTTCTTGATTTCCTTATATCGATTCTAGCTGTAACATGTTTTTCCAAATGCACGAGGGTAAGAGCAGGCCAGTCTCATAACAATGAACTACGGTTGTGTTTCTCAGAATAATCAATCAGAGATTAAGTCCGTCTTTGTGTGCCGTCAATGGTGTGAGTAAAGATTGAAAACCGGTCTCCAGACAAAGACGAACTTCTTAGTCATAATTATTGCATAGAAGAATGAGTTGATAGAGTTGTATAAAACAAAATGGAGGAGGGAGAAATGTATATGATACAATGAGTGGGTAAGAATGTAGAACTAGAAGACACCCAAAAAAAGTATTTTAGATGTTTTTTTTCCTGTGGACTTGTTATAATAATCTTATCGTTGTTTACTTGTATTCTTTGCTTGGGCGTGTCTATTCACCACAGAGGCCCTCTTTCTGCGCATTGTTTGCTTTATTTCGGTGTGATAAGAGGAGTTGGGGAGGGAGGAGGTATGTTACAAGGTCAGATGAAGAGAGAGACGGATAGAGACAGAATAGGAAAGACATGCAGAGAGATGTGGAAGTCGAATTTAAAAATAATAACCTATAAACTCGTAAGCTTAAATCAAAGGCTCGATCGAACGTTTAAGCCAATTGTCACAGTTAAGTTCAACCAAGGTACTGGTTGATTTTGTAATTTTCTGAATTGATTTTGTATTTTTAAGCCCTAAAAACTATTTTTTTTTTCCTTACGCCCATAAAGTGTTTTTATTTCAGCAATACGGTCCACTGAGACTGAGACACACGATTCACGAAAACTGCGGCGGAAGGCGCGTGATGCGGTTCCAAGAAACGAGAAAACCGAAACTGCTTTGGTAATATTATTTTTTTTTATTTTATTTTACTCATCTAATGTTTGGTTTACCCGCCCGCCTAAAATTATCATTAATTGTGCTGACTAAATCCAATTTCGATCATTTAGAATCAGACTGCAGACCGTTATAAAGCGAGAGTGGAGTACGGGGTGGAGATGTCAGTCCGTGTTATCTAAAGGAAATCAGAAACGATAAGAGGTTCTTTCCGCTTGTTATTGCGCATCACGTCATGTTATGCAGTCCCTTGATGAGTCACTTCCAGCTACTCGCTTTAGGGCACTCTATCCAAATGGTTACAGCGTTTATTTAGTACGCCGTTCTATCACAGATTGATGGGCAGAGCTTAAACAAGTTGGGTCCCAAAAAAATACGTCACGTCTTGGGTGTAGGTCGATGGAAAATCCGTATGGTTCATAACATAGTCATTGCTTGAGGTTGTACGAGGTATATATTTATGTAATACTTTACCAGAAGTTGAAATGTTAATAATCACAACGAATACTGTAATAAAATGCATGATTTCTTATGAGGACTTTTAAACCATTTTCATAGACATATTCAAAAGGAAAACTTATTTTGTAAAATCCATTTTTTTAAACATTCATTATCATGTAGGTTTAAATAGTTGCGCGGCTAAGAATTCCCGTAAGGCAGTAACGAAAATTCGCAGCTTTCTAATAAGCGTTTAAAACAGATTGGAAAAGTACAGAATATGTCGATTTCCGTTACTGAAATGTTTGTGCCGTGAGTTTGTTGGGTTTTTTTTTTTTCTTCCCACCTCCTCTGTGTCTGTCCAGCTCTTTTCTCTGTCTCTCTTTCTCTCTCTGTCTGTGTGTATGTGTGTCTCTCTCTGTCTCATTGTCTGTCTGTCTGTCTCTCTGTCTGTCTCTCTGTCTCTTTGTCTGTCTGTCTGTCTGTCTGTCTGTCTGTCTCTCTCTCTCTCTCTCTCTCTCTCTCTCTCTCTCTCTCTCTCTATCTATCTATCTATCTATCTATCTATCTATCTATTTATCTATCTATCTATCTTGAGTAAAGTTTTGTCCGATTCTCATAACGATTTTCAAAATGTTCTTGCTCAGTCATGCACATCTAGACATTTTTCTAAATACCAATTCCCGCAGAATAAAAACTGATTGTCCAAGCTGTTGTTTTGGGTATCAAAGCTATAGTCGCGGTAACTCACGTACTGTTTCAAGGCCTGAAATTCCTCTGTTCATAACACTCCTCTTGAGATTCAGATCAACTGCTTCTATGTTTAGGTTTGGTCGCAACAGCTGTACCCCTTTCAGTATTTTTTTTTTCTTATTGCCCCATATTATAATAAGCAACAGAGGGTATTAAACTTGCACTGAACATTGTTCCTAGGGTCTATATTCTATATTCCATAATTTGAGAGATTCAGAACCCGGGTTAGCTTGGTAGACAATCAAAAATCTCTTTGACAGCTAAGGTAAATCTCGGGTTGTCATAGCTACTGTTTACACAATCATCTATACGTGTTAAAACCACATCACACGATCTATCCGTCCACAGGACCCCATGTCGTATCGTGCTGTGTAAACCAAAAAAAAAAAAAGTCTTTAATTATCCCGATGGCGCGTCCGCTGGGACAAAGCCAATGGCCCAGGGTTTAGAGCTGTCTTTAAACTCTGTTTTTGTGCTCTAGTGGGTTTTTAACTCCACTTGTCTCTGACGGAAGAAGTCTTTGATCTTATCTCTCCTCTCCTCTTGAATAGTCCGAGAAGTCAGCACTTGTGTGTAAGTGTTAATTCAAGTGCTAGAGAAGTCGAGCCTTGTAAAGTTTACAGGCTGCTCTACTTAAGATTGTTTCTCATGGACTGAAGCTCTAAATGTGACAGCATTAGCTCAGTTGTTATAATGCTAGTTGTGACATGTATTTCATGAAGACACTTTGCACACTATTACTATCAAAATGAATTTTTAAGCACGCAGCCATGCAAGACTCGTCAGTTTTAGCATCACATTATCATTATTTACATAAATCGCTATTTTTTTTAGGCTGGGATTTACATTATTGAAGGATCATTTAACTTTTGACAGGGGAACTATATTAATGATACAAAACCTTTGGATTAAATGTGAGGCATGTGCTGAGATGTTATGTGGCATGATTTTATTCTGAGGCATGAATCAAAGGATGAAACATTCTAATTATAGGCGCTCAAATTAATTCTGCGTTACAGTAAAATAGACATGCTCTTGGAAGTTGATTAGAACAATATTTACACATACCTGTCAATTAAATCGTGAGACTATACTGGTTATTTTTAGTGTCAAGGTACTGTCCTATGTGGCAACGCAGATAATATTCTAGAGGCACTAAGCGTTCAACAAGAGGGAAATAGTTGTGGCTTTGTTCGTTTTCAGATTCTTTATCATTCCATTCGTATGTTTTTCTCCTTTTTCCTCTCCTTTTCTTTCTTTCATTTTCACCTCCACGTCCTCACACTCTCTCTCTCTCTCTCTCTCTCTCTCTCTCTCTCTCTCTCTCTCTCTCTCTCTCTCTCTCTCTCTCTCTCTCTCTCTCTCTCTCTCTCTCTCTCAGTCTCACTCTCTCGTCTCTGTGTTTATTTTTCGGACCCTTAATCAATGAAGTAGCACAGTACAATATTTTATCTACACAAATCTTACCAGCTTACAATTTCCGTTTTGCATGATTCAAACAGAAAATTGTATTGCATGGGCATAATCAAACTTTTAACCTTTTGGGTTGTGTTGGTAGAATGATGAAGCGCACGTTATTTGCTAAGGCTGACCTTTTTTAAAACAAATGACGAGGAAAAGAAGATGAGGTATTAGTATTAGTAATAATAAGAAAAAAGTAGAAGAAGAAAAAAGACGTAGAAGAAGAAGAAGAAGAAGAAGGAGGAGGAGGAGGAGGAGGTGAAAATAAATGCACACGCACATACATTTATATCTATTATATATATATATATATATATATATATATATATATATATATATATATATATATATATATTATTATTATCATTAATGAAAACAAGCGGAATGAACAGGGAAGAATAAGTGCTGGAACCTTATATCGTAAGCCGAAGAGCAAATTTTGTGCATCATTGTACTTAATAGGTATCAAAAAGCTACTGCATAATGCTAGATTCATGGCTCTTGGAAAAAAAAAACTCTTGTAGGGTGTAAGGATTTATTGTGCGGGAGAAATTGTTCCAATCATCGAAGAAGCTTGTGCGAGAGAAATTGTTCCAATCATCCCAAAACCTGGTGCGAGAGAAATTGTTCCAATCATCCAAGAAACGTGTGCGAGAGAAATTGTTCCAATCATGCAAGAAACTTGTGCAAGAGATATTTTTCCAGTCATCCAAGAAACTTGTGTGAGAGAAATTGTTCCAATCATCCAAGAAACGTGTGCGAGAGAAATTGTTCCAATCATTCAAGAAACTTTTGCGAGAGAAACTGTTCCAATCATCCAAGAAACGTGTGCGAGAGTAATTGTTCCAATTATTCAAGAAGCTTGTGCGAGAGAAATTTTTCCAATCATCCAAGAAACTTACGCGAGAGAAATTGTTCCAATCATCCAAGAAACTTGTGCGAGAGAAATTGTTCCAATCATCCAAGAAGCTTGTGCGAGAGAAATAGTTTCAATCATCCAAGAAGCTTGTACGAGAGAAATTGTTCCATTCATCCAAGAAACTTGGCCGAGAGATATTGTTCCAATAATCCAAGAAACTTGCGTGAGAGAAATTGTTCCAGTCATCCAAGAAACGTATCCGAGAGTAATTGTTCCAATCATCCAAGAAGCTTGTGCGAGAGAAATTGTTCCAATTATCCAAGAAGCTTGTGCGAGAGAAATTTTTCCAATCATCCAAGAAACTTATGCGAGAGAAATTGTTCCAATTATCCAAGAAGCTTGTGCGAGAGAAATTGTTCCAATCATCCAAGAAGCTTGTGCGAGAGAAATAGTTTCAATCATCCAAGAAGCTTGTACGAGAGAAATTGTTCCATTCATCCAAGAAACTTGGCCGAGAGAAATTGTTCCAGTCATCCAAGAAACTTGGCCGAGAGAAATTGTTCCAATAATCCAAGAAACTTGCGTGAGAGAAATTGTTCCAGTCATCCAAGAAACGTATGCGAGAGTAATTGTTCCAATTATTCAAGAAGCTTGTGCGAGGGAAATTGTTCCAATTATTCAAGAAGCTTGTGCGAGAGAAATTGGTCCGATCATCCAAGAAACTTGCGCGAGAGAAATTGTTCCAATCACCGAAGAAGCTTGTGCGAGAGAAATTGTTCTAATCATCCAAGAAACTTGTGCGAGAGAAATTGTTCTAATCATCCAAGAAGCTTACAAATTAAGATTATTGAAACGGTGTGAGTGTGTGTGTGTGTGTTTGGTGAGATAGAATATCCCAAACTAGCAGGTAGACTATTATGTTTTTTTAGCAAGTATACAGCTTTTAACTGGTGTGCATGCTCTTTCCAGCATTCGCATTTTAATGGATATTGCGATATTGGAATCTCAGACCGTTCCCTTCTTTTCTTGTTTTTCTTTTTCTATTTTGATTAGTATAACGATTATGATCAGTAACGTTATCTAACTGCGGTTGCTCAGGTTGCTTGTAGGGTAAAACCGGTTAAACCGTTTGGGTTTTTCCCAGATCAGAGTGAACTTACGGCAAGAAGAGCTTGTGTACTCTGGGCTTTGCAAGCGCCAAAACTGCTGGTTGCTGAAGAGGTGTAGGGGCTCTCAAAAATGATCGCTTCCATTTTCAGGCCTGACACTGAATCTGATCATCAAGTTGTCTACATGTGCTGTTTGATTTTTTAACTCGGAAAATTATGCAGGCGCGCGATTTTAATTAATTTTAGAAAATATCATGCAATGTCGACCTACATGTATTAAATGTTAAAGGTAATATAATCATTGATAAGGAACATCAGACGGATAAATTCGAAATACTCAATGCTGAAGACATCACACAGACTCACCATACTCAACATACTCTCATACTCAACATACTTAACATATTCAACACACTCTCATACTCAACATACTCTCATACTCAACATACTCAACATACTTAACATACTCTCATACTCAACATACTCAACTTTCTTAACACATTGAACATACTCAACATACTTAACATACTCTCATACTCAACATACTCAACTTACTTAACACATTGAACATACTCAACATACTTAACATACTCTCATACTCAACATACTCAACTTTCTTAACACATTGAACATACTCAACATACTCATTACACTCACATGCTCACACGTCATGTCAAAGGCATCAGATAAACGCGATTTACTGTTTACTCGGTGTTGAAAAAGAAAAAGCGCGCCATTACGATTGTGCAGTAACCGTTATATACACATGACTTGTGTTTTTTTTAAACACTTTTACTTTCGTCTTTTGTTGTTGTCTTCAGGTTTTAATCTTTTTTTTTTTCGTTGGGATGGGATGGGATAGATAAAGTAGTCATCACAAAGAGCCGAGTTTACACGTGAGCATTAACGGACAGAGTTCATTTAAAGAGGATATCCTTCTATGAACGCACTTGATTCAACTTGTTTAAAAATGAAATGATGTGCTAGCACAATACAGATACTTTTCTCATGGAACACATTTTTTATGCACACTAGTTGACAGGAGATCTAGCAAACTAAAATTAGTCAAGAATTCAAAATTGCTAACAATCTGGAAACATTATACCGATATACTGAACAAACTAACCAGTTTAACAAACCAACAACCGTACACACAGTCATATGATTAAAAAAAAAATTAGAAGGATATTGCACACAATAGCTTTGGTATTAATTGAAGAGCAATTCACTGACAGCCTCATATTTAAAAAAAAAAATGAGGCATCAGCAGAGGATTGAAAATCAGCATATTAATTTCAGACCCCGTCTGTGGCACGGGCAAAAGTGCACCTAGTTAAGAAGCCGTGGAAAAACCAACACTTTACCAAAGAAGAAGTAGATCTGTGTTAATCTAGACAGTAACCTAACACCGTGCAGGTTTGTAAATTGGCCCTGTGGATCTTTATCGGTCTTTTGTATCTTTTCTTTTTTACTTTAATTACGTCGGGAATTTTTCAGGCTCAGGTAGATCTTCCAGAGTGGGTCTTTATCCATGTTTGCAGATCGTGTGTCGACATAATTACTTTCAGCAAAAGGGTGACAAGGCCCTTTTTTATAGTTGTTTTAAAATAAAAATAGCTGAGCTATGTTTGTTAAAGGGGGAGAAATGGCAAGAAAGACATGGAGAAAGGGTAGAAATGTTGTAACTGCAATCTCCACTCTCTCTTTTTTTCTTTTCCTGTACAGCAATTTTTTTATTCGTTCGGAACAGTCTTTCAGTTGGCAGACTATTTATCAGGCAAACAAAGAAGTCTGTGCGAACCAAAGTTGTTCTTCCCCGTAACCCCTCTCCCCCCTCTCTGTCTGTCTGTCTGAGTCTCTGTCTCTGTCTCTGTCTCTCTCTCTCTCTGTCTCTCTCTGTCTCTCTCTCTCTCTCTCTCTCTCTCTCTCTCTCTCTCTCTCTCTCTCTCTCTCTCTCTCTCTCTCTCTCTCTCTGTCTGTCTGTCTGTCTGTCTCTCTCTCTCTCTCTCTCTCTCTCTCTCTCTCTCTCTCTCTCTCTCTCTCTCTCTCTCTCTCTCTCTCTCTCTCTCTCTCTCTCTCTCTCTTACCACTTCCCACTTTCTTGTTAGCATTGCTATTAATTATTTTTCTCTATACTTATATATAATTATAAAGAGAGCTGAACGCTTTTTGATATTCATACACGGATAGCATGTATTTTTCTAACGCTGTGTCTCCTACTTGTGTATGCATCGTTAAAACTTGAGAATTTAAATGTACTTCGTGACTTCTGTTCTTGTTAAAAGCCTAACATAAATCGTTCTGAGATAGATCTCTGATTACAAAAAAAATTGTCTTGTCTAGTCTGACATTGGAATGCTAGAAAGTTCTGATTCCTTGGGTGCTTATTTATGAGCTCGAGCGGAACGTCTCTGGACCGTGCTTTTATTATTATTATTATTATTATTATTATTATTATTATTATTATTATTATTATTATTATTATTATTATTATCATATATATATATATATATATATATATATATATATATAGAAAGATAGAGAGAGAGAGAGAGAGAGAGAGAGAGAGAGAGAGAGAGAGAGAGAGAGAGACGATTTGTGAAGGACTACAGAAAAGGAAAAAATGTTATTTTAAAAATAAGTATATGTTACTATTTTTAAGCAGTACCGAAGTAAAAGAGAAGATATGTTACTATTTTTAAGCAGTACCGAAATAAAAGAGAGTTTGGGTTTTATTCTTCTCTTTATCTCGCTATATCTATGTATCAGACTAGTGTTTCTAAAACTGGTATGGAGCGCCAAGAAAACAGGCGCCTTGGTTTTTCATGTGAATATAATTATCAATCACAGCTGTTGGTTACTGAAAGTTTCATATCTTTCTTTACACTTGTAATTTTTTGCATTGTGGTAGTAAAATCTGCGATGCGTTTGGAAATTTTAATTATATTCTTACGGATATCAGAGCAGAGGTACCAACACTATAGCCAAATGCAATCCTATGGCAATCACATACTGTACATGAATATTATAATAGTAGTGTCATATTTTCTTTTTTTTATATTATTATATAAAGCCGCAGACTTTGTAATTTAATCCTTCACCTTACTGAAGGATGAAGTGTTTACTACCGCTCTGGTAAACTAGACAGTGTAATCTATCCATGATTCTATACTTCTCTGGCGTCTTAAATCCTGTACGATAGATCCCCGAGATACTTGACGGGGTGGGGGGATGGGGGGGGGGGGAGAAGAGAGAAAATCAAAGTAGTACATGTGGTAAGAAGTGGTATAAAAAAGGTCTAAATCCAGGCGATGGTACAAGGTCCACTCACTACATGCCTGAGTGGTCGACACACACAAAACGCCTAATTTAATCTCACATGATAATAAACGTCGGGCTTCAGGACTTTTTCCTCTCTCTGATGTTTCTGGTTTGGAGGAGCTTAAGATTTCCCCCGGACGAGGGACCAGAGTGACAAAGGACAAAGCAAAAACCCCAGTCTCAGTACCCCAGTCTCAGTCTTTGGCTTCTCTTGTATTGTGTCCCCATTTTTTCATTTTTGTTTCGTTCGTTTATCCTATTGTGATTTTTCGTGCGTTGATATAATATGTGCTGGTAGTACTTTTTCCCCCTGCGTCCAGCCTTGCTTTACTTTATCCTTCGTTTGTCCTGTTCTTATAAGTGTGTACAGTGTATCACCGAGCGTTTGTGACGTAACAGGGCAATCTTGCTTAAAGTAGCTGGTCGGCATTGGAGTTTCAGATTCCCTGAAACCATTGTGTGCTCTTCCTAAAGACTAAAAAATGACTCTACCAAAATAGGCCGAGTTTTCTTGATAAGCACAAAGTCTCTCTCTCTCTCTCTCTCTCTCTCTCTCTCTCTCTCTCTCTCTCTCTCTCTCTCTCTCTCTCTCTCTCTCTCTCTCTCTCTCTCTCTCTCTCTCTGTCTGTCTGTCTGTCTGTCTGTCTGTCTGTCTGTCTCTCTCTCTCTCTCTCTCTCTCTCTCTATATATATATATATATATATATATATATATATATATATATATATTTATTTATTTATCTATCGAACTATCTCTCTTTCTAACACACAAAACGCGGCCAAACATTTCCTCCTCTAATCCGTGTTTGTGTTTTTGTTTCCTCCCTTTTTTTTATCTAAGTCATAAATCATGATAATAAAGGACGCATCCGCTTAAAAGCCTATTTCGCCTGCTTGACGTCAACAGGTAAAGCGTTGGTGTCTTATCTATCTCTAGGATCTTGTCCATACGATATAAATCTTCATAACTTTTTGTGCACTGATCTCAAACTGAATAATAAAATAATACGGTAATGACGCGTAAAAAGTGTCTTGATGTAACAACATACTATGGCTTTCTTCAATTGTAAATAAGTGTTTTCTCTCTCTCTCTCTCTCTCTCTCTCTCTCTCTCTCTCTCTCTCTCTCTCTCTCTCTCTCTCTCTCTCTCTCTCTCTCTCTCTCTCTCTCTCTCTCTCTCTCTCTCTCTCTCTCTCTCTCTCTCTCTCTCTCTCTCTCTCTCTCTCTCTCTCTCTCTCTCTCTTTCTCTCTCTCTGTGTCTCTCTCTCCCTCTCTCTCTTCTTCTTCATCTTCTTTAATAAATTTTTTATTATTATTATTATTTAACAGTGCGCTGTATTAAACAGATGATATCTAACTCACTCATGCAAGCCATTTCGAAGGCTCATACAATACATAAGAAACACCCCAACATTTTACTCAGGTTTAAATACTTCATTACGGCCCTCGGAATAAACCCCTAACATATTGATAAGATGAGCTCGAACTGCTCGATATTCCCTCACACTAAGAATTTTCGAGAAACATAATGGACTTAAATCTAAATGAGGATTAATAAGAAAGTAAAACTAGGCCTAGCATTAATTAAGGACAGGAGAATATAATGAAAGATTTTTTTTCCAGACATTTATTATCATCCACTAACTTGTACATTTTAGTTACCATCAGAGCCGATGCATGACGTCAAACCAAGGGTAGATCACTCTGGTCGACCCTCGGCATGGGTGGTCTCATGCACAAAACGTATGGAGTTTGCAGGGAATGGTAAAAGGAAAGGGCGCGGTGTGGATATCGAGTTTCCACTTTTAATCTTTTAATTATGTTTGTCGGTAGGGGAGCCTGGGCCTGGTTCTCTCATATAAATTTTATTTTTCCTTTTTAACAGCGACCTCAAGCAGCGCGGAATCATCCATGGATACATCGAACAGACGATAAGACATTTACGATTAATGTTGTTAGCAAGGTGCATAACTCTATTTTAGTCAAATGGCGAGACTTGCAGTGCGAAAAGGCCTCAACAGACACTCTCTCAATAACAAAATAGTAGTGACCTACTTTAAATGGTATATTACATTCATACATAATTACATTCAAATGGCATCCAAATTTTATTTTTAATTGATTTTTATAAATTTGGGGTATTAATAGTGCGAATGAACGAGTAAAAAAACCTCAAAGAGTACATTTAAAAATCTCTCCTATATTTTAAAATATATTAATGAATCTGGCAAGAACTTTAAGTTGCATCCATTCTATCGCTTATGATAAATAAATAAAATAAAGATAAAACCGTAATTTAACGCCTTCTTATTATATAATCTTAAACAGTCTATTTTTTTTTTTTTTTTTTTTTTTTTGACGGCTGTCCATGACCCGGACAATCAGGATTTAAAAAAAACAACACCTTATTGGAGGAGTTTCTAGGATAACATTGATAATGTTTACGTACATTTTGATAATTTTCCTCTAGGTGGACATGGAATAAACTGTCTAACCTATCCTCCTGGATTATTGAACTAAAATGTAGCGAGAGATCTTGACTGGTACACAGGTTGTCAACAGGTAATTCATTAGATTCCCGCCAGTCCCGCGATCGCCCGAGGCCTGCTGCACTACTAATCACGCTCCAGACGCTACTGTAAAAAATGGCGGAGGGGAAAAAGTCATATATAACTGGATTAAAAATTAATGTTCCCTGGATTTTTATGCATGGGCAAAAAAATTTCTTTAAATTTTTATGAAATTATTTGCATTGCTGTGTTAAAACAAACTGTGGAAGATAAAACAAGAAAAGGCATAACAAGGACAAAAAAGGACTAAAAGAAGTGTTCTCCTCCTCCTCCTCCTCCCCCTCCTTCTTTTCTCTGGATTGCTTAATTAAGAGAGGCCAGCAAATTGCAACTGATCATAATTCTACCTGACGAATTACTAGGTTAACCTTCCAGTTTTTTTGTTTTTTTTTTTTGTTTTTTTTTTTTAAGATATTTTCAATCGATTATTTTGAGTGATACTTCTTCACCTTACGCAACTCGTCTCTGACACCCAATCGAGCTGTAACTAGAGTCTAAATGTTCTAAATAATTGGAATTCAATCTCTCAAGTTGTTTCATCACTTTAAAAGTTCGGAATACGGATTTTGAACTCCAGCGACGCCAGCGACGCCAGCGACTTATCAACGTACAATAACGTCGTTTGTAACTGCGTACGGTTGTGGGTGGACATGCGCGGCATGAGTCACCATGTTTTGAGAGTTGACGTCACTTATCTCGTCTGCTGGACTACAACAGCAGCAGCTGCTGTCGCTTCAGTTAATCTGCGGGAGGTGAAGTCACCACGACTGAAGATCTTAACTTAGGTGAGGTCAGCAAACCTTGACAAGGGTTAACTGATTGAGATCTCGACGGTCGACGTAATGTTATGCACAGTCACAGCAGAAGTGAACGATTCATTCAGTTTTAGATTGTCGTACGGCCCGTGGCCCGCTTTCCGGGATCTTACAAGCCTCGCACCCACTTTTCAATGTTTGTCGGCCCTTTCAGAAATAGCGCAGTAGTTCTGTCACATATACGAGCGATAGCATGAATGTAATTCAGCAAACCTGGGTTTATTCACTGGAGCTGGTTGTAAATCTCCCACGCGCACTGATTCCCCCTTTTATCGTCCCCAATATTCGATAAGGTTATAGAAACACGAAGTTGTGAATTATGTTATTTGTACGAGTGAAACAGCTTTGTGCTAAACTCTATTTGAAATCTCTCTAACTCTGCTACAATATTTATCACGCCGCTTTAATCTTCATGTGTATGTGTGTGTTTATTAACACTTCGGCCTTATAAATGGTTTTAGACTCTGTAAAATTGCTTTTTAATCTGATGAGGTCATAAATATCGGAAATAAATTAATCGATAGCGCAAAACTTTGTTTGTGTTGTCAATACGAATTTAGGTAGAATGAGATTGTCCTTTTTTCCCCTGATTGGTTGGTTGTTTTTATTATGTGAGAAACATCTTCTGAAAATCATCCTTTCACGTTGCAAAACATTGCTCACTGTGTCTAAAGTTGTCTTTTACAATTCTTTAGTCATTGACATTCAAATTTCTTTTCTGAAGAAAGGCATCAATACCACCATTATCATTATCGATATCAGCAATATCGTCAGCATCTTCTTCATAATGACATTTTCAACCAAGAACCCGCTGGTAACGTTAACATCGGATTTAACACCAAAATCTTCGTGTCTCGCTTTTACGTGTAAATCACACGTACAATTCCGTCACTTATTTCTCACGTACTTGGGCAAAATTGCGATTTTTCTTACGTTTTACTTTAGATATTGCGTTATATTAAATTTTTTTTCTTACATTTCCATTATCCAAGGTAGATGAGGCGCCATGATGTTAAAACGCACGAGAGTTCTAGAGTGGAAATGTTTGATGCGATCTTCTTGGTGACTTAAATGGACACTTCGCTCATCGTAGTCTTGATTCTCTACAGAAGTTGATTTAAAGGCCATCATCCCGACGTTTTCTATATCTAGAGATAGGAACTAAGTCAAGTCGATGGATCTTTTCGTTTATCCAGAATATGATGATGATAACGAGGAGAATGGTGATGAGCAATGACAGAGAGACCAAACGTGATTGAGTGGTCGCTTTCCCCGTCATGAAGAGAAAGGTGCCGTCCCCTCCCCCACCTCCCCTCCCTCCAGTTAAACCGAGGAGAGCTGGGGCTCCAAAGATGACACGCTCCACTGGTGATGATACTATCAGCAGTAGAGAGGGAGGAGGGAGACGAGGAGGAGGATGGGGAGGAGAAAAGACAGAAATATCTTCCCGCCGACGAAATAACCATCACCGTAAAGATTCGATTCCTATTCCTCCACCGACTCACAAATACACAACCACAAACCCCAGCACTATGAGTCCAGTGTACCATCTAGTTTACGACCTCACATCTCCCCCCTCTCCAAACTACAAGCAAACAGAAACCTCAATATTAGATAAAGAACACACGGGCAACAATAACAATTCTGTTACTGCTTCTAATACAACAAGCTTAAGGAATGTATGGTCATCTACTTCGCTTGGTTTATCTAAATCTGGTCCAACCACCGGACAAAACCACGGTCCTCCAAGGTTTACATCTACCTCAACACACTTGCAAGTTCAAGGTGGACATAGACAGGTAGATTTAGTCGCAGTGGGATACAAAGAAGGTGGGTTGCTAGATGGCCTTCAGGTGAAAACCTTTGCGTCAGAGAAAAGAGAGAGGGGAGAACGCGGTGAAGAAGAAAGTGATACGGGCATTACTTGGGAAAAGCCCGCTAATGTTTCCTCTCCCCCCGCCCCTCGGCCAGTACACAGCGCAGGCCACGGAGCAAGAATCAGGGAGCAGAACGAGACGATCAGCGCAGTTCTTGTAAATGGTGACAGCGACCGCCCCCCTCCTCTCCCGCCTCCGCGAGTACCGACAATTATCAATGCAAATGGCTACGCAGCAGACGGGACAAACTGGGGCACGGTAACAAACAATACGGGCCCATTTTTTCACCCCCACCTCCCCAATAATACAATCCACAAATCGCACTTCAGCGAACCGCAGCATGGCTACGGGGCCAATGAACATAGGTTGAGTTATAGATCAAAAAAGGATTTCAATAGTGACTCAAAAAACGAATTTTCGAACGAAAACAGAAGCAATAACAACAATCAGACCTTATCGCACGTCACCTGTGATAACACGGGCGCTACTAACATCAAGATAGATGGTTCTCGGGACGATAGAGGGCTCAGAGACGGCGACAGGTCACAGACCTTTCAACAGGTAGCTGAGGTTGGGGACAGAGACCGAGCTGACAGAGAGGCGAGGGCGGAGTTTTCTACTATTGAGGCCCCATCCTTTCTCCCACCTTCTCTCGGGCAAGTTGCTCGACACGAGCTTCAAACAGCTGATGCCACAGGTATTTCCAGCTCGGTTGCACCCAGCGCTGGCTGTGTACTGGTCTCTGGCGTGTCTGGAGTCTCTCTGGTAAACAACAGTTCTAGAACACTTGACGGTCACAGCCAAGTTTGTTTTATTGGCCGCGGAGTGGGTGAAGAGGGATGCCAAGTTGGGGCCGTGACACCAGCCCCAGGCGTCAGGGACCGATTATTAGATTTACAAAGTTCAGATAGATCTAGACCTGGTGTGAGGTGGGATACCCAGCAGTCTGAACACTCTTGTGGATTAGATTCTGGATCTGTGCTTACTACTCCAAGGATTTTACAACATTCGGGTAAAAATTCACGAGTTAGATTTGTGTGTGATGGTAACGGTGATAATTCTAAGCCTTTATATAATGGTAGTAAAACGAATTCGCGAGTAAGTGAAGATTTTAATGATATTCATAATGCTAGTGATGATTTAACACCTGGCAGGATATGTGTAAAAGACGCTGTGTTATTGTGGGATAAACCGAATGGAAATAACATTGAGTTTAGTGCTGCCGATTCTGAGCCGGAACATTGTTTAAAGAAGGCTGTATTTCATCGACACGGGGACTCTCTCCGCTTCTTCATCAACCATAACGATTCTGGAGTTGTTTCAGATAACGAACAATCCGACGGGAACAATCCTCCAGTGTCACTGGAATCCTACGTCGATCCGGTAACAGGTAAACCAATTGATTGGATTATCTCTACAGATAGTAAAAGCGCTCCAAAATCTAATTCCAAGCATGCAGGGATAATCGCTAAAGTTCTTGATCTTACTTTAAGCCGATCCAGTGGAAATACAAACAGCAACAAAGCTCCCTCCTTATCTTTATTATCATCTATTTCATCTTCAAAAGCCAGCAAAGCGTCGAATGCTCAACAAGTCCACCGGCCCAGGCCTCCAGTTAATAGATGGGACAACATCCATGTCCGCACTCCGCAAACACATTCTGTGTCCAGACCCAGCACACAGCGACACGTTAACCAAACATTCCAGAGACAGGAGGACAATACAGCACCGGCCCTGCCACCGCGACAACCGCCCTCATCCTCATTACCACAACAACTACTACAACAACAACAACCACAGCAGCTGCTTGAGGCTGTAATTGTCTCACCTTCATCTCTCGCACCATCTTCACAAAAATCTGGGTGCGTGGGCGCTTCTCGTGTCAGTTCAAACAAAGCAGCAGCAACCAGCGGTGACCTGAGTGAACCCATAGCCGCTTCTAACGTTAGCAGAAAGTTTGCGTTCCATGAAAATTTAGTGAACCAAGATAGATCCAATCACTCTAGTCGTGACGATTTTTCCTATGAACCTAAATTTAACGGACGTGTAAATAATACGTGGTGTTCCCCTGTAACTCAAGATAGCATAGATCTAGATGGTATTCATCCAAACCCAAACCATTCTGAAAGGCTGAACCATTCTCACGACGGAGTATTACATTATTCGGAGATATCGTCGAGCAGTCATGTTAGCGGTGGTTTGAACATTTCATCCGACGCGCTTGGACTTAATACCACCGCTTCATCAACGTCGAAAGTTGCATGTAGTATTAGTGGTATTAGTGATTCTGTAACATATCCCGAGCAAAACCGATCAAGGACATTTGTATCATCCATCTCGTTTGACAGCCCAGAAGCTACACAATTGAGAAGTTACCACCAAACCGTCTCTTCCCCCCTCTCACCATCCACTTGGCGCCCTCAACCTGACCCAGTCGGAGTTGTCACAAACTCTTCTCACAGAAACGGAGTCTTGACATCAGCCAACACCGAGAGGTCAAACACTCGGTTTGATCTAGAGATCGTTCCAGCGCCTATCCCCAGAGGGTACGCACTTGACCAATGTAATGACAGTGCAGTTGATGGTAATAATCCACCCCCACCGCCTCTCCCTGAGAGGGGATTAAGTCAACACAAAAATTTCTCCTCTTCTGTCTCAGTCGCTCATAAACAAAAGATAACCCGGGAGAAACCTCCCCAATTTTCTCCCGCCGGCCTTAATCACACAGACAGAGACAGCACTGTAAGTGATCACAGCAAACACTGGACGCAACGCGGGGAATTAATTTCTTTTGATCATTTACATAAAGTCGACCACTTAGGTGACCTACCGGAACTAACAAGCAGGGTTGAGCAGAGGCCAGACACCGAGGCTGTGTTATCTAACAGCCTTGTGTCTAGAAGGACATTAAACACTTTAGCTGGTAGAACGACAGTCCCGTCCCCAAGCGAAGATAAGTTAGTATATCAGCACAGCCTGCGCGAGGAGTGTAAGAAGAATCAGCTATGGAATCTGTACGGCTTTGACTTGAAAGAAAACGATTGGATCAAGGAGCGTCTTAGCTCTAATAACAACAACGCTATCGGGCTTCAACAGATCGGACAGGCAGAGCCCTTCCCAGGTGTGTATGAAGCCGGGCAGGTAACACAATCAGAGCAACACAAGCAGCCGGCGAAGATAACACCTCGGCAAAAGTTTGAAATTCTCCATAGCCGAGTGACAGAAAAGGTTGCTACAAATTTGCGTCGCCACGCAAAGGATCCAACCGATCAAGAGGCAGATGAATTAGTTGAGAAAAATTTGAATGAAAGTAGACAGGCTTGTTCAGCTTTAAATGCAGAAAATAGTGGTAAAAAATCCATTGCATCTTTTAACTTAGTTCAATTTCAAAACGGTGTTGTTTACAAAGAATCTCCTAGAGCCAGGTTCGAGAGGGACAGGGCTGCGAGAGTGAACGCTGTTTGTGCGCGTGAAAACCTTGGTACTAGTTTTCATGATGCTGCAGAATCTTCGCTGAGACTTAACAGATCTTGCGACGAACTTGAAACAGAGACTTTTGGGTCTAGACATGGGAGTAATACCAATTTAGTATTGACTAAAGCCTCATTACCCAGATCACTTTCGCCTTCTCCAGACTTTGGTCCTACTGGGCAATACTTAGCGCCTCCCATCCCATCAAAGCTTGCATTGTGTCAGAGATTACAGTATGGTCATTTAGGATCTGCCAGCGCTAGGCCAGACGGTTACCCCTCTATTAACACCACAGACAACGGAGACACCCATTACAATTCAGATGGTATAAATCACAGTTCATGGAACAACAGTGACAAGAATAGAATTCCAGCGGCAGAAGCACACAGCTTTGTTGCAGCCGCTTCCAGGATAAGCGAGTCTTCGATTTTCGCAGAACAATCGAAACAAGGAATCAGTTCTGGTGTTAGGGAACCACCCGTCACTAATACCAATCAATGTAGCGAGAAATCGGGACTTCAATCGGCCACACATGTCGATCTAACTGGTGACACTTCACGGCGTGTGGCGCATACTCTGCCAGCCAAAGAAATATCCTTGCCCTTGTCATTTCAACAACATTATGTGCATTCCTCTCACCAGTGCCAATCTGTACCAAACAGCACGGGCACTGGGCAGTGGAGTGGGCCTGTAACAAGTGAACCAAACAAAGATAAGGGTGGCAGTGAGACTGAAACTCGTGAAAGCTTGTCTGATCAGCAGAGCGCGTCGGGGCCGCAGTCTAAGGCTCAGAAGAGAGGACAATACCATCGGGGTTTAGCCGATGCCGAGATCCTTGCAAGTGATAATAGAACCTCGGCAGGGAGTCTACAGGCTGTAGATTTTTGTAAGGATTCTCCTCATTTAACCGAGGGTTCTCAACCGGTTTCGACTAGTGTCTCGCAAACTAAGAGATTTCTTACAGCTATAGAAAATATCACAACACACCTTGACCCGGAGACGCAAGGTCAGCAGTCATGCGCACAAACACAGCCAGGGTCTGTATCAGACCCTCAGGCCTCATACCGTCCATATTTGTCCGAACCTCAGAAGGGTCCGGCCGTGAAGAAAATGTCTCCAGGCTCTGTGTCCAGCAGTGGCTACGAGAGTGAAATAAATTCAGCTACCCTAAAGCTGAACGCATTTAGTGATAAAAGAAACGAAAATATCCGCAATAAAAACGCTATACTCAGTGACACACACACTTTATCAACGGTGCAGCAACTTCGACTGCGCTTTGGACACAACCCAGACAAAGGTGATTCACAATTTTCTGCCAATAAGAACTACAGCTTTAGAAAACACATCAGTGAAACCGATGCAAATGAACGCAAGTTAGAGCCACACTTCAACTCACTAAGCCTTCGTCCCGGAGAGACTGACCCTGTTGACGGCTCCAGATTGGCTGGAGACTTTGTTCAGGATTATTCAGATTCCAGAAGTTCTGAGCATCAAAAGATCCAACAATATCAGCTTCACCAGCTGGAATCACCGGCTCGATACCACAAGGTGCGTCACAGCTCTTCCTCGCCTCGACATAACTCTAAAGACGAGACTCACAGCAAGAGGCTTTTGAAGAAGGTGAATCGTTCTATGCATGGCATAATTCACGACCTAAAACCAGTTAATCAAGGAGACAATCGTCGTTCTCCTACTAGGCATTATAGATCGTGCCATCATAAAACACATAGAAGAAAAGGTTCCAGATCTTCTCCAAACAAATCAGAAACTGGATCAGGGCGCACAGGTTCCCGCAGTGCGTCTGCTTCCTCCGAGTGTACTATCTGTGGAGAAGAAGCAGCGGCAATCGATAACTACGAGATAATTGACAATCAACCACTCGCTTCTAAATCTGATGCAAACAATAACTTGAAAGCAACTTGTGATAGTTCACAGAACCAAAACAACCTATTGGGAAAGAATCCTAACAACCGCAATACTGTTTTCACCACTGAAGCTGACATTGACACTTATAACATTAATACAGAAGCTCACCTGAAATTCAACGGTAAAGCTAACCCCGAAGCCTTTCGAGCTAAGTTTTTCACACGGGAAGAGGCAGTCATGTTGGCAGCTAAAGGTCTCCGAATCTACGAGAGCGGCGAGGAGTACATCGCCATGCGCTCTCCTGTGAAATCCCCACTTCACAAGTCCATATCAGCCCCTCAGTTTGGATGGGAGGGCGCGCATTATCTCATTATGCCTACCGTTGTAGAGCCATTCAGCCCAAACATTGATTCCTCCACCGCTTATGGCATCACAAACCTTAACCTCGCTATGGCGGCAACTAGCAGCAGAACGCGTTCCGCTAGTGACGAGGATAAGGACACGGGCTGTAACACTAATACACTCCTCACACACCGCAGTATCAGCGACAGCGGGGCATCTCGGCGCTGCTCCACCTCCAGATTTGACAATGATCTTGACGCCTCTGATTTTTTCGCGGGCCATAGGAGCGATGGCGACGACTATGGCGATGAGGCTAACGGTTTTAACGACATTAATTACAACGATGATGACAATGCCAACAATCAAGATTCCAGCTATTTGCCCATGCGCGAGAGGAAATTAAGCGCGCGACATCGAGCTATGTCCGTAGATGTACTTTATCGAGAGCGTCCTGAACGGATTCAATCTGACTCTGAACCCTTGTCCCCAGGCCGGAGACACATGATGAGGAGGTTTTTCCAGCCTCAGACCAACGTAGACAAAGATAGAGAGAGGGCATATGTCGAATGGAAGACGTGCTCTGGCTGGGTTGGTAAAATGGACATGAGGAGAGCTCAAAATGGTCGTAACTCCCGAGGCTATGTCGAATGGGACACCATATGGACCGCGGCGACGCCTTGGGGAGCCAAAGAAGATGACGAGCACGTATATGATGTGATCGCGGAAAACAGCTCCACTTGTTCCACAGAGGATGCCGTAACCAAGGAAACAAGCAAGGCAGGGGAAGAGGAGACATCCTTGAAACGTGAAAAGAATGTGCGAGATAGTGTGGAGATGAAGCTAGTCACGTCTGTAGCCCTTGACACGCCACCAGCTCTTCCAGAAAGAACATACATCAACAAAATAAAAAACACTAAACCTAGTGATAGCAATGGTAATTCTTCCACATCATCGGCTTCCTCTGCAACTGCGCACAGGCATCATCATCACCATGTACACTGTAAGTGTAAAAAGCATCATCATCACCATCACCACCATCATCATAACCACAGCCACAACCATCATCGCTATCACAATCACCATCCTCACCAGCAAGAGAACCACCAGCAACCGTTTTTACCACAGAAAACTCCTCCCCAAAGACCACTCAAACCATCCAGCCTCAATATCTCATCAAAAGAACAACAGATGCAGCAACAATCGCCATCCACTCCTTCACCATTATCTACACCAACAAAAAGTAAAGCCCCACCGTCTAACAAGCCACCACCGAAACCGCCCAGGCACCAACTCATGTCTGCACAAAGTACGACTTCTCAAATTCATGTACTTCAACAACAACAACCCATCGCCACAAATGCGCTGCAACATCCTGCAGACGCCGTTCCTCTGACTACAGGGGCCAGCACAGGAAGCGGTATTGCCACTGCTGCAGTCTCGGAGAATTATTCCGAAGTCCATAAACTCAAGGGCTACAAGTTCACCAGTCTCCTCACAGCCACAGAATCTGAATCCCCAGTCCCGCAACTGATTGATAAACACCCGCCAGATCCTAACGCCATCTACTCAGAGACTTACTGGCACTTAGGCCCTGCTGTAGCTCCACAGGCCCATGCCGCCGTCTGGCAGTCTGGTGACGTACTCGACTACATTGACGGCTTGCACGACTCCATGTCACCCAAGCGCAGAGAGAACATTTATATTTTGCTCAACAACAAGAAGACTAGGGCGAAGTTTTCCGAATCACTGGAGATCGAATCAAGACTTATGAGCAAAGGTCTTTTGTCGCCTTCCCCTTCCTCCACAACGTCGGCAGCATCCTCTTCTCCCCTTCCCCCTTCCTGTGTTGCCTCGGCGTCTTGCTCTTTCCCATCATTCGTCATGTCCCGTTTCTCTGAAAGCAGTAGCGTTTCGACCAAATCGACGGAAGTGACGTCATTTGCTTCTCCGGTGTCCTCCCCCACTGTGAGCAAGACCGGAAACATGACATGTTCGGCGCTGACGACACCAACTGTGATAGCAACAACACATCATACCAGAGTCATAAAAAGGAAAGGGGCTACAGCACCTGTCTCATCAACGTATGTCTAAAGTAGGAGACAGGTACTTACCGAGATTGCTATATAAACAGAAATATTACAATACGTGAATCATTCAGCAAACATTCTGACGAAATAAAACAAATGCTCATCCAAAGATACATGTACCTGTATGAAACAAATCATTTTATTTTAGGTATAATACCTGATGGGTGTTTATTTTTTTTATTTATTTATTTAACATTAATCAGCATCACCCCAAAAGCTTTCAAATAGATGCTTAGTTTTATTATTTAAGCATTATTCTTTTGTTCTTATTTAAATAAAAAGTGCATCTGAAAGGATAATTTGATACTTTTATAATAGGACAGTTTTGAGTTGAATATTTCCATGATAACAGTTTAGGTTTTTTCCCTCTTTTTTTTTTTTTTTTTGTTTTTTTTTTTTATGAAGAAACAAAGATTGCTCTATTGATTTAATAAAAGCAATGGGATTGACATGTAGGGGTATTAACGATATACACATGAAAATTCTGATAGTCTTAACATTCAATAAGGTTGCACTTTTGGGATAGAGCTATCGCAGTTAAAATGTTAGTTTTATATATATCATCTTTATATATATATATATATATATATATTATATTATATTTCTGCTTGCTACCATAGTTGAGGGGAGAGAGAAAGAGAGTGAGAGAGAGAGAGAGAGAGAGAGAGAGAGAGAGAGAGAGAGAGAGAGAGAGAGAAAGAAAGACATGGTGAAAAAGAGGGGTTTTTTTGTATTTTTGTTGTTGTTTGGTCTGACTCTGCATCCGTTTCAAACATTGACTTTGTTCTAATTGATTTTGTGGATATAATAACACATTAAAATAGAAATATACAGCTTATTTTACTTTTTATTAAATGTAATTTAGGCATTCTGACATTAAGTTCAGTTCTGTTTTCAAATGTCAACAATTTATTTTCAAAACTGAATATGCGCCAATGTCTGAACACATCTTGATTATTGATACATTGTTTGAAACTCTAAGTCCGTCCAATTCAGACTCATGCTTCTCTTATTTGGACAATAAGCTTCTTGAATGATTGTATCTCAGGTGCCTATTTTGACATTTCCTTAATGTGAATGGCTTTTATCACCACAACATAATTACATGTATTTAAAATAAATAAAATAGTCGAAGTTGAATTTTAGGATTTGAAAGAAACAAAAATTAAGACAGTCAATTCTGTATTGAGATCTAGTAAGTTCATTCACTATTTTGATGCCCTTTCTTTTTTAATTTTTTTTTAATGGATAAGTTGAATTTTGGATAAATTTGAGTCGCCAAACAACATCAACTTATCAGAAGTCATCCATAGAATCCCATACCCATACCCATAGAATCTGTTTCATGCTTAATGGTTCCCTTGTTTCAGACAAGATGATCACGTTTTATTAAAAAGCTAGTAAAATAGCCATCCCCACATGTCCTTAAAAAATGACACCATAAAATGCTTTGTGAAGGACTGGATAATGATCTTACTGTATGATTTCAACTTTCTCATAACAACCATTTATTCAAAATTATCTGAATATTATCCTCTTTATAATTTTTTCCCTCATTCAACTGGGATTTTTTTCCCTGACAGATGTTTTATGAAAGTTTGCCAAATTTTTACTCTCTTCACTTACGAAATTTGTCTTTGACGCAACAGTATCTGTATCCCAATGTCTGTGCATTTGATTTTAGAAGTATCGTGTACATGTATTATTTTATAAACAGATAATCAACATTTTATAAAGAAAAATTTATAAATGTAGTCCAAGATATTTTTGATGTGTCAAAACTTATTTGTAGGTTAAGATTTTAGCTTAAGTTTTGTATTCTTTACATTGATGAGCCCATCATGATTGTGATTATTTTACTTATGAATCTCCTTGTCCTTTTCTGTGAATATTTTGCATTTAAAGAGTGTATGTCAGGTTTATATAATCCATATTAATTGATAGTCTAAGTGAGAAAAAAAATGTTTGAATCAATGTAACTTGCATACAATCTAAAATGGCGAATGTCAAAAACTGCTCAAGACATTTTTAAAAACCACATCTTTTTGGAGATTTACATTTTCAGCATTTAGGGAATAAGATAAACAATGCTCTTGTTACCTGTGAAAGTAAAAACTGAAAAAAAAAAAAACTTCATTTGGATTGGATATCAGATATGTATTTTTGAAGACTTCAAGATGTATTGCAGTTTTGTTAAGCCAGGGTGTTGTGTAAAGAATAAGAAAATTGGCTGAGGCCACTTTATAATATATATTTTTCTGCAGTTTTTCAGGGTTTTATTTTATACTAAAAATAGTTTTATTACTTTCAACTGAAATAGTTGTTAAGATTTTCTCTTGATTTTCCACCTCATACTTGATGAAACTCATATTGAAAGCATTGCAATTTCATATTTGTGAAAATTGTTATTATTATTAATTGCTCAACTTGAGAGCGCTACTTAAAGCTTGGTCCATCATATATATATATATATATATCAGTTTCATCCTTGGTTGGTTTAGGAGAAATAGGTAGGCCTTCTAATACAAAAGTAGCTGTGGTAAGGATCAATTAAATATCAGCCTGATCATTGCTGTAACCTACAATGACCATTCTCCCAGTATGCCACTGCTCCACTAAGAAATATGCACAAGTGGATTGGACATATATAAACCTATTTTTTTTTATCTTGGAATATAGTTTCTAATGTACTACAATAATTAATTTATGGACTATTGACCTGGTACTTGTTTTCATGAAGTAACCTGAAAGCAATCAACAAAACATTGAAAAAGCCGTGTCCCTAATACGTGTAGTTTAAATAAATTGATTTCGTTACGTGCTCTATTTTGAATATTTTTTTTGCATTTAACAGTGATTATCATTTGAAGGCATCATTATATAAATCTGTTATCTGATTGATTCATCGTTTAAGTGATCTATAATTTTGTTCTCATATAGGATTTTAAATGATAAAAAATATTTTTGAATTAAAGCAAATAACCTGAATTATCTGTCCAAGCAAAATATACATTTTAACAGTTTGATTTCAAGAAACTAGCCCCTAAAATCTCAATTCGAAACAAAATGAATTCAAGGAAAGTAGAATTATATATATATCAAGCCTTGTGGTTAAAACATTACTGGCACACAGCCACTTGAAGTTGAGCAAGTTTCTTTTTCTAAGATTAAAAAAAAGCTGCATGTTTACTTCACTTGTAAATTTTAAGATGCAATGTACAAACATTTCATATTGTGTTCAGTAAGTTCTATTGAATTGAACGTAAGTTGAAACAGTTGATTTCTGTTAAAAAAAAAACACACACAAGAAAAACAAAAAAAAAGAAAACTGTAATAATTACATTCAAAGCTTATGCATGTCTTTTGAAATATCTCCATAAGTGGTACAGTGCAGTCTGTTTTAGGCTAATAAATTTTTTTTTACCTTTTATTTCTAATGAGCATTGTCAATACTTTAACTTTAAAACCATAGGTTTCTAATCATATAATATATTATTGTATTATGATGATTGATCATGCCTTAATTCTCAACTTTAGTTCTCTATCATGTGTTAAGATTTTTGAATGTTAAGTTGATTATGAACAAACAAAAATGGCTTGTTCTCATTTCATTGCTATTCCGGTGAGCTGAAAAAAATCCTCATTCTTTTCTACTAACTAAAGTATATTTTTTCTGCTTGATGAATATACATGAGTAATAATGGCTGTATGTGTGTTGTGTGTGTTTGCCTTGAAAAATCATGTTCATTCACCTAAAGCTGTACAGTTTTTATTTTTTTTTTTTTTAAATTTCAATATTTGTTATGACCATCCATAATTTGTGTTCAATCTGATCATATTCTAGCATATAACATGCACTTAAAATAAATGTTGCATGGCTCAACTTGACACTAAATAAAACATTGGTATTGAATTGTGTCCTTTGAAAACTACTTTATTGTAAAACAATGTTAAGTATGAAAATTAAGGAAGTGAGAGACTGGGAAATGTGAAATGCAGCTTAAAAACCTCAAATCTTGATAATTGGCACATGTAGCTAAATATCTCAAAGTAGCAATTAATCTCTCGTGAGCACTGATCAGGTCCTAAGCACTGTCACTGGCTTATCTATGACTGTCCAGCAAGATGTAATAAAACCCTACTTCATCCATTCGTATATAAGTGTAAAAATCTTGGGGATATGAGTGTAATTCCTGTAAACTATTCTAAGACAACTGCTCTTGTTTTAGTAGCCAATCTTTCATCCATACAGATCTCCCTTTTCTTTTTTTTTCTTCTTCATCTTCTGATGACACAGTATAAATAGTTTGTCGTCAGAATGAAGATACTCTGCCATTTGTACTTTAAAGAAAAATAATGCCTGTCTGATAACTCACTTGGTAAGATATTTGCGCCACCGACCACAACCTCGCACAGTCACCTCAGACTTTAAAAGGTACGCTCCTGTTATGTGGCACCACCTTGACAGTTAACCAGGCTGCAGGATATCTCAGTCTTTCATTAAGTTTAACAAGCTTTAGTTGAGATGAAGGTCTGTAGAGGCTATTACGTAGTCTATTCTTTCTTCTAGGTGGGGTACTTTCTCTCTATAAAAAAGCTTTTATTTCCAGTGCTTTTTTTCTGATGGAAATAGAAATATCTACGTATAATCCTGGCTTCCAGCTCCTATTTTTCATTCAAGACTTTGAATTTATTTCGTTGCACAATTTTGCTTTCATTATGGACTTGTTTTGAAGAGGTTTTTTTTTTAAATCATTATTAAGGCAAGCCAATATAAAACAAAAAGAAACTGAAAAACAAAAACTTTTAATCAGTTTTATGCCTTGAACTAAAACCAAATCCAAGACAGAATGAAACAAATGGAAATTTAAAAAAAAAAAAAGAAAAGAAAAAACTTTATAGCCACAGGCTACATGAAAATAAAATTACATATCAGTTTCATCACTACTCAACAAAATGCGGCCATCATGTAAGTCAAATACATCTTTCAAACAAAGGAAAAATTTATTTTGAACAACTGCAGCATCATGCACACACACACACACACAAATAATAATAATAATAATGATAATAATATTAACAACTCAGACAAATTTATCCAATATACTTGTGACCCTCTTCAGAGCAGAAATAAATGTCTATCAAAAATAAAAATAAATAAAAAAAATTGGACGAAAAGTAAAAATAATCAAAATTGTAAATATGACTCTCTGTACAATTGTGGAACACAATGGACCAAAATACACCTGCTTTAACTCAGAAATTGTTTCATGTATACTGAGGTCATACTAATCTCACTCTCTAGATTTAGCCACATGTGGAAGCTTCATGTTGAAGCAAGATTGAACCGGTATCAGTTTAGATTTTGGACACTTTTTGATGACTTTTGTGTAACAAATTCTTTTCAACCAATTGCAAAACATATTTTGTTCATTGAGACTTGACAGAATTCCATAAATTTACTTCCATTGTATCCAAATTTTAATTAATTGTGTACTTATGTTTGATCGTTTTACCATAAAAATCAATCCCAAAGTAAAAAAAAAAAAATGTGAATCTCACAGTCTATTACAACACAAGTGTTGGTAACAGTGTCAAAAACTTTGTCATACTTCCTCATAGCAGCTGCTTGCTAGTTATACAAGTGCATGGTTAAGGTATGAATGCTTAATTGACACAAATATGTTTGAAATTTTTATATTTATAAGTATCATGTTAAATATGCTCTTCTTTTGATAAATTTAAGGTCTTATTGTTTATATGTTCCTTAGCCTCTTTCAGAGCTTTCTGGTCCAACTATCATTATGGCCTGTAAAGAAATGCAAATCACAGGACTGGAATTCCTAAACTTCAAGAGAAAAATTTTTAAGTTACAGCTTGTCTCAAGTCCTTTTTACCGTAACATAGAAGTATGCAGTAAATTTAATAAACTATACCAGGATTCAATGTTACAATCATATTCTACAAAATAAGGAGAAGCAATAGTTTACTGCTTAATAAAACCATTTACCTGTATTGAAGTTTAAACAAGGAAAAACAATAACAAAAAAATATTAAAGAGAGCATAGTGAAGCTTGAGGGAGCCTCTTTGCACAACCATCACAGCCTGTAATTGCAAAATTTAAAGGACAAGACATGTTTATAGTTTACATGTAAATATGCATTTACACATAATTACTGATTTGACAAAGTTTTTTCAGTTAATATAAATACAAGAGATAAAAGATAAAAAGCCACAGACTGCACAGTAATAATACTTAAGAATATAAACTTAAGTGCTGATTTTAATTCTTTAAAGAGAATCATGTCACTCAATACCTGTAGACTCTCTATGAATTAGTACCTCACAAACAAACAAAAATCGAGTTGAGGCCCATAATTGAAGAAATGATAATTATTGAGAAAATGTACACAAAATTAGGTGGCTTTTTGTTGCACACTCTTCAGAATAATTTTATTCAGTATTTCTTGGAACATTTGAAATAATTTTATGATGACTAATAAGCCAGATGTCAGAGCAGATCTTGGCCACTGCTCCTCTATTATGATGAAGTTAATGAAGCATCTTTATAACTATATGTATATAAATTTCTAATGTTTTAAAATTTCTTTACTCCACATCGATTACATATGAAAATAATCTTTGCATTAAAGAAACAATTGATTCAAGGTTTTTGGGTCTTTTTTTTACTCCTAAAAATCTAACATATCCATTTGAAAATAAAACCTGTACCTTTCTTTTTCATGACTAAACCTTTGTTGAAAACATATCCCAGGAGCAAACCTAGAAAGAAATATATACATAGTAATTCATATGGAAACAAGGAATTGTTTTTCTTTTGAATATCATTTTCCAAAGGCATATTTTGGCATAGGGCCAATCCAAATAATGTACTAAATTATTTTTATTTATCCATGAAAACATAAGGTATATGTGGTTTATTCGTATTTTTTTTTTTTTCAACCAAATGTGCAAGAAGAAATCATGGAATAGTTACTCCATGCTAGATAAATAGACTCAATCAAATTTTATAATAGTATATAAAACAAAAAACTATTATGGTACACACGCTACAATAGGGCTGCAACTTGAAGTGAAACATGGTTTAACAGATATTTTCAGGAGTACAGAGATCATTTTGGTTTAAACATATTGTATAAATAAATCAGTCTTGTTTTTTGGCGAAACAACCCTTCTATCATTATACAGGAGGCTAAAATATAATTTTAAGACTTTAAGACAAAACAGATATTGATCGAGATTTCAGTGAAAGATACACCGAAAGAACACAATATAAATAGACTCATAGAAAAGACACTTGATGGAGCAACTTCTGTAAACATAAGAGCTGTAAAAAAATATGAGGGTTTTGAGGAAAAAAAAAAATTTATGATTATAAATCATTTGAAATGAAATGCAGGTCAGTAGTTTTGCACTGAAAAGGTATTGATATAGTGCACACCACTTGTAGAAACATCGCCCCTATCGACTTATTTCTTATATTGACATGCTTTCTCAAGTCTGATCTGAATTTTTCTCCTATTTGCTGTCCGTAATTACAGTTCTCTACACCAACAATCTCTCTCTCCTTTTCTCTTAAATCAACATCGATAACATCAAGGTAACTGGGTCCAGTGACAAGAAAACAATCTCATTCATGTCCATGTAAGAGATTGTATGTGTGCAAGAGGACTTTTTTCAAAACAAGGAAAGTAACTGAAACTTTAAAAGCCATGAGTAGTTGCTTCAGCTCAAGTATAAAACACTGAACTTAAAGTAAATGTACTGTAATTTTTTTTTTTAAAAAAAGGTGATTGACTATTGTAATTCTTGACAAATATATATTTTTTTCTTTTGAAATAGGAAAAAAAAAATTTCTGCTTTTTTCATATTCATATTTTCAACCTCTGACAAATTCTGTTTTGTTCAGAGACAAACGCATTGAGATATCTTTAGGAATCTGGTATTAAAAAAAAAAAAAAAAAAAAAAATTAAGAAATGATATATTTAGCCATGCTGTGTTTATAGAAATATTTGAAAATCTGTGAATTTTCATATTTTTTGATGACTATGTGGAAAGTAAAAAGTGAATTGCACCTAAGTCATTCAACAAATCTTTCGTACGAAACTCTCCACAGCGAGCCTCAGTATTGTACAGCTGAGTTTTATATTTGAAAGTCATTTCTGGGTTTACAAAATCAAAAATCAACCTACTGGTGAATTATTTGTATGGTATACACTGGTACCTAGGGAACTAAGCAAAACAGATATTGACTTTGACAACACAACCTTTTCCACTGAATAAAAGCAATACAATCCCTGACAATAATATCTAAGTCTAGAGTCTTTTATAATAGCAACAGGACTAAAGACTTTCTTTCCTATAATAAGATAAGAATATTTCTCACAGATCCTCAGTAATTCTGTACTCCAACAGTCATGATATGCATAAACTATTAACATCAGTCCTCGATGGCATCTATGTAAGTTCAAATTGTTGGAGAATGGAATATCTCTGCCTCATCTGATAAATGCTTTCTATCTTTGCCTTCCCAAGTTTGTAATTTTACTTTTGTCACAGGCATCTTCTGAGGCTTAGGAGAAAGACACAAGACTATGTAAGTGGCAACATGGGCTAGGATTCACTTAACTTAATCACTTCTATATTAGTATCTGAACAGGGTTAAAAAAAAAACGTTTCAATCAAAATTACACTAAATTAAAACACCTAATCATATTTTGTTGTAAGTTTATTAAAATGTTTTTTTTTATTCTTCAGATGCTAAATTTATATGGTGAATCCTTTTTTGCCCCACTGATAGGTAGATTTGATGTGTTACCCTAAAACAGTTTAAGTGGGTGCAAATGACATAGGCAGGCAAGTTAAGTTAGTCAGAAATGAGTTTTTAAGTGTTATGAAATCTGCATAACAAACTTGATCCATGACGTTAAGAGGCTTTCTCCAGGCAATTTGAATCTATGATGAAAGATATCTGTAGCTTAGATCAAAAACTTAGAGCCTTAAGTTATACCTTTTCATGAAGTTATGAAAACTTTGGTTGATTATACAGATTTGAATGTAAGTAAGTTCAAGACCAGAGTTTAGCCATCACAGATCATCTGAGCTGACTCGGATCAAGTAATATTAACTTATCAAAGGAAATGGTATCTAGCGAAATTAAATGCCTTAATTTATTTAAATCACCTGTCCCTTACACCCGAAAGAATGAATAAAGATTTAAAGGAATAACATAAATCAAAAAACATTGCAATGGTACCATAATAAAGCCTGCCTCAAAGATACAACAAAGGAAATTCATTTTTGGTAATCATTTTGAGACTAGACTTAATATATCATTTGCTTAGATAAAAGAAGAAAATAAATTGAAAAACAAAATGTACTTTAATATCAATTAAATGTGCTGAAAACTGTAAAAAGCTCTGTCAATTCTATAGTTCTGATGAAGTAATGTCAATGTTAACATAGCAAGAAATAAAACAAAAATCTCAAACACCTTAATCAACAAAGCATAACAGCAACACACATGGATATAAAGATAATATATCTTTACCTCAAGTTGTGTGTCTAATCTACCTTTTATAATTTTATCCCTTGTGTTAGTTTAACATACAAATCATCAACAATGGTCTCAAGATAGATCCATAACTGTTTTGGCTAAAACAAAACAGGTCTAAAGTCCAAAAGTTCTCACTTACATAAAGTTTGACTGCTGAACACATTAAGTACCACAGAATGAGAAATCATTGATAAAAATATTTCACAGTCAAATTTCTTGAAAGACATTATTCTCAATCCACAACATTAGCCTAATAGCACATAAGAGAAAATTATGTTGATATTAGAACAGCCTGAAATACAAAAAAAAGTTTTATGGGAAAGAAAAAAAGTCTTTGGAAAACAAAAAAAAAAGGTTTGAAATTGTCCTTAAAGTGAACCTGTCTGCAATGCTGTAAAAATAACATGCTGAAACATTGTGTCCACACATACATGTATTTAGTGTATGAACTTTTTGGACTCACTAGCTCTTTGCAAAGATCATTATACTGATAAAAATTATCAATCTAGATTTTTTAAAAGCCATAACATAGCTGGTTGGGGAGCATTATTGTAATAAATTAGAAAAGGTGAATTTTAAATTGATTGTTTAAAAATCAATTTTCTTTTTCAACATCTGGTGCTTGCATCAGGAGAGGAGAGGCGCAAACCAGATCCATTTTTAAGATAAAAACAGGAATGTTAGTTGATAATTGGGAGAGAAAGGGGGGGCATTGCTGTGTGCATAACTTTCAAAAGGGTCTTCCTTTATCACTATACACAAAATAATAATAATGATATGAAGCTTTGGTGACAGGTTCTGATCACATACATAAATAGAACCAAAATCGCAAAGAGCACATATATAAAATACACATATAAAATTATGAGATTCGACATAGAATGCTGCTTTTTTTTTCCTTTCGCAAAATATTTACATGACCTTATGAATACATATTGTATGAAACCACAGAAAGATGGAAACAATATTGAGTAAAGCTCCTGCAAAAATTCTGTACGTCAAACTTCACAGGGGTGAATACAGTATTCAGTAAACATCCAGCTAAACTTCTAGAAGTCAAACTATCTGAGACCTTTTTTCAACATTACTATTTCTTCTAGGCATATTGTAACAAATGTGTAAGTGCACAGTCATTGCACCATTTTTGGGAACAAAGATTTGACTAGATCTATGGCCTTTCAGCATTGGATTTTTTTTTGAAACAACATGAAAAGAAACACAGATATAGGAGAAAATGACATAAATATGAATAATGAAACAATACGACAAATAATATAAACTTTCGGTCTTATTTTATTTCTTTTTTTTTTTTAATTTTTGTTTTATTTTTTTTTCCATTTTTTTTATGAGGGTCTCCTCCATGAATACAAATTCATGCAAGTAAGATGGTTATGCCTGATGTGATTGTCATCCTTTGAGATGATAAAAAAGTAGAACAGAAGCAAAGGTCCAGTTTTCATCTTTCATAGTCTCTATACAAAGCAGAAAGCCATAAAAAATGAGAGAAGACAGTCTCAAGGCTGGTAATGAATATTGCAAGTAAAACACAAATGGTGGGTAGGTCCTCCACATAAATAGTCATTATTACTGAGACACAAGTTATCACATCTTGATTTTAAAGAGATTATTATTAGCTGACCCACTTGCAATTCTCTTGGATAAACTGCAGCTTCACTTTTTCAGATATAAATCTTTTAAAACTCCCTGGGCTTTGACGTGCCTAGTGTATGTAGGTTGAGCTCCAAGACACAGCACTTCTAGCACAATTATTAGCTCATTAAGTACTAATACTCATAACTTCTCAAACTTATCATTTAAGCTTACTTTCAGTTGCTGTCTTCCACATATTCTAATACAGTTCAGGTTTTCAACAGCTCTCTGTATTGCTTTTCTAAAACAATGGTTTTTTCCAGATAATATTCTGTAATAAATCTACATTTGGTTCTTTTAATTCAGCTGTTTTCATGCAACCATCAAGGATAAGATGAGAAGCAAACACTTCCAGGTTCACATTTTGACAAGTGGATTTGGGTCAATTTTAAAACTGATCTGAAATAGCTGAATCAAAATGTAAAATGGTTGCGACATTTTGTCTTCTCCATGCACTAAGCTACCATGCCCTTATATCCATTCTAACATTTTTTATGCCTTTAGCAATTCACGGTGCAGTTTTTGGTCCCTGAGAATGGTGTTATCTGATACAGGGATGTCCTCAGCATAGACCATGACGCCTAATGCATCCCCTGCAGCTCCCTCATCATCATCATCAAGGTGACACAATAGGTTGTCATCCTCATATGTAGGGAAGAAGTACCTGTAAAATTTTAAGACTTATTATCAAACTTCATAAGCTTCGCTACAGTCATTGAATATACAAAATGTACCAAATGGATAACAGATTAACGCGGGAAAAACAACAGTGGTTCATGTACACCATTTTTGAAATGTTTTCACAGAGCGTCAGTTGTACATCTACAACTCACACAATTACCTGCAGGAAGGCGACTGTTGTAACACCGTGCATACATGTATTTCGTTTTCCTAAATTCACAAGAGGTCTACTGTGAGGCTGTATCTTTTGGTTTTTTGTGAATCTGCAAAAGCAGCTAATAATATTGCAGTTTTTTTTAAGTTTCTAGCTTCACAGAGTATGAAGAAGTAAACTTTGCTTGTGCATTTTTTGACCACAGGTTTGCAGTTGCAGATTATAGCTATGATCTTTGTCTCTCTTCTTGAGCGAAAATCACTTAACGGTCTAAAATAAAACTGTCAGTATTAATCTGATGTGATTTTGCAATAAAATCTGATAATTTTGCACTTTATTTGATGTTTCTAGCTTCACTTAGAGCAGACTTTTGAATTAAAGTAAACTATCAACTATGATTTGTTAATCACAGGCATTAACTATGACTCTCTTCTATCAAAAATATTCCTGAACTGCTTGTCATGCGACCGTAATAACTGAATTCATGTGATACTGGGACAACAGCACATAATTTACAGTTCATTTAAAGTTCCTAGCTTTACTATAAGCAAAGTTATGAACAAGTAAACATTATTCACTTTGACATCTACATTACCAGTTGAAACAATAATCTAAACGGACGAATTTTGAGACATCATACACTCAGTTAGGCCTCCCTGTAAGAGTATGTTGTATCTTCTCAAGAAAAAACCCACATGAGGGAGGGGTCAAAAATTGGCATGACAACCGATGCATGGTGTTCACTTGAGATTTGAAACCAATGATGTTACAGTCAACTTCAAATTCAAAATCTTTGTATTACATGCACTTTCGGTGAGGTGCAAAGTGGTATAGGCCATGTGTTAGCGTCTATTGCATCAACTTCTCATCAAGAGGTGGCGCCTTGGTTTGGTAAAGCTGTAGTTTGGAACCCTGGTATAAGCATGGGAATTTTATAGCTTTTAATCCAAGACGTCAAAAATCCAAGCGTATTTTATAATTTGTTTCCAAATATACTATCACTAAAACTTAAAAATGAAGATATAGAACAATGACGCAATTTTTTGGTTGTTGTGTCTGCTTACCAAATTTCTTCCTCATTCTTCCCCTTCCAAAACAGCGGGAATGGGTGAACTTGAGGGGTATTTGGTTTTCTAGTATGTGTGAAAATAGGGCTATGAGAAGCGAGTTGATTCCTTTGTTGCTTGTTGGTTCTGTTACTTTTGTATTAGATGAAAGACACTTATGAAATTGACATGATGGGCTGTCCTGATTGGTTCAACTTCAAGAGCTTTGTCATATGGATCATGATTATAATAATAATAATAATAACCATTTATAAAGCGCCGTATATCACCTTAAATAAAATGCTCTAGGCGCGTACAGATTTTTCACAATAAAAACAGTAGATATATAATTTGACATCAATAAGACCCTAAAACATGAAAGAGGTCACACAAAGGCTTGTTTAAAAAGGAAAGTCTTTAAATGTCGTTTAAAATTGTCGTGTGTAAAAGATAGTTTCAAATATGCCGGGAGGGCATTCCATTTAATGGAAGAGTAAATTGAAAAAGCCCTATCACCTAGCGTTGAATGAGATCGTGGTACAGCTAGTTTATTATTACCACTTGATCTTAAAACTCTATTAAGCCTATGACATTCTAAAATTTCTTGAATATAAAAAGGAGATATATTTTGAAAAAATTTAAGAACAAAGGTCAGTACTTTAAAATCAATTCTTTGCTTAACTGGAAGCCAGTGAAGATCTTTTAAGACAGGTGTAATGTGCTGATGCTTTTTAGCACAGGATACAATCCTGGCTGCCTGATTTTGTACTCTCTGAAGTTTAATTATTGAGTTAAGAGATACTCCAGTAAGCAATGAATTACAGTAGTCTATTCTGCTCATTACTAAAGAGCTGACTAGAAGTTGAGCAGTATCTTTATTAATATAGCTTCTGATCATGCCAATATTCTTAAGATGGTAGTACGATTGCTGACATATGCTATTGATCTGACAAGACATAGTAAAATTTGCGTCTAAATAACATCCCAGATTCTTTACTGAACTTGAAACAGGAACGCTGGAACTTTTTATTTGAACACTATTAAAGTTAAGATCTATAAGAGCTTTGTTCGTCCCAAACACGATCACATCTGTTTTATCACTATTTAACTTAAGTTTGTTAGAGTTCATCCAATCTGCAATTTCAACCACACATTTCTCGATTGACTCCTTTTGGTAAGATGCAGTCTCAAGCGTATTATCAAGTGGTACATAGAGCTGGGTGTCGTCTGCGTAGAGATGATAATTTACTCCATGCCGCTCTGCAATGTCAGCTACAGGTGCTGTGTACATGGTGAAAAGTAGAGGTCCCAGGACAGAACCTTGTGGGACACCATATTTTAGAGGAGATGGAGTTGCTTTGTTATTGTCGATGGATACTGTCTGCGTTCTGTTCTTAAGATAAGCATTAAGCCAATAAAGGGCTTTTCCATCGATGCCAAAACGTGAATGCGCGCGAGCCAATAGTATATCATGGTCGATTGTGTCGAAAGCAGCGCTTAAGTCCAGTAGAATCAACAGAACAGACTTTTTATTATCGATGTAACGGAGGATGTCGTTGGCAACTCTTAGCAAAGCAGACTCAGTGCTGTGATGTTTTTTATAAGCAGATTGAAAGTTAGTATGAAGATTGTTAAACGCGAGGTGTTGTAAGATTCTGCTCGATACGATTTTTTCGATGAGTTTGGAGATTATCGGTATGTTAGAGACTGGTCTATAATTTTTCATCTCCTCCTTATCCAGGGATGCTTTTTTGATTAACGGTGTTACATAGGCCTGCTTCAAGGAAGATGGAAAGTCGTGGTTTGCTAGACTTGAGTTTATGATGTCAGCTAATGAAGGGGCGAGTTCCTTATGAGCCTCTTTGAAAAGCCAGGCAGGAATTTTATCCAGTACGCAACTTTTGTTTGGCATAGCGATTATAAGTTTATCGACTTCTTCCACTAAAGCAGGCCTGAATTCTTGCAGAGTCGATGAAGGATTAGATGGTGGTTCGTTATTTGGCGTTAAAGTTGATTCGCTGTCAAGTTGATTTCTTATATTATCGATCTTGCCGCCAAAGAATGAGCTGAAATTGTTGCACAGCTGTTCAGTGTCATCGTGAGAAGGAAGTACTGGTTTGTAAGATGAGGTTGGTTTATAAAGGCTTTTCACAAGTTTATAAAGTTCATTAGAATTGCCTTTGCACTCAAAAATCCTTTCTTTAAAATATTTCTTCTTACTTTTGACCAGCATGTCGTTCACTTTGTTTTTAGCATAGACATAAATCTGTCTGTGTATCTCAAGTCTAGACTTTCTCCACTTTCTCTCAGCACATCGGCGCTCTTGTTTTAAGGTGCGTAGTTCATCGGTGTACCAATGGGAGTTCGGGCGGATCGGTACATTTTTAGTTTTAACAGGAGCCAGGAGATCAAGTACGGCTTCTACTGTTTCGTTAAAAATCTCTACTTTTTCATGGACAGTCTCTTTGGATGATACTTTCTCTGTCACGTTAGAGTCTACTATTAATTTTCTTAACGTGTCACTGTTGATTTTCCTTGTTTTTCTGTATGTTACTTTCTTTTTCTCAGCTTTAGGTTTCTGATTGGCGCGAAATAGCACATAGTGATTAGATTAGTCATTGTGCAAAGCTTGAAATGTTCTAGCAAACTAGGGGAACTTGTGATTAGCTCTAGTGATAAAAAATTGTTCTGTCATTTTTCTTCTCAGCTCGATTTTATGTGCATCATTTACGTTACTTATTATTTCATGTTCTACATGAAACAAACATTTTTTTTTATAATAGCAGCACAAAGATTAAAAAGTGAAGTATCAGAAAATGTATACTTTTATAGGTGTCTTAAAACTTTAGTGTAAAAACAGCGTATCAACTCCTTGATATTTTATTTTCACACGACTGGACCTGTTAGTGCACCAAGCACACACTCTCAAAACTGTTACTGGCTCTGCACCCTTGCCCCGGCAAGTCAGTGCTTTACTTGAGCCTGTCTTTAAGGGTTAAGAGATAAAATCAGAAAACATGGTTGTGATTATGTCTAATAAATTCACCATGGCTGATTCTAACTTATATCTCCCATGATGTACTTGATGCTTTCACCAGGAAGTGTTACATATTATACTTTTCCTGTGGATGACATTATGGAAGCTTATGAACGACAATAACCCAATTATAATGCCTACCTTATGCACTTGGATCAACATAATCTTCCATTCCTTCTTGGTATTACTTTGCCCCCGTACAAATTTGTCATACTCACAGAATAAAACAACGAAATTATTTACTTTATAAACAATCATAATAACTTAATGGTAACCTCTCACATTATAAGGCTTGATATGCTTTATATTATTAATTTTATTTTGTGGGGGGAGGGGTAAATGATATAAAAACTCACACCCAATGATGAATTTGATCTCTTAAATTTATACTGCATGAGAAACAGGAAATTGCCACTTACTGTGACTGATCCCAAATGCTGGCCTCAGGAAGCTTGTTGATATGATCAGTGTCTTTGGTCATGTGCTCGGTCAGCTGGGGCTTGTCAGCGAAAGACTCTTGGCATCCATAGCAAGTTTTGTGGTAAACCTGACCAGACATAAAGTAGGAGTACAAGTGGTACAAGTTCAGCTGTGCTATGCTTAGCTTTAATCAAAGAAGAGGATTGGAAAGTAGAAAGGAAACAAATTCAAAGATTTGAGTTTCAATGCTTAATACTTAACATTACACATAAATAGAAATAATTACGTACATAGCACAAATAATCACAGATGATAAGGAAGATAAAAGACAGAGAGACTTGTTTACCTGTCTGCGGATAAAATTTATGAGCTTGACTTTTTGGTAGAAGTTCAGTTGGAGTTTCTGGTTCACATCATGGAGATCAAAGGTGTGATTCTCCTGAAACAGAGAGAGCATCTATATGAACCGACATAAATCCAAGGAGGAAAAAAAAAACACTGCAAGTTGTAATTATTAAATTTCCATGAAGTGTGCAACAATTTTATATTGGGACAAAAGGACAACCTACTTTGCCACAATTAAGTCACGACTTTATCTTTTGAAGTGTTTCTTTGGACTTAAGATAAAATCGTTTTCATGCAGAGCCCCAAGTTCTCACAACAACAGTCCTTGATAACTGGCACTGAATATCATCATTACTCACTCACACTGTGGTTGCTACTACTAGCTTGCATCTAATGCAGAGAATTCCCGCAACTGTTTTCTAACTAAAAGCCAATATTCCTTGTAATGATCACAGAGTGGTCAGGTTTTGCTCAAATGATAATATGAGTGCAAAAATCCCTTGTTCCCTTTATGCCTCTAAATCTTTAAACACAGCCAATTAATGCAATGGGTTTTTTTTGCCTAATCATTTAAACTCTTTCATAGGTGAATTAATTTTTTTTTTAAAAGTTGGAGCATATTTTTTCGGATGATTTATCTAAATTATTCTAAAAAAATACATTTTTTTTATTACATATTTTAGCCATAGTTACAAAGTATGTATTGCCTTAAAAGGAAAGGATATCCAGCAGAGAAAAAAAATGGGGCTTCTTTCAATATTATAGGACTATAGTGCTGAAAAATATTATAGTCAATAAGATATCCATGAACTTGATATAATGGTGGAAATACATCTGCTTGAATATGTCTTTTAAAAGCTCTTATCTTTGCTGAAAAAAAAAATTACACATTTGATAAATAAAAAAGGAAAATTATAATGTTTTGCGCCACATACAGAGGGAAAAAAAATGAAAATAGTAGCCATTCCCTTCCTCCTTCGCAAGACACACTTGATCCTTTTCTAATTAAAAATAAAACAAAATATAAGAAAATGCGTCAAAAAGAGAAAATTCTAGGTGAAGGAAAAAAAAAAACACAACTAAATATTATTTTTGCCAATTTGAATATTCAGGGCTGAGAATGGTCAGACAAGAAAAAGTCTGAAAATACCAGCCAACGAGCCGAAGGCTCGTGACCGAGCGCTGAAGGCGCGAGATTCACCTAGTGGGGTCCGGGGGCATGCCCCCCCAGAAAATTTTGAAAAATTGCGTTAAAATTAAGCCATTTAGGTCCCTCTGGCACTGAACTTCCCTTAATGATTGTGTTATATCCTTTGCGTTTGATTTTCCTGTCGAAGTTTAACGTTTTCCTTGTGTTTCGCTCTGTCCATGTGAGCCGTCAAAGCCGTAAGTCCACGACTTGCGTAACTCAACTCCTTGTCACACACACTACACCACGATACTCCTTTTTACCTTAACTTTCTAATAAACTCCCCCAGACGCCGACCATTAGCGGTTTTGTCACACCATTCCCATCGCCATGGGTTCACAATATCGCCGTCATCGCAAGCTTCTCCTCTACTAACAATGTCTTGACGCCTCGCCATTGTGATGTTCACGCGCAAACGGTTGTGGAAAGACTGAGAAAAGTTGCACCAAGCTTTGGCAAAAACAAAGAGAAATTCGGCCAATATCGATCGATATTTTCAAAACCGATTAAGAAAGTAATAACAACAACAATAGATTATCATTAAATGGTATCGATGTTAATCTCGATAATTCCACTTGATCAATACCACCGAACTCTTCTGTGTTGGTTGGTTTATGTTTCCGGAAACCAGCCTCGAAATCAAAAAGAAGGCTTCGGAATTTTTGTGTTGTTTTAATTTTTTTTTTTTTTTGGGCGGACGCGATCTTCGTTAGGCGGATGGAAATGACAAGTTGGGCAGAAATCCGCCTTTAGACGGAGAATTCTCAGCCCTGAATATTGTAACTATTTCGTATAAATTCCACCCGTTCTCCCTAAACAGCATGAAAGCACAAAAGAATGCTTTTACCAAAGAAGGAGAAGCTGGTTTATATGCCAAGTATGTTAAATCAGATATATGAATACTTCAAAAGGGAAAAAAAATTCAAATGTCCAGGATAATTTCAGTCCATGCATATTTAAAAGAAAAACATAAATATCAAATTACAAGTAATAAAAAAAACATTCAAAGCAAGTATAAAAAAGCAAAAGAAAAAAAAATAGAAATTAAAAATAAACTTCCTCAATTAATCCAGGGTGAGCTGTGATGAAAACAAGATAATTTCTTGAAGCATTAAACGGGACAAAACTAGGAAGGCATATCCAGTTTGCAAAAAGTATCATTGCAATTATTTTTGGTGCTAGTTTTTTAAGAGGGCATATTAAAATTTGCTTTCATAAATTGGAAAGAAAAATAATCAAGCAATCTAGATGAATCATAAACACTGAAGTACAAAATACACCTGTTAATTCTATAGCATTAGTCAGTATATAAATATATTTTTAATCTATCAGAGATCCTGCTTTTCAACATAGTCAATCATGACCTTCCAAGCATCTCAATCCCTCATAGCTTTTTATAGTGCATCTGCTACTCTTCCTTCGTTTAGCCATTTTGTTAGTCTGTCCAAATTCTTTCCTCTTGCTGTTTTCCAAGCCTTGCTGCGTTTTTCTTCGATCATTCCGGTTATTACAAGATGTTCTAGTTACTCTTTTCTCATGGCCAAAAAAGGTTGCATAGCATATACATATTCTGTTTATGTGTAGACGTGTTAAGAAGAGTTATAGCTTCATCATATGAGATAGTAGATGGGCTGAAAGAAACAAATTTCTGACTCTTTCACTGATCAGGAAGTAATTGATCTGATTTTGGCTTCCATCTCCTGGGCTTTTTTCATGCCCATTTCCTTTTTGTTGGTTGCTCAAACTACGTGTTTAAAATTATTGGTATGACACTGTTTGGCTAGTTTCTTGCCACATATGTATTGGTAATACTGTTTTCTCATTATTATAGATGCTTTAGGTTTCTCAAGTAGAGGATACAAAATCAAGGATGCATCAAGAGAGAAATATCTTTCTGATCTTATATAATTCAACTTCAACGCTGATATCTGTGGCCAGAACAAAAAAAAAGTATTAGAAGAAAGCCCAGCCTACCTTCATGTGCTTCTGCAAATCCTGCTGGTCTGAACTGGCAGAATCACAGAAAAGACAGACAACCTTGTTCTGGCTTTCCTCATTCCAATCAGCCCATTCACTAGGAATATAATATGCATAACGAGAATACTTAACTACCTTTTCAAAACATAAATCTATTTATGGATATTTGTAAATGTTAATTATCATTTAAATTGAAATATATGAACAGTATAAGTTCTTGTAAAGCAGTGCACTTTAAGGCTCTTTTGTGGGGTTTCAAAGACTTCTAGACAACGTTTGAAAGGATCTTAAAATAGATGAGAAAAGTGCAAAATTAGCTAATTTCCTTTTTTGATGATGTTTTATTTTGTTTTTCTAACCAAATGTCTATGAACAACTAGCTTTTTAAGATTAAAACTGCTGCATATTAGATAGTGAGTCTCAGCTACTTACATTCAGCCCTACACTAGCATAATCACAGAGATAACATGATTATCAGTGCTTTATCAACTAAGCTATCTCAGTATGTGATACTGACATAATTGATAAGTTTGTTTCCCCCTTAAAAAATTCAACACATATTGGGATTTTAGGCATTGAAAAAGCAAAATGCTTAACAGATTTTAAAAAAGGAAGGTAAGTAATATGGGAAACCAGCCAATCATAAGTTATTCAGACAAATAAATATATAACTCTTGTAAAGTAATGTTTGAGCTCAGTTGAAACTTCTTCAGTGCACACTTTACATGCAACATCTGCCTCTCATTTTGCCCTTTTAATTTTTTTAAAACCACAAAATTTAACGATTTCAACTTAATTTTAAAAAAGGCTGAAACTACATAAATGTGTTACGATGCAATGTTTTATAATTCACTCATCGAAAAAAAAGTCCACTTACTCTTCCTCATCAGATCCCTCATTGTTTTTTACCAGGCGAGCATCCTCTTGCTGCAAGCTTTCCCAGTTTTTACCCATTTCCTGCGAGATAAACAAGATTGAAAGATTTTTCTCAAGAAATCTCCATAGTTGCGAACATTTTATCTATTTTGTTTTTGTGGATGGAACTTCTGATTTTCCAAAAATTAATATTTTATTTACATTATCCTCAAAGGAAAGATATGAAGCGGTAAGGAATCATATGATGAATATTTCTATTTTACTAGTATAAGATAAATGGTGACTGCATTAGATAAAAGCTCATCAGTTTCTCATTAATCATATATGAGATCAGGAATAAATGCAATAATATTGTTCTCAAAACAAACATTTTCATTGAAGTGGTATTCAAGGTAAATGAACCAATTAAAAAGACATTTGGAACTTTGCTTCAAGACCTCAAGATTTTGAGTATTTTTTCATAAAAGGTGCATGATCCAAAGCTAATCTTACCTGATTTTATCTATTGAGCTCTACATTAAAAAAAACCATACTCTTCATGCTGGCATCTATTAACAGGAACACCTCTTTATTTCCAGAGAGCTGATTTTTACGATAACAGAGCAGTATTTCCTCTTATTATCAGTATGCACAGTACAGGGACAATACAGTATTTCATAAAAAAAAAAGATGATACTTTTTTTCAGACATTTCCATTTCTCTCACCATGTAGTTGATGATGTAGAATCTATCATACTCCTTATTTTTTGGATTAATTTTGCGATGCTGTTTCTTCCTCATGTGCTCCCTCAAACTAGGCTTATCTTTGAATGACTTCTCACAAAACAGACACAGTTGGCTGAAATAAAGCAAAAGTGGAATTAAGACTCCATTATTTTTTTTTTTTTTCAGAATAAAAAAAGACAAGATAGGTTATCTACAGAATTGTTATTATAACTAAAACTCTCAGAAGTCCAAATACTTTGAATTTTTTTTAAAAGGCAGGTAATAAAATTAGGTAATATAATCATATTATCTAGAAAACAACAATTACCTACCTGTCAAGTTTGAACTGGATCAGATCAAAGAGCTCATCAGTGAAGACTGAAATGAAATCAGATACAGAAAAAAAGTTAGAATAAATATTGTGAATTTTAGTTGCAGACCAAGCTGTACTTACAGCTTTGTACCTATAGGATGTGAACGGCGTAGGCAGGAGCATCCTCCCCTGGCCTTAATTAAAACAAAATTTGATTGTATACAGAGCTATGATTGTGTAATATTTCTTTAGTTGTACTGATTAAGCTTATACATTTTTTTTCTTCTGTGCTCAGACTAAGACGTTGAATGACCTGCTGTAGCCCATCTACACCAGCTGGTACGTCCCCCAAACGTTACTGCTTTGTTTGTTTAAACGACTTAACTGATTTTAGGTTGACATTAAGGTTTACTCATCGTTATTAACATAAAAGCCTATATTCTAGCTTACTGTTACATATTAAGCACTGCTCTTCTCAGCTTGATTTGAGCTAAACATCAATATTGATTAGGTCTAAAACTCATCACTAGGCTCCATCAGTACCTAGCCGTGTAAAACGAAAAATAGCGATCTAACATTTAGATCTAGATTTGTAATTATTTGCTTTGGAATGAAAATCACCTACATGTACCTGATCTATAATTAAAGTCTCATGTCATGTCATGCCGATTTCCATACATGTAGTCAGATCTAGATTCTAGCTCTACTTATGATCTTCCACCAATCTCAATAATCAATTAGATTTAGATAATGTATCTTAAGCAAACAAAAATTGTTTGGTTGTATTAAATATCATAAGATGAAGAAATAATAATGATCCTTTGTTGGAAATAACAACGAGGTCCCAGCATGAAGATGGAGAGAACGGAGTTTTTCGGATGAAAAAGCTTATACGCTAAAGTAAACAACTCTACGGTATGAATATCTTGGACGGCTTTCACTACAATACAAATCTCAATATTAGACTTCAAAAAAAAAAAAAATAGAATATAAAAAATACACGGTATCAATATATTATATATTTCAGTTCTATACTTTCGCACAGGTTGATACTAGATCAGGGAAAAACAGCTTGCTCCTCGTAGAATTATATTTTTACTATTTCTTTTTGCGTAAAATCTTACGGATGAAATTTTTGTCCAGCACATGGACAGGATTTATGGAGGATCACAAAATATACGGAATTCCGTAAATCTGTGGAAAATTCTCTTCCCTGATATCTACATCTAGTCTAAATCTAACTTTTTTCAATATCAAAATAAAGGCATAATTAGATCTAGATATGCAACACAGCAGATGTGGAAAAAAACAAGAGGGGTTTCCCTTCCCTATAAACTTTATTTGGACAACTAAAAATTGGTTTGAAAAGCAAAATAGACATTCAAAGTTAAAACCAAGCATTCTCAGTTTTCAGATACAACAGAAGTAATAAGGTAGCCGGGTATACTCAGTATCTTTGCTGGGTCACTTATTATGTATGGTGTTTTTCTCCACAGATTAATATTTCACTCTTACAAAGTCAATGCTTTTTATTTCATCTACAGTACCAATCATTACTCTCAAAAAAAAAAACATGCAAGGAAATCATTTTCTCCTTGTCTGCATTCATTTCAACCCGTAATAATGTTTCACACTTATCTTTGTGACAATCATATTTTTCAAACAGAATAAAAAATGTAAATCTTTGACATTCTTGAAATTTGGCAAGATTCTTCATTCTTCACAGTCCCTTAGTAACCACTTGTACTAAATTTACTCACTTTCTTTCCCTTACTTAATTTTCAGCAATTCTTTGCCCATTCTTACCAAGATTGTCTGGTTGACCCATGTGAAACATGTGGTCTCTCAACAGATGATCAAAAAGAACAGCTCTGGAAAAAAGGATAAAAATTCCAGAATTAAAAATACAAACATTTGATTGTAAGCTAAGTTTCAACAAAAAAGAATTATAAAATAAATTTTTCTGTAAATTTTACAATATTTATGCAGATAATCTGCTTCATTTTTTTTTCTTTCACTGAAGTATTAAAAAAAAGTAAGAGAGGTGTGGTAGATTAGACATACATATTGGCAAATAATTAGAATATTCAATACTCTCAAGTTTACAGTCATTAGAAAAAGTGAGCAAAAAAAACAGATCACATAAAAGACATGAATTAACATAGGCCAGTAGCACCTGTTGCCACAGAAAGTCTGTTTGCAGAAGAGACATTGGCGACAAAACTTTGTCTCCTCTCTTTCCCTCTGCTGTTGAGCAAGTACTTGCTCCTGGGTATAAAGAAAAAAAGGAGTCAGAATTTAGCTATGGCGCCTTTTATTTCTTTCTTAAAGCTAACATCATAGGTAGCAGAAAGAATAGTGGAAAAAATAGTATTTTTATACATTTTATACATGAGCTTCTACTGAATTTTCTTTTTCTTTTTTTTGAAGGAGGCAGAATATCTGTCTGTCTTTAGCATGAGGAATTTCTGTCATGAATAAGAGAATCAATATAAGATTAGAGATGCTGAAAAAGAAATCGTTTGTTTCATTTCTTATTCAGACCTGCACAATAGCTAAATTCTTTTTTTTTAAACCACATACCAATAAACAAATCAAAGAACTTAGTTAAGGTGACATCTCACTGGGTTTACCCTTGTAAGGCTTTTTTGAAAAATGAAAAAACATCACAATCATAGCTACTTCAAGAAATTTTAAACCAAAACCTAAATCGAAGATTAAACATAGATCTCAATATAATTTATATATAAAGACTCTTTAACAATGTCAAATCTGAATTTTTTTTTACAAACAGAAAGTTATATCCATTTTATCCTGATTCAGATTGAACCCTTTGCTTAGGGAAAAAATTCTCATTTGATTAAATGGCAATATTGAATAGTTTTCTTTCAATCCTCCTAGACTACCCACAAGTTTCTTTCTTTGCAATTGCTCTCTGATATCCTTATCTTCTGGCAGAGCATCACACAGGAGGTAGAATTCTTCTTTTTCCGCTGTAAGTAAAAGAAAATTTTAAGCTGTTAATAAAAAGAGATTAACAAACCAATTTTTCCCTTCCATATGAGATAGTTTAAATGAATTAATGTTACTCAAAGTACTTGTAAACCCAAGAATTCTATCTAGAAAAGTTGTCGATTACAAAAATTTAAGGATTATACACCCTGATCTTCTGCATTTTAAAATTTTTTAAAAAATTTAAATAGGAATCTTTGTAGGCATAATGCTAGTCTTCATCTCGGTAACTTCAACATGCATCCAAAGCACTTCCTCATAAGCAGACTTCTCATATGTATACAAAAAGTATTAAGAAAAATTTAAAAACAGTTGAAGATATTTAACTTTAATTTCTTGAAACAGAAATACTTTGATTTGTAAATAAAAGTAAATAAAAGACTGAGTTATGACAGCTCTTTCTTTTGTCTCAATTAACTTTTACAAAGACAACGAAAAAAAAAAAAACATTTAAAAAAGCACGGCCAGAGATAACTTTACTTCTTATCACTAATTCATTAAGGCAGAAGTAACACTAAAGATCTTATTTTGCTGCAAGGTTTTTTTGCCAAATTGCGCTGCAAACATCTGGAAGTGGAAAATCATAAAGCTACATTTTCTATAATTCTTACCTTCATCTTTCACTCCAGTGTTAGTCACTATTTTGGAGCAAAATTCTGAAATGGGTCTTGTTTTAAGACGCTCCTTCCAGTACCTTAGATACCTGTTGGGGAAAAATTTGTGGAAAGAATAAGAATGAATTTTTTAAAACATCATAGAGTAAGCCCCAAATATGTTGTATAGATAAAAAAAATCTTTGGTCTCTTTGAACTTTAACTACGTGAATCTGTTTTGGTCAATAGTCATGCTCGTGGAAACCTGACTGAAAATTTTTTTTCTTTTAATTTGATTCCATGAATAGTATGGTAAATCACAACTGTAAGCTGAAATTTTTTATTGTATTGGATTTCCAGCGGTATGTAACATGTATTTTCTGCTCTTCATGAGGGTAAAAATATTATATTTTATTTCTACTTCCAAAGATGTTTTGATTTGAAGTTATTTAAATTAAAGAAGAAAAACACAGAAGCCTTGGTAAAGATTAAAACTTAAAAGACTGAGGACATGAAGCATTCAATAAAAGGCCTAATAAAAACACTAATACTTAAATTTGACTGCAATTGATTTAGATTATGATATTTATTTATAACTTTATCAATTCTGAAGGTGCCCAAGAGTTGTGAAGTGCATCTACCTATTAAGTTTAGATGCTGATAGCCAGCAAGTCAAGGCTACTGAAAAACATTGCACACAGAAAAGTTTGATCACTACTGTAGGTTAAATGTTTACAGGCAACAAAGCTACAGCTCCATGAGGGGAGAGTAAAAATAAAACTCTAAACAGCTTTTTACAAAAACAGCGAATACCATATACATTACTGATTTGAAGAAAAAAAAAAAAAAAAAAGAAGAAAGAGAGAAAAAACAAAGCTAGATAAACCTTTAGAATCCAACTATTAAACAGGCAAGAATTTTAGATGCTATGTCAGTTGTAACTGATAACTTGTATCAAGTTAATGGTTGACAATCCCTAACAACTGACTTGCTTTGAAAAAAAGAGTTGAAAATTGTCCTTTTGGTATATATTATTGAATATGAACTTGCGAAAAAAGTTGAAAAAAAAAAAACTTTTTTAAAATGTATGTAGGTCCAATCATGTTACAAGGAATCGTGTGAGCCTTACACAGACAGGTTTCCAATGAAGTTGACATCTGCAATGACAAACTTATGGACCAATACCAGGTGGGCAAGCACATCCTCTTTGTTGTCAGCAGGGTAGGATCTGTCACACAAGGGACAGGGGCAGCTGCGGTCTGCTACCTTCCGTGGAGTTGTATCCTCTACATTGTCAATTATCTCATCCCCATAATCCAGGGATGTGCCAAATGTGAGAGTTTCCAATACAGGCTTGTCACTGGCAGGCATGTTGGTCTGTGATGCCTGGCGACGGACCAGCATTTCGCGGACAGGTCTTTCTTCTCTTCTGGTAGTTGGTTCTCCTACGATTCCTGTTTCAGCAGAGGCTGTGGAGGTGGATGTCGATGAATCTGTTCTTGTCCTTCCAACTGATACTTTCTCACCCTGATTTTCTGTGCCTGCTTTCTCAAACACTGTGTCTCCATCACCTTTATTTACAAGATCATTTTGCAAACTCTTCCTTAGCAAATTCATGATATGAGCGCTCCCATCCCCCTCACTTGGCACTGTGGCTCTTGTGCTGTTGTTGATGCATACATCACTGCTAGTCACAATAGCTGGGTCATCAAAGGCAATGCTGTGTGACCCAGCTGAGTTCTGCTCAGCCCTAGACTCATTTTTTAGTGAAGAAGGTGAACATGATGATGACTTATCAATCCTCTGCTTGTCTTCATCACAAGTGTCTGAGCTTGCTCTCCCTGGTGACACTCTAAGAATTTCCTTCAGAACTTCCCTGATTGGCTCAGTGTTAACAGCAATACTCTCCTTACAGTATTCACTATTACCTTGAATTGCAAAGACTTTTTTGTCATCTGAATTTGATGGTCCCGACTTCTCAGATTCTGACGGAAGCACACTTGCTGAGCAGACAGGGCTGACACACTTGCTATTGCTTTCTTTTTCACTATCGGTTGTGGCAGTAGCTGAATTGCTCAGACACAGGGAGTCTGAGCTTGAAACTTCATCAGGCACCAAGGACTGATCTTTCCTTTCATTATCCGAACAATGCTTGCCTTCCTTTTCTAGTGACCCAGATTTCTCTTGATTGCTGTGTTCCTTCTCTACTGACTCAGATTTTCTTTTACTATTCTCCTCCTTGTCTATTGACTCTCTCTCTTGACTACTTAATTCCTTATCTGCTGGCTCAGATTTCTTATGACTACTCACATCCTTCTCTATTGATTCAGATTTCTCTTGACTGTTCTCTTCCTTCTCTACTGACTCAGATTTCTCTTGACTGTTCTCTTCTTTCTCTATTGACTCATATTTCTCTTGACTGTTCTCTTCCTTCTCTATTGACTCATATTTCTCTTGACTGTTCTCTTCCTTCTCTATTGACTCAGATTTCTCTTGACTACCCGCATCATTCCCTATTGCCTCTTTTTTCTGTCTGCTACAATGTTCATCATAATCCACAGAAGAAGATGAGCCCACATCAACGGAAGAGGAAAAGCTAGCATCAACAGATGAGGATGAGCTGGCATCAACAGCTTTCATAGCACCGCTTAAATCTGAGATATCTCCATTTTTCTGACGGCAAGCATTGCTGCTTTTCTCTTGCTGTTCATCAAATTGGCACTGGCTGACCTGTTGCAGTTCTTGCTGCACTTGTGAGGTGTTGCTAGCAGACTCTTGCCCCTCACCTCCTTGTTCATCTGAAAACAAAAATACAAAAAATGAATCATCAAAATTCAATATAAAAAAGATGCCATGCCTTAGTTAAGAAACTTAGAGTGTTGAGTATGCAAGATATTATACTATGTCGTTCATTTTAAAAAGAAAAGAATTTGTAAACATCTAATTTATAAGTCACTTATCTTTTATTAGTGGAATAGAATAAGTTGTTTGATTAGAACTTCATAATTTACAATCAAATAAGTCTTTGGAAAAAGTAAAAGATACACTGGTCTCCCTAGAGAAAGACTCTTCATCGGTTTACCTCTTGAGTTGTCATCCTAAAACTAGTAAAATGGTAATAATAACTTGTATTCAGAGGTCTTTAACTACCATTCTAAGAAAATAAAGTTTTTTCATAACTACAGTTGTTTCGTTAGATTATCTAATTCACACACATGTTTTGATATAAACGAAGTGAACACAGAATGTGCTATTACATAAAAATTTGATCCTTTATCATCACGAAAAAAAATTGTATTTCATGAATCATACAAAATATTGCCCTCATAACTTATAATTTTATGATATTTAGAGACACATCTAAACTAATATTTTGTAATCCTAAAGCCTATATGTTTAACTCCTATTGCCCTTAAGCTTAAAAGTTTTATGTATACTTCATCGTTTGGGCACACCAAAATAATGACAATAATTAAGCATTCATGATAAATCAAGAGGTAGATCTAGATCGTTTAAGTTTTGATATATATTTAAGTTAACACAATCCTCATTGAGCTCTCTAAAAGAGACAAAATCATAATACATTGTTATCCACTAGACTTTTGCCAGAAATTTAGATAAAAAAGTATGATTAGGTTTTGATCTGTATCTAGATTCAATAGTCCAAAACACTTGTTTTAGCTGTGTAGACACTAACTTTGAGTAAGGTAGATCTAGACATCTAGATCTATCTAGTTTAGATCTAGACTCTTGTCTGATTTCACAATCTTTGTAAAAAATCTAGATCTTGATTCGGTAATACTGCAGAGTTACAGTCCTGGTTCTATGTTGATAGTGCAACCATGGTGGATATGATAAACTGGCCAGATTTTCACTGCATATTAAAATGGAGACACTGATCTTATCAAATTATTATCTTGCTAAAAATCTAAGGGCAACTTCTTCAGTAGAGGCATTTCCGTACAATATGGATATTGAATTTGTTTTGGCTATTTTTAATGAGAATCTGGCCTATTGTGGCGGTATTTGTTTACATCCAACAGGGAGCACAACACTGGTGTTACCGAATCTAGATTTAGATTAGATCTAATATTAATTCTTGTAATATTATGTTCAGCGTTAATTATGCCACTAAGCCTTCTTTTTCCAGCTTTTTAATTATGACGAAAAGAAAACGATGTTTAGATTTAGATCTTAATTCATTGTAGCTTGCTCTTGTGGACAAATATAAAGTCTACTTGTTTCTTCCGAACTGTGTTGACAAGCCTCTACTGCGGTCGCCATGTTGTGTCTTGTAAAAATTGGAAAAATATGTTCACTAATTAGGACGATAACGAAACGAAATACTAGATATACATTTTTTTTTTCCCTCCCATAAGGTCAACCTAGACTAAAAAATAGATGTGTATAACTGGCAAAATATTGAAAAATTTAACCGGCCGTTCAGTTATTTTAGATACATTTTTAAATAAATAATGTGCAAAAACAGATCTATGCAGTCAAGTGAAAGGTCAAGGTCAGAGATTTGTTATTATTGGGTAAACAGCGGGAATTATAAATCAAAAAGTATAAAATGCCATCTCCGCTGATTTTAAACTCTTGTCACCTTTTCTCCTATTCAGTCTTTCTTTTCCTGTCTAACTCTCCTGAGACTTTCAGCCCTTCTCCTCATCTTACTTTCTATCCAGTCTTTCTCTTCCTGTCTATCTCTCCGCTGACTTTCAGCCCTTCTCCTCATCTTACTTTCTATCCACTCTTTTTCCTGTCTATCTCTCCGCTGACTTTAAACTCTTCTCATCTTTTCTCCTATTCACTCTTTCTTTTCCTGTCTATATCTCCAGTTAGTTTCAGTCCCTCTCGTCTTTCTTCCTATCCAGTCTTTCTTTTCATATCTCTCCTCTGACTTTCAGCTCTTCTCCTCATCTTTCACTCTATCTAGTCTTTCTTCTCCTGTCCATCTCTCCGCTTACTTTCAGCTCTTCTCCTCATCTTTCCCTCTATTTAGTCTTTCTTCTCCTGTCTATCTGTCCCTTGACTTTCAGCTCTTCTCCTCATCTTTCCCTTTGTCCAGTCTTTCTTCTCCTGTCTATCTCTCCGCTGACTTTCAGCCCTTCACCTCATCTTACTTTCTATCCAGTCTTTTCTTTTCCTGTCCATCTCCTGAACGGTGACGACGTTCCGAGTCCCGACCTGACCTTTCCTGTGTCTAGAGCCTAACAGTCTGACTGTAGAGGTTATGATGACATTACACTTAGTCATTGCCTCTAGGTTTTTGAATAGGTAGAGGTTACATTGACATAGCACTTAGTCAATGCCTCTGGGTTTCTGAATCATCGCAGGTTGCAATGACATTGCATTAATAGTTCATTGCCAACTGTGATTGAGAAAAAGCAGAGGTTGCAATGGCATTGCACTGAGCCATTGCCTCTGGCTCTGCAAACAGACGGAGGTTGCAATGACATTGCACTAAGTCATTGCCTATGAGTTTGCAGCAGAACGCACAAGACGCGGCCCTGAAAAGCATGTGAGGGTGAAGAATCAGAAACCAAAAAAATTCAAATAACCACTCTATGGCTTTCAGCTCTTCTCATTACTTTTGTCCATTTCTCTTTCTCTTAGCCTCTCTTCCTTTTTACTCCTACCAGCTAGCTTCTGACCAATCTCCTTTTATTCTATACTATGGCCTCTGACCAATCTCCTCCTTTACTTCTATACCATAGCCTCTGACCAATCTCCTCCTTTACTTCTATACCATAGCCTCTGACCAATCTCCTCCTTTACTTCTATACCATAGCCTCTGACCAATCTCCTCCTTTACTTCTATACCATAGCCCCTGACCAATCTCCTCCTTTACTTCTATACCATAACCTCTGACCAATCTCCTCCTTTACTTCTATACCATAGCCTCTGACCAATCTCCTCCTTTACTTCTATACCATAGCCTCTGACCAATCTCCTCCTTTACTTCTATACCATAGCCCCTGACCAATCTCCTCCTTTACTTCTATACCATAACCTCTGACCAATCTCCTCCTTTACTTCTATACCATAACCTCTGACCAATCTCCTCCTTTACTTCTATACCATAACCTCTGACCAATCTCCTCCTTTACTTCTATACCATAACCTCTGACCAATCTCTTCCTTTACTTCTATACCATAGCCTCTGACCAATCTCTTCCTTTACTTCTATACCATAACCTCTGACCAATCTCCTCCTTTACTTCTATACCATAACCTCTGACCAATCTCTTCCTTTTCTCCTACCAGCTAGCCTCTCATCACTCTCCTCCTTTCCCTCCTACCCGCTTTCCTCTTACCTTTCTCTTGTTTTTCGTCTATCCGATGGCTTCCGTTTTATTTCTTTGCTGTCATCACATTGATGGCATTTGTTCTTTGTTTTCCTCTAATGTGTGGCCTCCAATTTCCTCCATTTTTTTCCTATATCGTGAGACTTCTATTTTGTTCTGTTTTGTTATACCCAAATCAGCGGCATCAATCCTTTTCCTTTTTTTCACTTTATTTTTCTCCTATCCGGTACCTTATCTTCCATTTCCTCTATCTGTTGGTTACCATTAGTTGTCTCTTCCTGTTATCAAACCAATCGCAAATAACCTTTCGTCCTTTTTTTTCTCCCCGATTGCTTCTCTTCAATTCTCCTCATATTTTTGGTATCCATTCCTTTTCTTCCTTTTTACAAGGTGGTGTATTCTCTATCCGACTGCCTCCATTACTTCTCTCAAAACAGTTTTTTTTACTCTTTTTTCCTGTATCCGATGTCTTCCATTTGTTCACTTTTATTTTTCTCAAATCGGTGAGGAGACTACATGATAGTCTCTTTCCAATTTCTTTCTTATTTTCTCTTTTTTTTTATTAGTAGGCTTCAGTTAGTTACCCTCTGTTTCCCTCAGATATAAATTTATGGTCTCTAGACATTAATTTTCTTACTTTGCCCTCCTACTTGATGATGTCTGTCTCTTTTTTTTTCAGTTTTCCTCTGATGGCTCTCTTGAATTTTTATTTGTTGAATCAAATCTAAGATTAGTCCATACCTAGATTTGTTCAATCTTAAATTCAAATAGCATAATAATGTTTTTATTACTTTAACTTTCTTTTCTCGCGAAGCGATATTAAAAAAAAATAATATCCAAATTGATTATACAACGGAATAAGGTCCGTCCACGTTTGTCATTTTTTTTTAGATCTAGCAAATCTGTAAAGCTTGGCGATATGAAAAAAAAAAATTAGCAAAAAATCTGAATCAATTGAACTAATCAATATTCAGTTCTTGCTGCCTCATCCATTTCAGAAAGCCAGGTATCAAAATCAAGCATATTCCGACCTCCCTTTTTTTTTTTGTGTTGTGAATGCGATTCTTTTTCAGACTTAATAAGGATCCTGCCCTATATCTCGAAGCTCTGAGATCACCATCTTATAAAAAGAGCTAATCTGTTAATTTACAGTAATCTGGTGAAATGTGATGTTCAAATGATTTTTAAAAATTTTTAAAGGCGCACAAGCTTAAACATTATATCGTTAAGTCTGGGCTGTATACCGCAACATTCTGTAATGAAATGAAGATTACAAAATTAATGTTGTGAGATTTAGCTATGTAAACGCCTCACCTCATGAGACTTCAATCGAGAGATTACATCATCATGTGCGAATCTCGCTTATAAAATTAATGTTCGACCTGAGAATAGTAGCTAGGGTATAAAGTATTCACCCTGATATCTACAGGTACACCGAGTCCCGCACCGTCTGTAGGCGATTTTAAAGCCTAATCTTTCAGTTCCCGCAATGCCCGACGGGAGCTTAGTTTTGACATAGTAAAAGGCCTGTGATCGTAGTGTTGGGAACTGGCTTCATGAAACTAGCAATCATCTTATGTATCTTTGAAAAACGAAACATGTTCAGTTTAAAAATTCTTTTCTCATAAACAATTATCTTTTTGTCTCCTCCTGATTCAATCATATCTCTCTCTCTCTCTCTCTCTCTCTCTCTCTCTCTCTCTCTCTCTCTCTCTCTCTCTCTCTCTCTCTCTCTCTCTCTCTCTCTCTCTCTCTCTCTCTCTCTCTCTCTCTCTCTGAATCTGGATCTCTCCCTCTTCTCACTCTCTCTCTCTATCTATCTACCAATCTATCTCTCTCTCTGTGTTTCTCTGTCTCTGTCTGTCTTTCTGTGTGTGTGTCTGTCTGTCTCTCTCTCTCTCTCTCTCTCTCTCTCTCTCTCTCTCTCTCTCTCTCTCTCTCTCTCTCTCTCTCTCTCTCTCTCTCTCCCTCTTTCAATTTTCTTCTTTTTAAATTGTTTTTAAGCCCCTTCATCAGAGCCTGGATGTTGCCAATCCAAAGTTTACAAAAGCCCTAACCTTTCTGAGTGAGCCATGGAATATAAGCGAGTGTCTGAAGTTCGATTAGTGGACAGGCGTTGTAGAAACTGCCCCAGGACTCGCCGAGAAAGATGATTGTAGGAGAAAGATTTCTTACATGTAGATCTAGATGATTAAATTATGGCAGTGTTGAAAATTTCGTTAAACAATACGATTCTAATAATTCTTTAAAGCCTCGGTATATATCAAATCTTACAGACCGTTCTTTGACATGTCAATAGCTTTACAAGATGCCCTGAAAAATCTTCAATTTTTGCTTTCTAAGTATCCGTTTCAGTTTTACTGCAGTTATAAAAATTGTGCAATCCACATTCAGAGCAAATAATTACGGTGATTTTTTTTTTAAATCTTTGCTTTCTGATCAGCTAATATGCGCTGGCTCTCCTGATCCCCTCTCCATCCTCTTAGCTTGACCTGGACGCTGACCGAGAACATAGAGATGAATAATCTTGGACCCACAATGCACGACCAGAAAATGTCATACAGGTTCATGCTTTCATAGCGTTCCAATTATTTCAACTTATATTTCTTTTTTAATTTCCCTTTAATGCATGACTGTTGCTTTTGTTTTCCCCTTCCCTTTTAATATGAGGGTCTTTTTTATTTTACTCCCCAGAAATTAATCTTGGGCATGCCTGGACACTGATTGTAATCTGGACCATCGCTGTATTTCAGCAGCAATATCAGAAAGACATGACCAAAGTCCAAAGATATAACCAGGGAGAACGACCAGGGCCTGTTTAATTGCTGATGCTCTGACAAAAGTAAGTTGTACATGTACACTTTCTCTCTCCGCTTCTGTTTCTAGCTTCCTGTGTTTCTTTCAACTTAACTATTTTCCATTCCTGTTATCTGCTTTGGACGGTGCATTATTTTTCCTTACCCTACAACCCTCCTCTCTTTCCATCCCAAAAAAAAATCCTAATTTTTCCTCTTTATTGTCTTCTCCTATTTTATCACCCCAATTTCTCTCTCTCTCCCTTCCTCCCCCCCCCTCTCTCTCTCTCTCTCTCTCTCTCTCTCTCTCTCTCTCTCTCTCTCTCTCTCCCCTCCCCCTCCCCGACGACAACTATAGGGATCTACCTCGCTGGTTCGAAGCCAAACTCTTATGGTTCAACTTCACACGGCATTCGGAACGTTTCGAAAAAAATTATTTAGACTGAGCGAGTGAAACCGCTAGATTTAAAGCACATAATCTACTGCGAGCTGTAAGTTCGGCTCATCTGCTGTCTCTGCCAGGCATATTGGTCTACCTCTTGAAAGACCCATATTAAATCAAGAGAGTGGATATCGGTGTAAAAAGAATAAAACTTCGAGACTCAGAAGAATGAGCAAGGGGTAAAAAGCATATGCTTATCATTCATTTCCTCTGCCGTGTCCACAAAATACAAAACTTAGAACATCTTTGCTTTTCTAGGTAATGATGGTCTCGTCATCACTCGGGTAAAGCAACCAAGTGTAATTTGATGAATGTAAACTGTGATGACAGAAATAATATTCTTTTTTTTTTCCATATGTCGCTTGATAGTGCTTCAAGTGTAAAACTATTTTTTATTCAAAATTAAATGCAATTCCAATAAAACTTCCTTAGTTCTTTTATACATGTACTTGAACATGGTATTGCATAATTATGTTAAATATGGAATATTAGATTATTTCAAGCAGTTTTATTTAGAAATCATATGATTTGTCAGTCCCAAATGGAATCAGAGCAACTTTCTAAGCCTCTGAACCCAAAGACAATTTATCGCATCCTAAAAATCGATGGATCCATGGACACAAAGATTGGTGATGAATACTGTTAACACGTTAAGTACAGGCAGTAACTTGGTTTATTCTCTTACACCGAATTTTGTATCGACTGACCTAGTGGGTTCAAACCAGATAGTCTCCGATAAATTTGCAGCCTCCAGTCTTGCTATTGCAAAGCTGAAAGAAATATGTATGAAAAGAGCTGTTATGAAGCCATTAGTCGATTAATCAAGAAATCGATAATTTTTGGGTGAAATTTGTTCTAAACATTTTTTTCCTTAGGTGCTACCGGGCAGATGTTGTCAAGATGTTGTCAAGATGTTGTCTCTGTATGACACCGACACCATTTACCGTCGAGCTGCAAAATAGAATGACGTCTCTATTAGGATGGATCTTTCCGAGTCGACAGGCCGTGTTCAGGCGTGGATTCTTCCTAGTTTAATTTATGTAGATGGAATTTGTAAATGATAAATAGATTAGTCGGCGCGGCCTAATAAAGAAGGCCTGAGATTATTGTATTGCTGACGGGTTTAATCAAATAACAAAAAAATAAGAGGTGAATCTGTTTCGATCTGTAAAGACTGATATGGTCTCAAATTCCCATTCAAAATAGGAAAGCTAATGGGTTGAGCGCTGCATTGCCTGACGGGGACTCATTTTCGTCATCTCAGAGAGCGGCTAATCTTTTTGGGTTTACTATCTTTATGAAAAATTTCTGTTCAACTTTATAATGACCGACAGGTTAATCAATCGAGTTCTGCACTGCCTGATGGGGGCTCAATTTTGTTATCCAGGGGAAGGCCAATCTGTTCAGCGCTGCATTGCCAGACGGGGGGGTTGTTATTTGTTATCTCAAAGAGCGGCCAATTTCTTTGGCTTTTCACTGACCAAGGATCACGTTTACCATCTCAATAGTTTAACCCTATAACGACCGACGGAGGCTAATCAATTTAGTTTTTTACTGCCCGACGGGGGCTCAATTTTGCCCGCTTCAGGAAGCTAATCTGTTCAAATCTATACTCTATACGGAGACTTAATGTTGCCAAGCCAGAGCCCGCCTTGTCCCATGGGAAATTCGTTCAGCTTTGATAAAGTGTGATCTTTGTGAGCCGGCGATAGCTCTATCTTGTGTCAAATCTCAAGCGAACCTCAAAAAACATTGGTTGACATTGAGCCAAAAGCTTGGAATCGTTAGAGAATTACTATAAGACCCGCTTTCTCGAGTTAGTTTTTGGTTAGAAAAACCTAACGTTTTATTCACCAACAAGGAATAGTCAGAAAGCGTACTTAAGTATATGATAGTCTTGGTGGTGGTTAAGCTCATTTTGCCCCATTTATTAGTCAATATTTTTATCCTTTCTGCGAAGGTGTTTATGGGAGAGGGCGCGAGAGGCGGGGAAGGTGATGCACAAAAAAAAAGTAGCCCTGTTTCTTTCTTGAGAAAATACACAAACGTGTGCTGAGAATATACTCCAATGAATTCCAACTCGAAATGTAGGACAAACGAATTTTTTCCTTTGAAAAAATCCTTCATTCTTCTTATTCTTCTTTGTATCATATTGATTTTTCTACACTTTGCGCCTAAAAAAGTTAAGTCGTTAAAGATTCGTCGTCCTCTCTGACATTATATTTTATCATCTACGCAAATCACACCACAATTCCTGTTTTTATGATTAGTGAAAGTTTAGATTCGCACTTTCCTCCGGATTGCTGTTCATTCGACTGTCTGAATTTTAAATAGTTCTAGACTAAATGAAATGCTTAAATCATGGAATCTGTGACATTGCTTTTTCTCTTCAATATTAAAGTGATTTAGGAAATTACGAACCTTCTTTACTTAAGAAAAGCATCCATGTATTGAGCTTATAACGTCCGATATGATATCCTCAGGGATATTTTCCTCTAGTTGACCCCACACAGTCGATGGGTGAGTTTGGGGCCTTGCCCTTTCAGATGCTCTATGTCCAACTGGGGCTGAAGTTTGATATGAAAAGACTCGAGATCGTCTTGTTCAATTTTTATACAGGCTGGCGGAGATGTTAGACTTCCGATCGTGTTGTTACACACAAAGGAACGAGTTGTTTTGCTTTCTTTGTTTGTTTTTTTTACAATATGACCTCAAGTATACTTAATTAAAAGCACACTTACGTGTTATCGTTTTTTGTCTGAAAAAAAAAGTTGTCTCGAACGGCGTAGATACTGTAGATTCAGTGCTGCCTGTTGTTAAGCTTCAGGCTGCTCTTCGACCTTACGCTATGTATATCGAATCCGTATGTGATTACTGTGCAAAGTTTAGTGTCTCACCCTTTTCTAAATTGCTGCACAGTGTACTGCATATGCAAGACTGTCCTCTATCGCCATCTTTTTTCTATTTTTATATCTGCCTGTCTTTATCTTTTCTTGTCAGTGTTTGTCCGGCTGTAAGTCAATATATCTGTGAGCCTGTCTTGTCTTTTTTTTTCCTTCTGTTTACCTCTACGCGACCCTTCCGTTTTCTCTGTCACCGCAGTTTTGCTCTTTTTTTCCGAATGCAAAATGTCATTTCTCGATTGCACTTTGTAACAGCGTATAATATTATGAAGTTTTGCAAAGGTTGTTTGGGACAAAGAGAAAGTATTTTAATGAAAACATTGCTCATCCATCGTGAGGTGTTTTTTTTTTACGATCATCCCAGCTGTAATTTTGTGTTCTTTGAGATGCACTGAGATAGCCAATATGAAGTGTTTTTATTTTGGTAAGATTTCCCCTGACGCTGCAATGTTTTTGTTATATTTATGAACACTTATCGGTTGCATTTTCCCCCGTTTATTATGCGCAGTTTGTTGTCAGCGTAGAGATGTCAATGCATAGTTATCTTGGAGAACTTGATAATATTTATGAGTGCGTTAAACGTTTATGGACTGAATCTGGGGCACCGTACAACGGTTTTGTGTATTGTGGGTTCTTTTTTTTTATACATATTTTTAGTCAAAATTTTATATGTGCATTCTCCATGAACGCGTGTATTGACAAGTGCAGTTCGATTTTCTTTTTTGGTTGAAAATCGACCGAGGATATTTTTTTCCAGTGTTTGCATTCTGTCAAATAAGGTTTCTTCATATCGTTTTTTTTTTCCTTTTCTTCTTTTTCAGCTGTTGATCAGAAATTGGCGATCGATCATATCAATTCAACGTGTCTTGTGTGACATTCCTTAATGTTTTCATTTTTCCGCTTCATTTATAGCGGATCGAAACTTTTTTTTTTTGTCTTGGAATTTTTCGAATTGAATTATTCAAATTTCAGTCTTTCGCTTGTGTTTCTTGATGGCACCATTCGCGAAAATTTAGATCATCTCAGTCTGTAACTTTCTGATCTCTGATCCTTCCGAAGTGTGATTACCTTTCTACATAAGTGATTGGAAGCCAACGGTTTGTGGGAGACTATTTAAACCATTAAGGCTCAATGTTTTTTGGAATTTATTTTCTGGGGTGGAGGAGGGAAGGTGAGAGTGGGGTATGGAAGGAGGGTGGAGCCTTCACCTAGAACTTCATAGTCAAAGATTAAATTATGATTCCTTTACGCCAATGTTTGGAACAATTATCGACCTATAAACCTGGCAATGTTTTGACAAATTCCTGCCAGAAAATAAAATATTGACCCTCGACAATTAGGCGCTTTTCATCCTGCGGTCCGGCTTGAAGCTAATTTTTCAGTCCATGTCTCCATATTGTTCTAATTTTAAGTTTTGGCTTCAATATGACATTGCTGCTCTGTCCGCAAGTAGAATTGATTTGTCAGTTTTTCTTTCTGATCGATATCTAGACGAGGTAGTCTCTCCAGCTTTTCTTTTCTTTGTACTTTTTTCTTTTTGCAATACTTTACTTTTGCAGTTAAAACACTTTGGGGTAATATTAGAATCATCAGGGTCTGAAAATAAAGGCAACAGCAATTTGATAATTCAGGTTTATGTCTTAGCTGTGAGCTACCTCACTCTTTGGGATTTCAAATTAGCGGCCCTCTTTACCACAGTCATGTTAATCATTCTTGCCTCCGTCAGGTCTGGTCTGGTATGAAAAAACCCGTAATAACTTTGGGGGTTCTAAGAATGTCAGCAAGGATTAAAATGGGATCTCTTTGGACTTTCACAACCGCGCAGTTTGAGGGACTGTGGAATATCGAAGCGAAAGCGATTTTTTTTAAATTTCCATCTCTTTCCAAACGTTGCTTGAAACAAATTGTGTTCAATCGCTTCTCTCTCCCACGTGTTTTTTTCCACGCGAATTTGAGTAAAATTGCATATAAAATTAACGTTATGATCCATGTACCGGATTCCTCGTGTTAAATGCGTATTCCCTGTTATACAGAGGGTAATTTCGTGTTTAAGACATTACGACAAACTAAGATATTGCGAAACTTATAGCGAGTTAAAGTTAAATTTCCGCACAGTTGATAGTCTACGCACTTCTTATCTCGATCGTCTGACACTGTATATCTTTTCATCAACTTATTACCTGAACCAATTACTAATCGCTCCAGTTGCATCGTAAAATTTGATTGGGAAATTCACAAAATTTACCCTGGGACAATATTTTAACGTTGGTTTTGTTTAAATAATAATAGTACAAGAATACTTCAAATATTCCTTAATTCCACTTGTTTTGAACTGAAATTTAATTACATTGATGTCATATGTTTAAATTGAGTTTCCATGAAATCATTTTATTTGAATATCTGAATGTAAGGTCCAACTAATGAAAAAGGCTATATTAAGTGGATGGTTGAATTAATATAATTATAAAATGTTATGTAGCAAAAATGCAATCAAAATAGGGCCTTAGTTGAAATCTTTTGCAATGGACTTCGTGTGATGTGAGTATGAATTTCGATATCCCATCTTGTATCATAAGTTCTACAAGTTACCCTTTTATAATCGTTTAAAACCATTTTATCCACGACGGTCTCAAATAATGATAACTGGACGATAGTTTGGAAGGAAATTATTGTATAACTGTTCACATTGCCAAAAAGAGAAATTCAAACCATCACACCAGTATATATGTTGTTTTCTGTAATGGCCGATGGAGTCTTATCATGCTCTTCACTACATGACGACGGCTCCGTAATTAGCAATCTAGGGTGAGACTCATCTCTTCAGCTCAGCACTGCCCGTCAAAGGCTCAGTTTTGTAATCTAGGTGGAGGCTAATTTGCTTAGCTCTGAACTGCTCGACTGGACTTAGGATAGATGTCCATTCCATCGGTAGATAAGTGTTAGGCCTCATCACTTCAGTTTCACCCCCTTTACGCGGGTTTAAGTTGATATGAAATAAGGACTTAGATCACTGTGTTGTGGACGGGCAAAATCAAACAACAAAGTACGTAGCTGATTTGCTTCCATCAATCACGATCGATGGCGTCTCAAACTGCCATTTCATAGGATTATAATTATATATTCTGTTGCCGAAATTGTAGCCAATAAATTGAGCATCGGTTGAAATAATTTGCCATTGAGTTAGCGCTGCAAAAAACATATCGATCTGCCTTTTGTGTGTGTGTTTATGTTTGTGTTTCTATATCCCAAGCTACTCTTGTACACCGCATTTATCTTTTTCAAATCGCATAAAATCTTTACCAGCGGTCTTGTCGGTTGAATATCCGTGGAAGATAGCTTTTTTAGAAGAAATAAATTGTACAAGAGGGTTAATGTTCACAATAAGAGAAATCTATTAGTATTCCAAAATAAATCAATATGGATTGATGCTTATTCATTATATCTCTAATTTGTGGACTTCATTTTATCACTTACATTGAGGTTCTCATTCTAGGTCCAATTCGTATAAGATTTTATGGCTGGGATCATTTTTGGGGTGGCATTGTTAAGTAGAGGTGGGGGGAGGATTATAGTCTCCTTGATGATGGCCAACACTGATTTAAAAATATCTTTTTATTCAGTTCGGTTTCAAGCTTTTGTCTCCATTGTTTGATTCCATATTTTTCAAAGCCATATTTAGTCAAGCTCAAGTGATGTATTTTTAGACCGGGGTCGTAAAAAAATAACGGTGACACATTTTACCCAAGTTAAGAAATTAAATAGGAAGCTTGTTTCAGATTGTAATATCACCTTCATAACAATATTATAGGGTTTTTGTCTTGATAATAACTTCATTTTAAGATCATATGTTATAAGTGCAGTCAGAGGCATTCATTGCAATTTCACTTCGCGGGTTCAAGCCGTTGGTAGATGGGTCTAGGGTCACTTATCATTTTCACTCTGCCTGGCCGGGGTTTTTCTTGATATGCTAAAGAAGCTTGCATCCATAGTGGTTTGTATAGGATACATCAAACATACAAATAAGAATTGAATTTCTAATTGCATTTCTTCATGTTACTTGTCATTTATTACAACTGGTTTTCAGTAGTTTTTGTTTTGGAATTTGTCACGATTGTTTAGTTATGGTTAAATGTCCTATAAAAAAAGATGAAGCGGTTTAAAAAATTAGAAATAGGTTTAAATTCCGTAACTCTTCAAGTATGCATCAATCTTCTTGGTCTACATCAGATGTTTCGTTGAATTCATCTGCTGTCTGTTATTGATACAATTTCATCAAAGTAGTTTTCTACACATCTAAACGATTAAAACTTGTGTTTAAGGACTCAAATTGTTTTAATATCAATGTATAATTATTTTCATCATTAAAATGGCCATTACAAAACCTAGGTGCCATAATCTGTAAAGTCCATTATCATTTTTTTTTTTTTTTTTTTGATGTGTATTTACTTGCACCAATTACATTTTCTAAGATGAGGGATGGGGGCGTTGAATGCCTGCTTTGAACTCACAAAATCGTCTTTAATGTTCCGAGTTCCACACTATAGGTGGGTGAGCTTAGGGTCTCATCTTTTAGTTCAGCCTCGCCCGACGAGGGCTAAATTTTTGTTAAATATAGGCCTGAGATTATGGCCTTGTAGAAGGCGTACATAATAATTTTTAATTGAATAATGCTAGCCTTTATTGATAAAGTCACTAAAGAGAACAAGCTATAGAACTAAGTTAGTTGTAATATTCTTATTACAATTACATTATTTAATTTCGGAGTGAAAAAAATGCGAAGGATTTTGTATTGTAATGTTCTTTCAATATTGATAAATCTGTGCTGGCAGTATTAGTTAAAAATGTCCTTTATCTGTTTTATAGTCATCGGGGACAACAAACTCGGGGGATATCATTACCAAATAAATCAGAATTACTGCTGCCTAAGGTCTTGTTTGTTTTTTTTTTGTTTTTTTTTTGGTTGTTTTTTGTTTTGTTTTCGTTTTTTTTTTTTTTTTTTTTTTTTTTTTTTTTTTTTGTGATATTTCGTAGCCAAGCTTTAACTTCATCAGAGATTATACCGCAAATAACCGATATAAATTTAAGCTTTTCCTTTTTTTCTTTCTCTTTCTATCTATCTCTATCCCTATCTCTTTCTCTCTATCTATTTAGCTCTCTGCTCTCTTTTACTCTCTATCTCTCTGTGTTTCACTGGAGTTATCTCACTTCATCTCTTTTTCTCTTCTTTTCAAGCATTCTCTCTTTCACTGTCTTTTACATTTTATTTCACTCTATCTGTTTGTGCTCTCTATGTTCTGTTTTTCATCTTTATGACTATACCTCTTTAGGTGCATCTTCTAATCCGCTATCTCTGCTCTTTTTTTTTTTCTCTCACCATTAATGCTCAATAAATATCTGTTTTCATGTATCTTATGCCAGCTGTCATACCACAATGGCTTATTTATGACCCATTACATTTCTTCTGTTAAAAATAGTCATAAACAACAATAGAGGTTTTTTATCACTTTTACTACCAAAAGCAAATATGGAAGCCCTACGTGCACTATTTGCGGCGAAAGAGTTAGTAGATCTAGACCTACAGTTCAAGTTCTTGATGATAAACGATCTTTTGTCCTTTGCTGACAACCTGTCATCCAGTTGAGTCTTTCTCCCATTTATCATGAATATTACAGATGGGGAAATTTAGATAACATCAAACAAGAAATGAAAAGGATGAAAATTAATATCCTGGGCATCAGCGAAATCAGATGACAAGGCGAGGAAAGTTACCAGGAACGTTCGAAATATTATACTTCAATCACATTTATTTTATTAAATGTGTTACATCTCAAATTATGTCTTCAGCTATCTATCTTAACATTTTATCTCTTAATTTAAAAACACAGCATTGATTCAAAAATAAATTAGACTTATGCCCCTTCCGTCGGTATATGAAACAAAACGGCTAATCTTTTATGAAAGCGTAACATAAGACAAAAGATATAAGACCCTAATGTAGGATGTTATAATATCCGACGTCCGTTCCAAAAACCGTGGTCTCGTTTTGTTCCTCGCTAACATAATTTAGATCTGAATCTAAACTCTATTATACCCAGACATAGTTGACGCAACAAGAAAGGAAACGTGAATCAAAGAGGACACAAATTCTACTCTCCTCACAGCTCCATCAAGACATGAGTCACCTGCCGCTCAATTTTCCAGTTAAAAGGTCAGCTGGTTTACATGAATCATTATTATATGTGACATTGACAAGGATCTTATCATTTCTTGTGATTGTATTTACCAAACCCAGCAAATTGTAACTAAACTGAACCCAGCTGTTGGTCTACCTCCCACTCCTTTAATCAACTCCTATTCATCATTATCCTCTTTACCTCCCCTCCCCTCCCTCCTTAGCCTATTTTTTTATTTAATGTTTGATATAGCCCGTCCACAACGCAGTGATCTTAGGCCTTTTTAACACAAAAAGCATAGGCCTAATGAAACCCTAAACGTTCCCCCTTCTCTCTCTCTCTCTCTCTCTCTCTCTCTCTCTCTCTCTCTATCTATCTCTCTCTCTTTCTCTCTCTTTCTTTCTCTCTCTCTTTCTCTTTCTCTCTCTCTCTCTCTCTCTCTCTCTCTCTCTCTCTCTCTTCTCTCATTCTCTCTCCCACTTTCTCTCGGTCTCAGAGTCCTGTCAATTCCCATCATTTACAATTAAATTGATAGTGGATGGACGATATTGAAGGCTTTAATTTATGAAATGAAAATCATTCACGACTTGACAATCTCATTCAATAATAATTGATCAGCCGTTTAATTGACAGTGAATGGTGACATTTAATTAAATAGTTTCAATTATCATTCTGCGCTCAGATCCCGCACAGTAAACATGGCCGAGAAAGAGAAAGATAGAGTCTTTCACTTGGAATGCATTCAGGTATATCAGAGTTTATCATGTCTGAATAGTGGGAAGTCAAAAGCGACGGGCACAGCAACAGACAAAAAAAAAATTTAAAATAAAAAAAAAAGATTGTGAACTATTGCTGAGAAAAAAGTATCCTACTTATACCAGAGATGCGCTAAAAAAATCAACGTGTGTAGAACAAACTATCGGAAAAAGGTGGTAGATTCGGAGAAATCTGGAGCTAGAGCAGACAATATCTAAGAAGCTACAATGTAATTACAACACCCTTACTTTCCTGTGTGACAAAGAGGTCCATTAGATAAAAGTTTAGAAAATCATATGATTTATTATGGCTCAGTTCACGTAATGATTTTGAATGTCCAAACTTTTATCACTGTAGAAACACCTGTTTCGACCACTTAGCATGTTTCCCAATCCTTGTTTCATCTTCACTAGAAACCAGCGATACAACAGAGATCGCTGCACCAAACTCCACGATCCTCTTTCACCGACGACCAAGCACAGAATGAGCCTGGTTTCATAAGTAAAATTTTCAATTATATTGAATATAGTGCCAGGGGAAACGAGAAATGTAAAAAAAAATATTGCCAAATTATGTTGTTGCAATTCGGATTGAACATTTGATTGGTAGTGGATGGACCGCTTTAGAGCTGGGCTATATATCTAAAATCTAGATTCATCAAAGAGGAAGTATGTTGTACTATCTAAACAAACATAATGGATCACAAAGTGACAAGGTTTGAAATATGAAAAGTGTCTTTGTGGTTAATCCATGCAGGAGTCGTGTATTATCTTCAGTCAGCGACTTTCTCTTTGCTCTCTTTAGGGAAAAAGATAAGATTTGTGTAAATGTGGGTACTCTCGGTTTATCAACAATAAAGGACATGCAATATAGAGGGAATGTGTTGTTTATATAATTATGCTATGTCATCCACCCGACTCTTTTCCATCCCAGATGAGGCAGTCGCAAGTAGGCCAGACTTCCATAATTATGCATGTACCAGCAATGTCACAGTGGTCCTCTTAACAGAAAATAAAAACACGTAGTGTTGGGAAAATCCTGTTGACAAACGACCATATAAAATTAACAATGACACCCGAAGCACATAATGTTTTCTCGATTCTATTATTCTAATTCTGCTCTAATAAATTTAAAAAAAATAAAAATAAAAAAGAAGTAGACCTCTGAAACGCTTATGTAAAAGTGTGTTTACACTTCGGGCATAATTATGTTATATCACAAAGCTAAAAAAAGAATATGTGCAATCAGATTTTTTACATATATAGGTCTGGATCTTCCTTCCATTTTTAGCTGAGATACAAAAATAAAAAAAAAAAAAGCTAATGGGTGAACAATGGAGAAAAAGAGGGAGAGGAAAAGAGGTAGACAGATAATAGAGAGGAACACAGAGAGAGGAAGATTGGGGGAGAGGAGGGGAGAGAGAGAGAGAGAGAGAGAGAGAGAGAGAGAGAGAGAGAGAGAGAGAGGGAGAGGGGGGGGGGAGATATGGGTACAAGAAGATGGAACGTACAATATTAAAAATTTAAAAAAAAAAAACAGAAGAAAGAGAAAAGTATGGAGGGAAAAAAGATATTCTGAACAAAAGCATTCTCAAGACGATCGACGTATATAGTTTTCATTTCATGAATTTTCTTTCTTTTTGATTAATTTAGTTTTGCAACACACACATACACCGATAACGGTTTCATCACGTATATCTTCAACCACAACGAATGCTAAAGCGAAGAGAGGATGACAATAAATGCTTCAAAACAAAAAAGTAGGAGTGTATAATAAAATACTTTCATACATAAAATAACGATTAATTTAAAAAAATGTTTTTGCAATTGAAATCTATTCAAGGTAAGGCTCCATTTTATTCCAATACTTTGCTGATCACTGCACGCATCAAGAGTTGGGGAATCAATTGTTTAAGGCACTGTTTCAAACTTTCAGAAATACAACATCTTTACCTGAAGCATTTCTGTCAATCGGCCTCTTTTCCCTCTAATATTCTGCCATCATATTAGACTCACTTTCAATGCTTCTCTAAAGAATATATAAACATTTTAAAGAGAACAAAATGAAAAGCCGTTGCGGGAAAAAGAAATGGGAAAAAATCTGTATCATGATCAGTAAGCAAAATAGAATCATTTTTTCCTTTTTCATTATAACTTTTCAAAAACGTGCGATCATCAAAAGATATCTGAATATTGTCTGTAGAATGGACAAAAAAACAAGGTTATAAAAAATCATAATAAACACCTTTAGATAGCACTAAGAAAATTTGTTACCGAAAAAAAAAAGTTTCGTTACCTCGAGATAGAAGACAGAGAGGGTTCAAAAATATTATCGATTATTGGCCAGATAATTGGAACAATTTTTTTTTTCGCTACTTACCAATATGACTTTCAGCGTGTGCTAATATTCTAAAAATCTCAATTTATTTTAAGTCATTAGAAACGCTCATTATCATGTAAGTTCAGTATAATCCACTTATATCGACAGCCGATTTATCGACATTTTGAAATATCGACTATTTTCAAATTACGGAATTTTTCCTTCTATATGTACAATTAAAAAGAAACTCGCATGCTATGATGGTAACATTGGTATTAAATATTTTTGCTTTTTATTTATTTATCTTTTTTTTTTCTGCAAGAATTTATAATGCTTAAAGAGCGTTTTGAAAGAGTGTTCAAAATAGATTAGGAAAGCGCAAAGTTACCATTTATTTTATAATACAATTTGATAGTTACTTTTTGATGCTTTACTTAGTTGATAGTTACTTTTTTTAAAACAAAATTATGCTTCATCTTCTCGTATGATGCTTTGACAGATACTTATAAGACGATTAAAAAATACAAAGTTAGAACTTCTACGTGCTTTAGCAACATCATCACTTAGATCAAACAAAACTTCACAATGTAGAATATCTTATTGTCCAATCTATGTTTCTGATGGGGAAAAATGGCCTTTCTAAATATATAGAATAAAGTTGATAGAATACAAAATTTAATTTAAGAAAGAAGTAAAATAGAAATGACTTGCCACAGGACAAAGGTAAATATATTATGTACATAGTGACTCTCTTCTATCGGCCGAAAAGTAGAACGTTGAGGACAGCTTACTAGAGCGTTCAAGTTCATAACTACTGGAAATTTCCATTGAGGATTCAAACTTCATATAAGAAAAGTCAACTTGGTGAAAACTCAGTCTATTTAAAGATTAAAAAAAAAAAAAGAAAGTTCTCATGACATTGCTACAAATAAATGGTTAACCATGAATTCCAGCACTACATCGCACCTTTCGGTACTATTTGGTCGTCTCTATGAAGCCGTATTATGAGCGTTTATATCGTATGTCTTTTGTGATCCAAAAGTTTTCTAGTAGACACTGGGTGGTCTTAAAATACCTAAATGTCTCAAGCTCTGCTCTTTCTGGTAATATTTTTTATAGGGCAATATCATGAAACAAAACCTCTATTGCCTGGTTCAGATGAACATTCTGGTAGTAAGAGAGCAAAATGAACCGAGAAGAAGACAGTAATAGTTGTGGCTCCAGATCCACAATCTGGATAGTGCGGACAAGGATGATATCAAATTTTTTAGCCAAAAGAAAATTGTAACAACAACAAGAATATAATACTGCACTGCTACTACTACTACTACTACTACTACTACTACTACTACTACTACTACTACTACTACTACTACTACTACTACTACTACTACTACTACTACTACTACTACTACTACTACTACTACTACTACTACTACTACTACTACTACTACTACTACTACTACTACTACTACTACTACTACTACTACTACTACTACTACTACTACTACTACTACTACTACTACTACTACTACTACTTCTACTACTACTACTACTACTACTACTACTACTACTACTACTACTACTACTACTACTACTACTACTACTACTACTACTACTACTACTACTACTACTACTACTACTACTACTACTTCTTTTTGAGAGGGGTAGACATAAGAATCTCTTGTAGAGGGGCTTTATCAAACAATCATTTATTACAGGGACAGTCTTTGGGAAACTTTTTATCAAATTTAAAAAAAAAATCTGACAAAACCACGGATTCAACCAAATTACTTAACTGAACGGCTGATGCGCTCAAAATTAAAGGAAGGCTAACTAACAAACTTAACACAAACACGAAAATAAATTTAAAACAAAAACAACTAAAAAACAAAAACAGGAGCGGCTGCTGAGAGGTTGAGACCTTAATCTGATTCGCAGATCATGGCGTAGCTGTAGAAAAAAAAATGAAGAGAAAACATATGATGTAGGTCTTAAAGATTGTTTAAAACTAGTATTATAATTATACCTGCTGCATTTTTTTTAGTTTTTACGTATAAAATCTGGTAACAAAGCGATTTAGCTCCCCTTGGTGTCGATCTGAAAGAAAACAGTGTACCGTCCATAGTTAAAGCACCGTATTATATATTTATATAAGTCATTTCCTTTTTTTAGAATGAAGTACAGTTTTTTCATGCGTTTTGCCTTTCATCATAAATTAAAAACCATTTGCAAACTGCCCGATCTAATCTTTTTTGAAAATGAGACCCGATATAAAGGGCAAGTAAACTAGGTCTCTATCCAAAATAAATTTGAGGCTTAAAAATAGCATTGCTGAGGAAGAGCGATCAAAAGTTATCAATGTGTATATGAATTAATCTATATCTGTCGCCTTTTACTCATAATCAGTTATATTTTTCATATTAAAAAATAAATTCATAACACTGGTATTTTTTATTTTAAACATTTGGTATAGTTCAAAATTGTACCAGTTAGTCTCGGGAATTTTATTTGCTGTTTGTGTCTCTTTTTTTATGTTTTCAGTTATTTTCGCAGGACCTTTAGATCTAGTTTTTAAAAGATTTTACTAAAGTTATAGAAATAGCTCTGATGTCTTTAGTTCCCCAACTTCTCCAACTTCCTCCAACTTTCCCGATGGTGCTTCCCCTAGCAATTTTACGCTGGGCTGACCGCGCCAAAGGCACAGCAGACGCGGGGCAGACCATGTACCAGTCAGTCGGTCCCCTCTCGCGGTGGAGAGGCCTGGGCCAGACGTCGCAACACCCCCGCGCGCCTTTACGAGTGGCTGTACTGTGGGCCTAGAAGTGTGTTCCACTTGTTTTACTTTAGGGTCTCACTGGTCCGATGAAAGACCTGGGGCTGAGGAGTGTGTAGCCTAAATTCGGTCTTGAAGAGTGTAGGTATCCAGGCCTCTGAGATAGTGAGAGCCGCAGACACTCCCGGTGGGTAAGTCACACTGATTTTTTTTTTGTTTCACCTGTAGATCTAGCTGGGTTTTTTTGTGTTGTTGTTGACATATAACCTTTGCTTAAATTTATTCTGCACTCAATTTATCTGGACGTATAAGTCTAGAAGCGTATTCAGAGAACCCATCGTTTGCGAAGCTCAACATTTTGCTTGACCAGGACTCTAGATCTAAAATCTATATCCTGATCATTCTAGATTCTCTGATTAGCAGGTCCAGAATAGACTATAGGTAGAGCTTACAAATGTGGCTGTGAATAGATGTACACCATCAGTTGTACATATATCTACATTCTAGATATCGAGTTCGTAGTTCTGGTTTTACTTCATTTAACTCGAGATGAGGTTACTTAATAGGTTAGTCCAAACCCGGTGATCAAGATCAAGGTTAGACCGTAGACCAAAGAATGTATGGAATTATATCGACCAGAGAACATTGTGTAGTTTAATATGTGATGTGGTTCTGCAAACTTTTAGAAACAGAATCTAGATCTAGATCTTGACATATGGATTCTCTCTCTAGCTCTACAAGCTTACATGGATCTAGATCTAGAAGTAGAATTAGATAGACAGAGGTCTGTCTAGGACCAGGAGAGTAAACAAGACAGTTTGTAGCCTAAATATTATGAGTAATTACGTTACATTAGATAAGAAGAGATCCAGTGACGGTCGTTTTGAACATGTATGATTCTACTTAAAACAGCAAAACTTGATTAGAGTGGTCCATAATTTTTCTCTCTCCAAGAGTCAAAATATCAATTATTATTCCTCTTATTCATCGCTGATTCCACAGGTTTTGGTTGCAGTGATAAGATCACAGCCCAAACAACCTTGATGAGATACACCGTGGAGTAAATAGCTGGAGAAATACTATCAACGTTACCTCCTGGATTTCTGTGGACTGGATAGGCCCTATTTACTTGAGCGCAGTATTCTCCTGATTAGAGTGTTTAGAATAAGTTTAGCTGAGGGAGCGATTTGTTTGGGATTTTTAAGTGATTCATTGTGTTCGGACATATTCTACGTGCATTTCTTTGATGGCCTGCATGTGAATTTTCAACGAGTCGGCAAATTGAGAATTGGACTGTTGGACTTAAGAAAAGAAAAGATAAATATGGATAAATCAAGAACTTTGATACATTTCCTTTTTTGCTTGGTTGTAAGCACTTTTATCTCAGGTAAGTGTGATGTGTTCGTACCGCTACCTGTTTTCATCCTGTTAAATCACATTAATGTTTCTTTAGACTTTGCGAGCTTTGAAAGTAATAGATTTTCTCATCAAGTTTCACAGATTGTGAACGTAGTTTTTTTTTTAAAAAAAATTCAAATGTATAAATTTGTAAATGTTATAAGTTCATTTGGAAAGAGTTCCTTTTAGGTACGGACTAATTTACACACCAAAGAGGGCTTCGTTTGATCGGGACCATAGAAAAAAGAATGAGCTTGGTTTTTGCTTGGGGTTCCACAAAGAAGAAAAATTGATTTATTTCAGTTCTGTCTCTTATCTAACCTATTCCCCTTCTCCGGGCTTTCTTGTTTCGCCTTTGGACCTTGTGGAAATTAGTCCGTACCTAAAAGGAACTCTTTCCGCTCATTTTCATGATGATAATTGCAGCATATTAGTTCAGATTTATGGGCTATCTACATGTATTTCAAATGCTAAGAACCATGCAATAAGTGTATACCTTAAGTTAGCCTAATGTCAAATGTCCAGAAACACATCTCATTTCGAATCTTTTGCATGTAACGAAAAACTAACGCTAGTTGAGTTCAAGTGCAAAAGGCTCAGAGGAAAGGATAAAGTAAAAAAGGTAGGGTAGGAGGGGTGTTGATAATATTATTATGCAGACTGATGGATCTAAATCAACCGATCATTCCCCAATTTATGTTTCGAGAACTATGTTAAATTACTTAAAAAGAGTACACTTACATTTATAACATTTATAACGGTCGCCATATTTTCAGCCATTAGAGAATCATAAAATGCGTGTCCGTTTACAATTACTGAATGTAAGGCACATAATTACATTTACAACCAATGGACTTGTTCCAGACGGACGAAATACGTACCCTAGTGATAATTATTGTTTCACTCTCATTCTCGCCCAACCGCTTCCATCTGTTTGTTGATCACATCACTTCTAATTCAAGCTCCAAACCGCATAAAGTGTGTTCATATATATTCGAGTCTACCTGTGGTACGATCCATTCAGACGCTAGAATGATTTAGATCCACAATGTTGACATAGCCAAGAAAGATGACACTAGATGCGACCGACAACGCTAGCCTGAAACCTCCTTTCTTTGTTTTACATTTTTGGAGAGCCCCGTTCGATTTTATAACAGCGGGGACTAAGATGGACGGCCAAATCGCTTTGGTTGTATTAACACTATTGGTGACAGAGTTATTATGGAAACTGTTTCTAGATGAAAAACAACGAATCAAAGCAAAATAACTTGTTTTCTCATCGTTTTAGTGAAAGTAGTCCACAAGAGAGTGTGTATCAGATGATAAAACCATGCATGTGTTCTAACCGATGCATTTCTCTTCAGATTTTCCCCCAAGGTTTCAACGATCATTATATTTATGATGTTGACTGCCAACATTTTGAAAATGAAAAATTAGGGAAAAATAGAAATTAAGTTTTTGGGGATGCCGATCCGTTCAACTTACAGTAACAAATTTTAAAATTTTAGCGTTTTTAGACTGGGATAACTGCGCTTAAATGCGTGAAGTAACGGTAAAATGTAAGGAATCAGGAAACAAATTCAGGTAATTCTTTATAATTGAACCTTCTTTGGCATCAAGAACTACATCAAATAATTATACAGTAGTATCCATCGTAATATTACCGCAGCATCGTTACAATCCTATCTGCAAGGCAATTGCAAACTATCAATTTTTTTCTTTGTTTTACAGTTACTTTTGTTTATATTTTTTTTATTCCCCCCCTTCCCCCCCCCCCCCCCCCCCAAAAAAAAAAAAAAAAAAAAAATTGCTTCGTTCAACACATTCTAAGAACTTTACCAAAGGACAGCGTGAAGCATGATTAGTAAAAGGTTTGTGAACTTTGCGACATATCTTAACAGCCCGCACTCCTCTTATTTACAGCTAAAGGAATGTCGTAAGAATTACTAGTAAAATACCATACAAATGGCAATGAGGCCGCCCGTTCATCGTTAACTGATCTAAGGATTTCTATGAAACTTAGCCGCTACCGGTATCTCTTTTAGGCATGATGAGGCTGGAATAATGAGGTTTCAAAACTTGTTCTTTGTTCTTTTTACTAAGTATGTCCCGAATCTCTTTAAAAAATGGCTAATGTAATAATATTCGCTATGCGTGTAATGAAGAATACTTGGAAGGGAAAATGTGGTATGTATTGTTTTAAAATAGTTTTGTTGAATGCTTGTATTATCATTTAAGTGGAACGTGGCTAAGTCTGCACCTGTAAATTTAATACTGACATGGACTACTCTTGTGAACCCGACTTGTCTCTCTCATGTCTGCACAATCGCTCACCCCTTTCATAATATCATACTCATACTTTTCGGTATCCTTTTTTTTATCTTGCATACACGGCATCTATCGTAGTTTGATTGTTCAATGATGAACTCTACAGTAGCCATCCTGAAGTACTTCACTTGTGAAAAAAATATGTTTGAGAATGAAGTTGTAAAAGAAACCTAACTGTACTCAATATTTGTATGGGAAAACATCTTGACAGAACCAGTAGCCAAACCAATGACCGTGCACATTGATACTAGGCAAGCACATGGATAGAAATAGGCTAATTGCTAGTTAGAGGGAATCATCAGCAAAATGAGGTCAGCAAAGAGATGGCGGAATGAAAGACTTCGAATTCGAATGGAATGAATTTGACAAAAATCTATTTTAGCTTGTTTTGTTTTTTTTAATTATTATTAATTACTGGAAAGCTTAGTGGCAATAAAATATAGAAAGCTGATCGAACCTCTATATCTCTCAACGCGTGCAATATATGTGGTGTCTTCTATTATTTACAGGTTCATCAATTTATAACCCTTTCAATATGACTTCATCGTTATAGTTCTCGCATCTTGCAGCCATCAATACAATCTGTAGGAAGCAATGGCAATATATGTATAAATGCATTATATTCGGGTGAACTGTGTTACTGTGATGGATATCATCCGTTGAAAACCAAGATTTCAAAATATCACGCTGTGTTAATGCGATCAAGGGTCCGCGATTGCGTGCACATGAAATTGCCAATCTTATTTTCATACCCAGTGGCCTACTTAATTATTCGTCATGGCTTTAAAAAGAACAGCAGCTAAAAAATTACGAGAAATGAGTATGTGGGAGGGGGGGAGAGAGAGAGAGAGAGAGAGAGAGAGAGAGAGAGAGAGAGAGAGAGAGAGAGAGAGAGAGAGAGAGAGTTGTCCTGAAAACTGAACCATCTTTATAATCGAGGGATCTTGGGGGGAAAATGCATTAATCTTTAGACCACAACATGTTGACAGTGTGAAGATATTTTCACCATGAAATTTAATACTGTTTTTATTGCTCTTGATACAGACACGTATTAGACTACTCATTGTATCTCAAACAACGCCCCTTTATTTATGGTTATGAAAACTGTCAAGTATCCTTTCTAGTGGTGGCCACTTTTTTCTTTCTTTGTCACCGATCGTCATCCTTTGTATAATCAGTGTATGAAGTCTCCGTGAGCGAGACCGAGAGGGTAACCCACTTGTCTCTTTCCCCGGGCCGCTGTCTCTCCGTGGCACTGCCAGCGACCAGGGCAAACACAAGGACCCTCTTGGCCTTCATTTCCGTGTCTGTGATTCTTTCCCCTGCCTTTCCGTCTGTCAACCAGGTCCAGATAAATTCAGAATCATTTTGAGCACTTTAAAAATAAAGGACAATCTTAGCGAGCCTGAGAAAATGTGGGGCACCATCACAATCCATACTCCCTGGCTGGAGTGCAAGCAATTGTTGTGTGTTCTCGTCGCAGGCTCAGCTCTTACTCCACATCATTAAATTTCATGATGTAGAAATTGCAATTTGTCTCACTCTTAAGTTAAAAAAAATGTATTAACGCTTTTAACCAATGGTAAAAAGCACGATGAAGACAGCGCACTATTTCACTCTTCCATTTGACGAGATCTTTTATCACTTTAGATATCAACTGGAGGAGGCAATTTGGCTCATGATAAAGCGATACATTTAAATGAGATAAGGAATTTTTTTCTGTATTTACCCACTCAGACACAATAATGCACATGCAGATACCACGGAAGACAATCTTTTATTTGTTATTAAGGGAAAAGTAACATAGCTATAAATGTCTAAATCATGAAAATATGAAATGTGCATGGGCTCAAACTTCAAGTCAGTTATCATTACAATGCCAAACGTGGTGACATGAATTTTTTAAATTTAATTTGATCTTTTTTGGAAGACCTGAAGAAACTAATATACTTGGAGCCCGAAGAAAGGTTGGTGGGTGGGTGGGTGAGAGAGAGAGAGAGAGAGAGAGAGAGAGAGAGAGAGAGAGAGAGAGAGAGAGAGAGAGAGAGAGAGAGAGAGAGAGAGAGAGAGAGAGAGAGAGAAACGAAGAGCTTTACAGAAGAGTGAGAGAGATGCCTCTTTAAATTAGGTTAAATAATTCACCCGCTAACTTTCATTTTTTCATGCAGGATATAGATCTAATTCTTTCTTCTCATCTACAAGCATAAGCTGCTGCTTTAACACGACATCAAGGGCGTGTATGCTAATAAGTCGATGCCCTCAATTCTGTTTCGGTAGTTTTAATTTACCTAACTTCCCTTTAACCTGTCTCAGTGCCGCATCTATGTATGTTAGTCTATCTGTAAGTTAGCTGACGCAGCGGTTAAAGTGTCTTGTACGTGGTGGGACTAGATTCTAATAAATAGTATTTCTATACTCTGAGAGGTCGCTGGATGAGAGCGAAAACGCCTTGTGATAGTACATTCGGTACTCTACGTCTACCAGGACCTGCTTTGAAGAAGCTTACACCGAGTTGTCGAGATGAGTGTTTTCACAGACTTACAGTGCAAGCCAACAGTTGGTGAAGTTCCAGGAGCTCTACCGGAGACAAGGCCTTCCGGTTCATGTTTCTTTGTAACCTCAGCTGGCAAGCTGGAGAACTCCAACCATTATACACTGTGTTACTAACCGCAGGGCCTAGAAATTTTACCATATGGCACATACGCACCACTGAACGTTTCACCATCTTTGCCACTTATGAGTTCCACCGTCCCGTCTTCAACGTACTCAGTGCCTTTACCTGCGACCCCCCCCCCCCGCACACACACACATCTCACACATACACAGTCATAATTATACGATTCATCCCACGGTGCGAACCTCTATCACTTCACCTCTTAATGTTGGTTTTATATTCCTAGTTCTATCCCTCATTTTTAAAAAGTCTTAATGCGTACCTGTATAATTTTCCAAAGTGAATACCACTCCCTCCCCCCCACCAAAAAAAAAAAAAAGAAAAAAATTCGTCGATAAAAAAAATATCTAAATAAGATTTGAACCAAATCTTGCCGGGGAACTTAGATTTAAACATAAAAACTGCGAATTTAGAACGATAGAATCGGAAATAAGGTCCACTCAAGATTGCAATAGTTTTATATCTCCGGGCGAATAGGAAAGGGGAAAAAAAATCACTCAGAAACACAACGGATTGCTGATGCGCTCACAATATATTTTAACTTAACAATGAATTGGGCGATGCTTGTATCTTATTGGCTTTATCGTCCTCTTCTTCTCCGGCTCCAGTTCTTACATTTATTACTCTTCTTCTCCTTCTCTCTCTCTCTCTCTCTCTCTCTCTCTTCCTCATCAGCGCGGATATCCTCTTCATTCCTTTTCCTTGTATATCCCCCAACTCTTATTGTGATTGCCTTTACTAACAAATATCGAAGCGAATCTACTCTTGTTTTCATTGCGATTTTTCTTTCTATCTTTCATCTTTTCAACTCGTATAAGTCAGTGCTGCCTGTAGCTCCTCTAGCTCTGTCCATTCAGTCGCTTTGTTTGACCTTCCCACCACTGTTAGAGTGCGCCTCTTGTGATGACCCACTCCTCTAAGTAGTATTTTTATAATGAGAGTCTTCAGTATTCTGAGAGATCTCTTTACATTAAAATCCCAAAAGATTTTAGCGTCGGAAAATTGTGAGAAAGCCATTCAATCGTCGACTGTTCTATTCTATGCATAAAGAAGAAACAAAAATTAGTCGGTTTTGGAATATATTTTCTTTTACCTTAAGGAATGAAAAGTGCATTTGCTTCAATCAATGCATTGTTATATTTTTTAAATCTTACATAAATCCAATCCACCAAAATTGGAGATCTATCGCTTTGTCGAGACTTGGTTAATTGAAAGCGTCAAACTGTGTATACACAGAGCTTGGACATACATCTTCAAAGGAAGAGAGATTTAGAGACAAGACAACTGGAGACCGAAACACCAAAGGGAATAAAAAGGGTTTAAAGACTTTAAACCCATGTCAGGTTTCGTTGCATTTCGCACGCCATTTAGAAGATAGGTGTTACTTGCCTTCCTGCCCCGAACCCTTTAATACCCACTAAGTCCAGCGAGCTTTAGGAAAAGGTAAAGGGTGAATTCTGATCTGAAAAAACATTTTTCAAGTTGTTCTTTTTATTTAATCATCTGTTTATCTGTCTATTTATCTATCTACCTATCTATCTATCTGTCTATCCAATTTTTGTCTATCTATCTATCTATCTATCTATCTATCTATCTATCTATTTATCTATCTATCTATCTATCTATCTATCTATTTATCTATCTATCTATCTATCTATTTATCTATCTCTCTGTCTATCTATTTATCTATCTATCTATCTATCTATCTATCTATCTATCTATCTGTCTATCTATCTATTTGTCTATCTATCTATCTATCTATCTATCTATCTATCTATCTATCTATCTATCTATCTATCTATCTATCTATCTATCTATCTATCTATCTATCTATCTATCTATCTATCTATTTATCTATCTCTCTGTCTATCTATCTATTTGTCTATCTATCTATCTATCTATCTATCTATCTATCTATCTATCTATCTATCTATCTATCTATCTGTCTATCTATCTATCTATCTGTCTATCTATCTATCTATCTATCTATCTATCTATCTATCTATCTATCTATCTATCTATCTATCTATCTATCTATCTACACTGTATCTAAATCTATCCATCCATCAACCTGTCGGCTACACCTTCCTGTGAGACAGAATCAGTTCTATTGAGTGAGAGATCAGTTTTGTTTTCTGTCTGTCTCTCTTTCTGACTCTCTGATTATTTTCTCTCTCTTTCTTTCTCTCTCTTTCTCTCTCTCTCTCTCTCTCTCTCTCTCTCTCTCTCTCTCTCTCTCTCTCTCTCTCTCTCTTTCTCTCTCTTTTTCTCTTCTCTTCTCCAACTTTTCTGCACATATTAATTTCTGTCCTTTCAATTTCTCTCACATCCTAAAGCTTTGTTTCTACTAAAATGATAATCTATTATAATTCTTTCGTTCCGGCTTCTGTCATAGAAACCATCCCCGCCCAATCTTTCGGTCTGAGATCATCTTATTGTGGACAAACTACATCTAACACGATTGATTGAATAATTGTCACAAAACAATCTTTGAAATTAACGTCAATACATGTATCAACAGCTAGCACTGTTCCAAACAAAATCGATAAAGATCTGTTTCTGTATTATTTCACGCGTTATCTACCTAGTAGTTACAGGAGATTATCTTTTCTTTTAGGGTGCGTTTTACCTTCAAAGCCTCCGGCTATTATATCCTCTCACCGAGCCCCCCAAAAGTACATGTACGAATGTTCTGACCAGACGGCCTTTCCTGTGATCCATTACAATTATTTTTTTTGTCCAAAAGTTTAATTTTTTTTTTATTCTTAGACTGTCAGACAATGTTTTTTTGTTTCTTTGTTTTTTCTTTGGTTGTTTTTGTTTTTGTTTTGTCGTTGCTTAAGACATTTTTTTTTACTTATTGCTGTTTTTTTAAATTAAACTAGTATAAAAGAACATTCACTGGATTCATTTCAGCTCTGCTATCGTATTCTGTTTCAACTACAGACCTAATAAACATCGAGAAATAACATCCCCCAAATGCATTTTTTGTCTGTTAAAGACTTAGAGGTTTACTGTTTTTAAAATTCTTTTCTTTTTTATTATCATTTCTCTCTGAAAGATTCACAGATTTGCTTGACCTGTTCTGAAAGGCTTTCGTATTTTTCTCTCTCGCACGAAAAAAAATATGTGCCTAGCGCCTTTAAATCGTATTAGTTTTGATACCCCATGTATAATTAAAGCCCTAACAAGATGGCTGCGTCTGGTGCACTTGGACTGCCCAAGATAACGAGAATGGTTTATGAATGGGACCTGGCTCGGCCGACGTGACAAGACCCTAATCTTGAGAGAAGGTATCTACGAGGGTAAATAACGTGAGGGAATGTGTCGCACTGGCTAAGGGCAAAGCCTTGCTGGTTTTATGGGCCCCGCCGAATCACTGATATCTTGTCAGGAACGTAAGGGACAGGGCATCATGGGTCATGTTGGAAAGGAATCTATGCAAGGCTCAATCTCGTTCTTCTAATTTATCTCTTAAAAATATATGTAAAAATAAACCCAGATCGTACAAAGCTATCCCTCGATCTACTCAGTGAAGAAATATATGAGGCCTCTACTTGTCTTACTTTGGCTTTCAATATTGTTATTAATTAAATCTATAGAGATAGAGGCAGACACATCTATAGATAGAAATACATGTGATCAGAATACGTAGATGAGAGACTGAATGGGAGGGTTGGAACTATATAGATAGAAAGAAAATTCGTGAAGATATACAATGTAGATAAAGAGTGATATTTCCAGAGACACACACACACACACAAGAAGCAGTGCATAATTTGAGCGTATTTGTAAATTTATTCATCTTCTAAACTTTTGAGATTTTTGTGCTCAGTTGTATAGCAAATCTAAATGGCTAAGAATGCTCCTTTACAAAAGTTAAACATTTCAATGAAATATTATGATCTTACATATAGAGAACGTAATCTGCACCAGTCTCAGAAAATTTGAAAATCTGATTACTTCTGTAGGTTTTCAGTTCAACGGGACCGATTTTTTTCCTAAAAATCTCCATTTGACTCCCTAGAGAAGCTTATAATCCTATCGGCACAGAAAGAAATTCAGGTACGTGCCGTTAGCGTGTCGGTCAGAGTTGGAAGCTAATTGACCAAAAAATATGCCATAGAAATGTGATGTAGACTCTACCTTTTTACTACATGTAGAACTATATGTGTGAAAAGAAAGAGTTTAGTATAAAAACTATGGTGACAATTGAGTTAAGTAAATAATGCAGATGGTGCCTCTATGTCTGTTCCAGTTACTGATAACAAGTAACCATGAAAACTAATACAGTATGCGATTTATTTAGGTGCGCGTGTCTGTATATGACCAAGTATTTAAAAAGATGTAGTCTCACAACTTCTCTACGTTTGATTTTTTTTTTTAATTATAAGCGTCGAACAGATATAAAGTGATCTTCATAACTTATGCACAAATTAAAAGACATGGTTATAGACCCTCTCAGATTGTTGTGAAGATTATAATCGCAGAAAATGCCTTATCAGCCAAAAACGCGTCAACTTTATAAAAAGGACTGTATATAATGTAATCATAATGCGTGATACGATTTTCTAATGTCTGAAGTGATTTTGATTTACTTCTTTCAATGAAACCTGGATGATTGAATGCCATCATGATTTTATCAAACCAAGTGCTTATGTGAAAACTAGTTTGTATGGAAATCAATTTAAAACAGAAGAACAATTGTTATAATTTTTTTTTTATAAAAGGCCTTTATAGACATCCTTTTCTTTGAAATGTCGCAATATTATGGGTAATTAATTATTAGCGACAGAAATGCCTTTTGAATTCCGCGGGAGTATTTCCATAAAGTATATTAGAAACAGAAAATCAATGTCTCTTATCTTTTTCGGTTTCTGTGGAATGGTGATCAGCGGGTGGGGTGGCAGCAGTAAAACGAGTCTTCCCAAGTTCGTGAAACTTTAGGATCTGAACCATTCATGATGCAACCTTTGCTGTTAAAAAGGAAAATAAAATGATAAAACTATGACTGTGGTCTGCTGCTATTGGCATGCATAAGACCTTTCGCTGCTTTCAGGTCTAGCATGGAAACCTTAGGATCCACCCAAATGCTAAGGAAAACCGAAACTTTGCGCAATTTTTATTTGACTTTAAAGTTCTAAATCATGAAATTTCATGGATAGCTCGATTTCCTTTCTATACCTGTTCCTCTCAACTTGATGTGTAACCGAGTGCGTATATCCTTGATCGAGCGTGATAAATTTTCGGAAAATAAAGATCTGAGCAATGCAGGAAATGTTGAAATTTTGTCGAAAACACGTGATCAATAACACATGGCAGATTCCGAAAGCTAAGAATTATCACCTACCTGTAAGATAGAAATGTAAACAACCTGCGACACAGTGTTGGTACTAAATCCGAGGCAGGTTTGTTTTGCCTTGGTAACTTACTCTGAACACACTCAATGTTTAACCTTTGTAAAAAAAAAAAAGCCATGTCCCCTGTTTTCCCTGTAGTCTACGACAGCATCACAGCCGTTACGATTGACGGCTCCGGAAGATGAGTCAGAATACAAACCATTGCCCAGTTAGCTGGCGCCATAGTTACCTCCTTTTTTGGTGCCACTGACCCCCATCTTGCTATGCTGGGTTGACGTAAATATATGGAAAACTTTTTTTTTTCTTTTTAAAGAATGAATGCAATGATCCATTGAAACTTCCTTTGCTTGCATTATTATGCCCTTGTTTTGCGAAACGGTTGTGTACAGGAAAGAAATGTTAAATTGTTGTTGTTGCTGTGTTCGTACTCATTTCTACTTTGCATGTCTCTCTCTCTCTCTCTCTCTCTCTCTCTCTCTCTCTCTCTCTCTCTCTGTCTGTCTCTCCCTCTCTCCCTCTCTCTTTCTCTCTCTCCCTCCCCCCCCCCCCTCTATCTCTCTCTGTCTATCTATCATCTGTCAAGTGTATGTCTATACACGTTTAAGTTACTAACGCGTATGTTTTATCCTCTTTTTTTTTTCCTTCCTTTTTTAGTTTTTTTTTTTTTAAATTGTCTGTTTCAAAACTATTCCTTCTCTGATCCCTTATTTCCTACTGCATGTTATTAAATTTTTCAAGTTTGACGCGGCCCGTTCCCCGTGAGAGCCCATCATGAAGGATGATTTGATGCGTTCCATACGCTCAATGATCAGACCTTATCTAGCCGGTTCTCTCCAGAGGAGCCAAGGAGATGATTCACAGGGGAAAGTTAAAGGGAGTAAAATGTGTTATGTGGGTCTTGATGGTCTTCCCAGAGAGAGAGAGAGAGAGAGAGAGAGAGAGAGAGAGAGAGAGAGAGAGAGAGAGAGAGAGAGAGAGAGAGAGAGAGAGAGTCGAATACAAGCCACGCGAAACCAAAAGAAAAATAATATGAAATAAAGAGGAGAGCAAGGTAGATTTGAAAGAGGAGGAAGAGAATAAGACAAAGAACGAGATCACGACTACCCAGGAACCAAGGTGAATTAGCCGGCCGGTGGCCTGAGTCGTGAGCTGCTCCGGAAGTTCCATTTCTCACAGGGTGAGGCACCCGCTGGCATCAGCTTCTGGCTCATAAAGAAGTTTCAGTTACGCCAACTTGGGTGTGGGAAAGTACATTCGCGGTGATTCAAGTTTGGATCTGTGACGAATCATGTCTAGTGAAATGGTTTTTCATTTTTGGATCCAGTACAAACGCTGAAGTAGCCTACTATGATGCATCTATATGAGAGAGGTGAAGGGAGAGAAAGACCGAGATACAGGTGGTGAGAGAATAAGTGAGGGCGAGGGTGGTAAGTAAGATGTTAATGGGAAAGATTTTGGATAAAGGAGAGGAGGTAGATATAAAGACATACATGTATTAAGGAGTTGTGAGAGAGTTAGAGAAACAGTGAGTGAGAGAGATAGGAAAGGGTTTGATTTTGTTCCTGATGGCTAACAAAAATATTAGTGCTCCTACAGAAACCATTTTGGATACTACTCAAACTGTTTTTCGCTAGGGGAAGAGGTGGAATGAGCAGAGACAATGGGGTGAAGAGGTATGAAACCACAAACTCACAATCTGTCGTATATAGCTTCATCGGACCATATGGGAGTTCTTCACATCTGGTTTCTCAAAACCTCTCTCTCTCTCTCTCTCTCTCTCTCTCTCTCTCTCTCTCTCTCTCTCTCTCTCTCTCTCTCTCTCTCTCTCTCTCTCTCTCTCTCTCTCTCTCTCTCTCTCTCTTTCTCTCGCTCTCGCCTTGGCCTCAAGATTTTTTCATTCAAAATGCGAGACCTTTTAGAGATCCTAATTTCCATCAGGAACTGAGTGTACACAAAAAGTGCCGAGTACGTGACCCTGTTTTCTCCCTCATGTAGGAACTTAGAGGACTAAAAATAAGTGAAAACATGTGACCCTGTTTCATTCCAAATCAACAAGCCCTCGATTTCTTTCCCTGCCGTCTTCTATACACTTAGTTCTCCAAATAAAGCATGCAATAATTGTGAAGTACAAAGGAGACAAATTTTGACTTCTATGGTATTAGGAAGGCGTTGTTTTCATGTGCCCGTATTTCTTTTCCAACAAATTTTGACTTCTTCTATGATAAGAAAGTTTGATACTTGTGCCCAGACTGTAAATTTTGTCTTCGGGACAATGGGTGATGGCTCCTGATCTACTTTTCCTCAACAATAAACTTCATTGACATTAGGATGAGGCGATGTTCTGTACCTTATCCTTCACTTTTTTTTTTGTATTAATCGTTTATCTTTGTCGGCAATAAGAAGGGCTGATGTCCTGTGACCATTTGCTAAATACCTCTAGGGTATTGAGGAGAGGTGCCCTATGCACCTGCAATCTGCAAATTTTGTGTTTCTGATCAATGAAGGGACTTAACTATGATTTTTTTTCTAGGAATTGTATTTTCTTGAGCACTGATGCACAATGTCTTCTGCACATTTTTTTTTCTACAACATGTGACTTCTTGGACAAATAGGTGGGGCCTTGTTCTGTGATGTCATTTTCTACAGATTTTTGTTTTCTTAAGTAATACGGGGTTTTGTTCTGTTTTCATTTTTTTTGTTTCAACAAATTTTTGTGCCATTAGGCAATAAAAGTCTTCGCGTACAATGAGGGGCGATGCACGTAACTTTTTTTTTCTTCTGTGAAACAAAATATATTGTCATAGACAATTAGAAGGGATGGTGTTCTATGATTTTAAATTTTATAAATTGTGTCGTTTAAGATATAACAGAATGCTGCCATACACTTATTTCCTACAATTCTTTTTTTGCTTGGGCAATGAGCGAAGAGAAAAGTCTTACAATACATCATTCTGATTTCGTGACAATTTTTTTTCTTTTTGTTTTAAAATCAGGGCTGAGAATTCTCCGTCTAAAGGCGGATTTCCGCCCAACTTGTCATTTCCATCCGCCTAACGAAGATCGCGTCCGCCCAAAAAAAAAAAAAAAAAGAAAATTAAAACAACACAAAAATTCCGAAGCCTTCTTTTCGATTTCGAGGCTGGTTTCCGGAAACATAAACCAACCAACACAGAAGAGTTCGGTGGTATTGATCAAGTGGAATTATCGAGATTAACATCGATACCATTTAATGATAATCTATTGTTGTTATTACTTTCTTAATCGGTTTTGAAAATATCGATCGATATTGGCCGAATTTCTCTTTGTTTTTGCCAAAGCTTGGCGCAACTTTTCTCAGTCTTTCCACAACCGTTTGCGCGTGAACATCACAATGGCGAGGCGTCAAGACATTTTCTTTTCTCCATGTCTTTCGATTATACTAATGCTCCCAAATTAAGTTTACTTTTCAATAACTCTGTATCTTTAGTTAGCTTGGTGACTAAAAAAAGTTCAAAAAAAAAATCTAGTCTGACACCTTCAGTGATTAAATTCAATTCAATATTCTAAGATTGTTCCAGATATGTTTTAGGTTTACCTGTCAACAAAAAAAGCAAAGGATATAACACAATAATTAAGGGAAGTTCAGTGCCAGAGGGGCCTAAATGGCTTAATTTTAACGCAATTTTTCAAAATTTTCCGGGGGGGGGCATGCCCCCGGACCCTCCTAAGTGAATCTCGCGCCATCGGCGCTCGGTTTCGGCTCGTTGGCTGGTATTTTCAGACTTTTTCTTGTCTGACCATTCTCAGCCCTGAAAATTGACTAACTGATTTAGGCTTAAATTGTTGGCATGACGGTAGATATGGTTTATTAAATGTACGGTTGAAGCATGTCCTCATGTTCCTTTCTATGAAATTTTTAACCAATTCCCGAATATGTGTCGGCTGCGTTTGAATGTCTATTCAAATGTTAATATTCCCCATACTGAATATTTAAGGAAAAATAATCTAGGTGTTGACAAACTGGGAGGAAAGGGGGGGGGGGGGAGAGAGAGAGAGAGAGAGAGAGAGAGAGAGAGAGAGAGAGAGAGAGAGAGAGAGGAGAAACAAACAAAAGTTAAGTTTTTCTGAAAGGTAAGTCATCTTTCACACCTTATTTACATGCATTTCAATCGTCTGGGCTTCTGACCATACGTTGTATACTAATTCTGAACCGAAAAAAAAAAAAAAAAAAGAAAAAAGGCGGAGATTAATCCATACAGAAAAGATCAAGCGCTTTTATGACGTATTAAATTTGTAAACTTTTAAGTCGACATATAAAAGAATTGTCGAACTTTACCACGTCTTATATTATCACTAGGATCAGGTTTGATTCAAACCCTAATTAAAACAAATTCACCTCTCGTCTCCTCCGTACACACTCGCGCGTACTATGAAGATTATGCTTCAAAGAGCACCATCTACATCAACATTTCTAAAATAATCCACACGGAGAGAGAGAGAGAGAGAGAGAGAGAGAGAGAGAGAGAGAGAGAGAGAGAGAGAGAGAGAGAGAGAGAGAGAGAGAGAGAGAGAGATCCATGAACTGCCAACATGAAAGTAATGTTGATAATTTGTCAACGCCATTATGCATGTTGAAAATAAGCGAATTTTAAGTGATAACTTTTCAGATACGGTTTCATCTTCTTTACTCACATATCAAATTCACCCAAGAATCACACAAGTTACAGAGGAAACTCAGTTGTGCCCGATGCTATAAGTGTAATTATAATGGAACGTTACTGACCTTCAACCCTGAGGCTCTTCCAAATTCTTTTTTCGTTTCAGCTGGCTGCTTTCCTTTTTACTCGATACTAATGCGTTTTGTTTTCCCAACTCCCAGCCCCAAATTCGACTGACACCATTATTACAGTGACTGAGCTCCTACATGTATTTATGTATGTTTGTCTCATTTTTCCTGTGTATGTCGGTCTGTCAGTCTAATTGTCTCTCTACCTGTATATCTTTGTTTCTCTCTTGTGCTCACAATGATGCAATCCCTCTAATCTTAATTATGCCAAGGTCCTAGTTATTTCATACACATCACTTCTCTTTTCTCAACAATCTTTAAAATCTGTCATTTATAGTTGTATCTCTAACAGCAAATAAACCTACTTGTCAGTGGGAGATTTAACGTTATCAGCTCACATAAACAGAGCCCATTGGAAAAAAGCAAGTATGTACAGTCACTGTGCTAAAGAATGACGTGTCAAGTGAAAAGATCAAAGAGGTTTTAAAATGCTTGAAAGCAAATCCTCAGAAGGCCTAAAAGGTATTTTACAACATTGAACAAAAAATTTTATTGACCCAGACCTTGGCAAGATACTTACTCAGAGTATCTTTCTTAATCCTACTCCATTCCTCGTCCCTTTTTGCTTTTGCACACAACCGTCTCCCTTATTTTCGTTTGCTCCTATCCAGTTTTACAAACCCTTGAATCAAAGAGGCCATAAACCTTGTCAACTGGTTACGGCTTTATGACCGTACAAAGCGAAGCGATTTATACATATATATATATATATATATATATATATATATATATATATATATATATATATATATATATATATATATTTATTTTTTTTTTTTTTTAAATCAACGTTTTTTTTACCAATTCATCGAATGCCCTGGCAGAAAAAAAAAGTTGTCATTGTCAGTAAATAATTGTAGTGAAATTAGGTAAGCATCGACTCTCGTGTAACAACTCGCGCTGGATATTTTTAAAAAATAATGGGTGTCTTTTTAGTAAGGGGGGGGGGGGGTGTTAAGCGTTCCGCATTGTTTTGTATCACGTGGGTCCTTCCTCTGAACCTATTATGTTTACACTTTATCGACGTGATCTTATTGTAAACCTCGGCTCTTGGATCAGGTGCGGAGTTTGAACCTTGGATCGGCCAGGTACGATGTTGAATCGGTCTGACAGGTTCTCTCTACACATTCTCTTCACCTCAATCAGGTGTTAAGTGAATACTCAGCTAATGCAGTAGGCAATGAAAGATCATGTCATTTTGCTAGAGTGACGCGCTTTTCCTTATGATCCCCTCCCTTCCCTTGCGAAGAAAAGTATCGTGAATTTCAATAAGTTACCTGGTTTACTTTGTTATGCACAGACACTTTCATTTATATCATCTTGACTGCATATGGAATCGCTTTATTTGGGGTCCAGGGATAAATCTAACTAGCTTGAGAAATGCGAAATGGAAGTAATAATGTTATGTGCGATGCGTTTTAACTCTAGTTCTAGTCTCTGGAAAGGAATACATTATAATAGAAATCTATCAAGTAATGGTGATTTAAAAGAAAAATAATAATAAAGAGTATGAATTGTGAAACAGCCGATTAGTATTGTCGCTATCATCATCATCATCATCATCATCACCACTACCACTTTTGAAAATAATACATATTCAAATTTTATTCTTTTGAAATTACTCAGAATGCTCCTCAACGTGTTTGTTTTCTCATCAGGCTCTTTGGCGCAAGATGTTAGCGACATTACGAGCCAGCCCCAGTGTGAGCAGGGCAGCTGTTACCCGGCCACAGGTGATCTGCTGATTGGTCGTGAGGCGAACCTCACAGCCACATCCACGTGCGGTCTGGACAGGCCTGACCGCTACTGTGTGGTCAGCTACCTGGAGAAGGCGCCCAAATGCTTCACGTGCGACTCGCGGCAGCCCTACAGCGTGGGCTATTCCGAGAACAGCCACCGTATCGAGAACATCGTGTCCAGCTTCAACAGGGACGGTCGATGGTGGCAGGCGGAGACGGGCAAGGAGCAGGTACGCCATCTTCTGCTTGTTTATTAAAATTCTTTAGGATATGTGTGAACGAAATTTCGCTATTTTAGACTCCATGAAGGCAGCTTGTGTCCTGAGGGTTCTCTAGACTGGTATAATTTCTGTTGAAGGGTTTTCGGCTTAGGACCAGATGGTGCTCCTCACTGTTTTGTCGCAATGAGCTTTTCACGCTGCAGGATATTTCCCAATCCAACCATATAAAAGACTGAAGAGACAAAATATAAAACCACTCGCAAGCCACGATGTAAACAATTTCTTGCAACTGCCTCTCTCAATAACCTCCATAAAATCCAAATATTATTTTGTTAAAATGAATTCGTTGATCCCTTGAATTTAGAGTTGACTTTGCTTGAGATGCTTGTTAATTTTTTCAATAAGCGTATTTCATGGATTTAAAAATGCCTGATTCGGGCTGTTTACGTTTCGAAAATAAAAGGATTGCAATCATCGAGCAGTATAAATGGCATTCTGTTTATTTAATATGATGTTTTTAAGCAGACGTTTCTCTTCCTTGTTCTCTCCATAGTGGAAGGGACCAAAGCAAATTTACGCCTGAATTTGATATCATTATCTGTACCTGTGGGTAGTCTTCAAATCTAGAGACACCATCAAGCTTAAAAGTGGATTATGTTGTGTGCCACAGTGGTTTCAATTTTGCATACATGATTGGTAACACCTCTCTCTTCCTCTTGTGTCAAATGAATTGGATTTAGTATATTTTTTTAAAGCCACAATCAAGACACAAAAATTCAACAATTTTTCCAATTTTGTCTCCATCGTGTACTGTTTTTCTTGGACTGATATCCATCGACCTGAACAACTTTAGAACCAGTGATTATCGTTATACTGCTTTGGTTGAGATTTTCGCTGAGACCGACGTCGTATGAGATTTGAAAGGTTCAACATTCTTCGTTTCTTTCGAGACACAATCTTTTCAGTCTTGTACAACGTTGTGGGCGATCTCAGTCGCTAGCCAGAGAACGATAATCTGGATATTGTTATCTTAACAAAACATTTTGACATTGACAATTGTTAAACAGACATAATGATTTGTGTTTTTGGTAGCAATGCTTGTAGGCTTCTTTTCTTTTACTGCTTTTTGATCGGAACAATAAGCACCACTTATTCAAAAATGAGAATCACATCATACATTTCTTCTTGCCATTTTTTTTTTCGTCTCTGAATTCCTTTGTAAGCCAATCTCAAATCGAATTAATTAAATATACTATCGAACAGAGGGATGTTTTTAAAACTATTTTCTCTTTCTTCAGAAACTGCAACAACAATATTAACAAGAATGACAACTATAATTTTTTCACTGCATGGAAAAATTTAAATCTAAATCCAGTCTGTTCGTTGCATAACCATACATAACCATAAACAAAATACGAAATTTTTTCTCTTCTACTCACGCTTCATTTATTGTCCATACCAGTACTGTCTTAAGTTGCCTTCTGCCTCCCACAGGTATCCATCCAACTTGACTTGGAGGCCGAGTTTCACTTCACTCACATGATCATGACCTTCAAGACATTCCGGCCGAAGGCTATGCTTATTGAGCGCTCTTTTGACTTCGGCCGCACTTGGAAAGTGTACCGTTACTTCGCGGAGAGATGCGCGAAGTCGTTTCCGAAAATCAAGAAGCGTTATATCCGCGAGTTGTCGGATGTCATCTGTGACAATAGCTACTCCGCTGAGACTCCGTCCTCAAAAGGAGAGGTAAGGAGTACAGGATGCATGTCTTGGAGATAATACTGATGTTTATGTTAAAATGGGGTGGGAGTTGTAGAGAGCATCGTTGGGATGATAATGAAAGGACAGCACGATAAAATAAAATAAATGAATGTGTCGGACAATCTATAATAGGATAACATAGTGCCCATTGGTAATCATTATGGAAGAAATGAGTGTATTTGGATAATTGTGTGTGAAAAAAAAATATTAAGATAATCAGGGAAAACCTGGCCGCTAACCAGGTTGTGCTAGGAAACTTATGAAAGTGAGCAAACTTTGTTAACAGTAGCTTGAAACTATATTCGAGCTCTCTGAGCTTATGAAAGTGAGCAAACTTTGTTAATAGTAGCTTGAAACTATATTCGAGCTCTCTGAGCTTATGGAAGTGACCAAACTTTGTTAACAGTAGCTTGAAACTATATTCGAGCTCTCTGAGCTTATGAAGTGACCAAACTTTGTTAACAGTAGGTTGAAACTATCCTCGAGCTCTTTAAGCTTATGGAAGTGACCAGACTTTGTTAACAGTAGGTTGAAACTATCTTCAAGCTCTCTGGGCTTATGAAAGTGAGCAAACTTTGTTAACAGTAGCTTGAAACTATATTCGAGCTCTCTGAGCTTATGGAAATGAGCAAACTTTGTTAACAGTAGCTTGAAACTATATTCGAGCTCTCTGAGCTTATGAAAGTGAGCAAACTTTGTTAACAGTAGATTGAAACTATCTTCGAGCTCTCTGAGCTTATGGAAATGAGCAAACTTTGTTAACAGTAGCTTGAAACGATATTCGAGCTCTCTGAGCTTATGAAAGTGAGCAAACTTTGTTAACAGTAGATTGAAACTATATTCGAGCTCTCTGAGCTTATGGAAATGAGCAAACTTTGTTAACAGTAGCTTGAAACTATATTCGAGCTCTCTGAGCTTATGGAAATGAGCAAACTTTGTTAACAGTAGATTGAAACTATCTTCGAGCTCCCTGTGGTAGAACCAGGCCAATGAATAACATTGTAATATGTATGTAAAAATCTTTAAAAGTACACTCAGTCATTGTCCAATCGAGGTGTTTCATTATTTTAGGTTTGGCTTACCGCCTGTATCACCTTTCAATCTGTCTTTTGTCTTTCTCTGTAACTACCTATCCATCACACTGTCTCTGTATTTCTGTCTTTCTGTTCGTTCGCCTCACATTCTGTTTGTGTGTGACTTTCTACCTTCGGAATGTCTTTATCCCTTCTTCGCCTTCTTTCTCTCTCTCCCTCTCTGTCTCTCGTTCTCTCTCTCTCTCTCTCTCTCTCTCTCTCTCTCTCTCTCTCTCTCTCTCTCTCTCTCTCTCTCTCTCTCTCTCCCCCCTCTCTCTCTCTCTGTGCTCTTTTTTCTCTCTACTTCTCTCCCTACAATATAGTAGTTGATCAAAATTATCTGTCGGAATAAGTGCCCAAATTGTTTTCCTTTCAAAGCCAGGCTCTTTCTTACAAATTACACAAGAAAAACTAATTTTTGATAAAGTCAACAACAACAAAAAAAATAGAACTTAAAGCAACAAAACAGAGACACACTCACATATGTTAAGTTAACACAAATTTTTTTAAACGTTCTGATGTCTTGTTTCCATGGCATACATCATTTCTGTCTTAGGCCTAAATAACAGACAGGTTAATCCTAGGTATTTAATCTGAATGTAGACACATATAATTAATACGTCTTCCCGAAAAATTATACTTTCAGCAAAGTCTCACAGGAGATCCTGAAATCCACTTTGATTTCACAAGAATAAACATTTAAACCACACTGAACAAAATATTGACAGAAATGCTCAATCACTTTTTCCACACAAATCCAACTTACCCCCCCCCCACACACACACACACAAAAATATTAGTCATAAAACTGTTTTTCTACGGGTTTATTTTTTTTTCCTCTCGCGGTTAATTCCAACCGTTTGATCCGTGCCCCGCTAGGTCATCTACCGTGTGCTGCCCCCATATCTGACCATCCCTGACCCTTACAGCGAGGAGGTGCAGGACTTACTGAAACTGACCAATCTGAGGATCAACTTTACAGAACTTCACACGCTCGGTAAGTCTGTCTGTCTAGCCCCGTGTCAGTCTGTGGTAGGAACTGTTGCAACAAACAAACAAGAGTCGATAACAGACCCGGTAAATTACTGAAAGAGATGGCGATGACACTTTTGGATCAAGTAATATAAAGGCTAGACTGATGTCGAAGTATTTCTTTAAATGAAAGATGTTCATTTCCGCACCCGAATTAATAAATCAAAATACCAATATTTTTTTTTCAATCAGGAACTGATTACAGCTATTTCCCGAATTTAAAAAAAATCGGCAATTAGCATTACCTACATTTTTAGCTGTCTCAATATGCCATAAGGTGCTTGTTGATTGAATGTTAATGAAGAGGCGGTCAGAAGAACAAGTGATTCATCACTTTATTTATTTTTTAATTGGTTGTTTCTGTAACATACAATATGCGTGGTTCTGAACACAGCGCTTGAGGCCTCTACATTATTTCCGTAATTTGATAATTGATAAAAAAAACAAAAAAGCAAATGAGGAGCTAGTTGCTTGTGTTGTGTCGTATCTTTTTACATCTTTTCTTTTTTTTTAAGTGATAGGGCGATTCAAAGATCATTTGTTGCCGTGCGTCATAGCAAAAAATTATATCTTACAAAATTTCCTAGTTGTTATACCTTGTCAACTAAAAGTTTAATAAACATGTTTGTCTTCTGTAAAGATATTGCGTCCATGAAAGTGTGTCAACACTTTCAGATTTTCCCTATTTCCCTATTTAATCCTGTAACTATTTTCTTTTTCCTACTATTACTATCATCATCATCATCATCACTAGTAGTAGTAGTAGTAGTAGTAGTAGTAGTAGTAGTAGTAGTAGTAGTAGTAGTAGTAGTAGTAGTAGTAGTAGTAGCAGTAGCAGTAGCAGTAGCAGTAGCAGTAGCAGTAGTAGTAGCAGCAACAGCAGCAGCAGCAGCAGTAGTAGTAGTAGTAGTAGTAGTAGTAGTAGTAGTAGTAGTAGTAGTAGTAGTAGTAGTAGTAGTAGTAGAATATTTTGATGATGTTTATTATTATTATTATTATTATTATTATTATTATTATTATTATTATTATTATTATTATCATTATTATTATTATTATTGTTGTTGTTAATTGTGATGTCTTGGTATCACCGGGAATTACTGAGATCTTTTTTTTTTAATTAACCCATTTCGATCCTTTAGATTCGACCAGACCTGTTTTAACTACAGGCGCATCTCGGGTGCTATAATGAACACAATTGACACAAAGTATGACACCTCATAAAGCAGCACGGGGAAACAACCGCTCTAGCAGAGCAATTGTAAATTATGAAACACATTTGACATTTTGCACACATCATTGACACTACCCCCCCCCACACACACACACACACTTTTTCTTTGTAGCTGTGAATGTTATCACTTGATCATGATAAACATTGCCCTCCCTTTCTTTCTTATGTCTCCGGGACGATTTTAAGAAGCCTGGCTCCAGAATCAAACAATATACATTTAATTCTCGTCCCAAGGACAAGAAACAATTTCTTTAATAAAGACAGTTTAGTTTGTCGCTGGATCATAAATATTTCAATCGTAGAAATTTAAATAAAGACCTTAATGAGTTTTGGCCACCCTATGAAGTCAAAGGCAATGTTCTGATTTGTTATTTCATTCTAAATCAGTTTCAAGCCACATAATTCTGACGGTCTGTGACACGTAATAATTCCCGAAAATTAGACGCATGCTGCAACAAATTCTTCCTCATAAATACATTTCTTAAGGTTTCCACATTTTCAGAACTTGTTATTGTTATTATAGCCACTTATCAAGTGGATCGTCAAACTCCTACGATAATTACTAGAGGAGACAAGGGTTAGAATGTGCCCAATAATTATCATTGCAACGCGAGTTCGAGGCCTAGACAAGACTAGTGATGCTGGGGGTTGAGTTTGTAATATGATTAACTAGCGCCTCTCTCTCTCTCTCTCTCTCTCTCTCTCTCTCTCTCTCTCTCTCTCTCTCTCTCTCTCTCTCTCTCTCTCTCTCTCTCTCTCTCTCTCTCTCTCCCTCTCCATCTATATATCTCTCTTTCTCACTCTCACGCACAGTCCCTCTTTTTCTTTCACTCACACTCTTTTTTTCCCTCATTGAAAAAAAAAGAAAATTGTAAAGTGACTGGACAATCGACCTTGTATCCCTTAAAATGCAAAAAAATTGCAAATATACTATCTAAAATTGTAAGCCTTTGAAAATGTTTTACTTTAAAAAAAAAAAGAAGTAGGTATTCAGTAAGTTAAAAGTTAGAGAAAGCTGAGCTCTAGAAATACATCGTATTTCTTCTAAGTCTTGCTAATTTTAGATATCTGATTATATTTTGTGTTAAGAAGACATCGTCTTAAGGATTGCAAAGTTTGTAATCCATCTCCCTTGTGTTGTTTTGATAAAACACGATTAGTTTTTCACAAATCGAAAAATCAGATCAAGAGTTATCAAGACTCCATTGTTATGAATACGTGTATTAGCTCTAACGCTGCCTAGAAAGCTTATTTCAGCAAGTACTAGAGTTTGACTCTTACTTGTTCTAATATTCGTTGAATCAAAGCGGTGCCTTCATGTGGAATTAACAGCATTTAGTCATGCGGCAAAAGCTTCTCATTCAGTCTTAATGGCCGACTTTATTACGTACTCTCTGACCCCAGTCGGTGGGCTTCATTATTTTTAGTGAACAAGGGAGAGGAGAGAGAGAGAGAGAGAGAGAGAGAGAGAGAGAGAGAGAGAGAGAGAGAGAGAGAGAATAGAGAGGGAGAGAGAGAGACTGGTACACAAGTAGACAGACATTTCGAGGCAGAGTGTATTTGAGAGAGAGAGAGAGAGAGAGAGAGAGAGAGAGAGAGAGAGAGAGAGAGAGAGAGAGAGAGAGAGAGAGAGAGAGAGAGTGGGACAGAAATAGATTGACATTTAGAGGCAGAGTGTATTTGAGAAAGAGAGAAAAAGAGGGAGGGAGAGAGAGAGAGAGAGAGAGAGAGAGAGAGAGAGAGAGAGAGAGAGAGAGAGAGAGAGAGAGAGTGGGACAGAAATAGATTGACATTTAGAGGCAGAGTGTATTTGAGAAAGAGAGAAAAAGAGGGAGGGAGAGAGAGAGAGAGAGAGAGAGAAGGAGGGAGAGAGAGTGGGACAGAAATAGATTGACATTTAGAGGCAGAGTGTATTTGATAAAGAGAGAAAAAGAGGGAGGGGGAGAGAGAGAGAGAGAGAGAGAGAGAGAGAGAGAGAGAGAGAGAGAGAGAGAGAGAGAGAGAGAGAGAGAGAGAGAGAGAGAGAGAGAGAGAGAGAGAGAGAGACAGAGAGAGAGAGAGAGAGAGAGGGAGAGAGAGAGAGAGAGAGAGAGAGAGAGAGAGAGAGAGAGAGAGAGAGAGAGAGAGAGAGAGAGAGAGAGAGAGAGAGAGAGAGAGAGAGAGAGAGAGAGAGAGAGAGAGAGAGAGAGAGAGAGAGAGAGAGAGAGAGAGAGAGAGAGAGAGAGAGAGAGAGAGAGAGAGAGAGAGAGAGAGAGAGAGAGAGAGAGAGAGAGAGAGAGAGAGAGAGAGAGAGAGAGAGAGAGAGAGAGAGAGAGAGAGAGAGAGAGAGAGAGAGAGAGAGAGAGAGAGAGAGAGAGAGAGAGAGAGAGAGAGAGAGAGAGAGAGAGAGAGAGAGAGAGAGAGAGAGAGAGAGAGAGAGAGAGAGAGAGAGAGAGAGAGAGAGAGAGAGAGAGAGAGAGAGAGAGAGAGAGAGAGAGAGAGAGAGAGAGAGAGAGAGGGAGAGAGAGAGAGAGAGAGAGAGAGAGAGAGAGAGAGAGAGAGAGAGAGAGAGAGAGAGAGAGAGAGAGAGAGAAACTCAGAAAGAGAACTTAAAAACATAACCGACTTCATTTTCAAGCCTGATAGGCCTATCATAGCGTGGGGATTAATTATAGCTTACCAACGGGTTATGTTATGATTGCCATATTCTTTAGATTATTCTCATGTATTATGAGAAACATTCTCCGTGGTGAAATTTAAAAAAAAAAAAAGGTTGGCAGAAAATAAAGTATGTGGAATGGAAAAATAACTGAAATAATAATGAGGCAGAATGTGTTTTGTTTTATGTGTGAGAAGACTGCTTTAGGGAGATTCAAAAATTTTGATTTTCCACGTTAATTTATTTGCATAATTTACGTGGTTTTCTTAGCGATTGATCATCGCATTTTTTCTACCATCATCATCATCATTATCATCATCCATCATGGTGGTTATTATTATTATTATTATTATTATTATTATTATTATTATTATTATTATTATTATTATTATTATTATTATTATTATTATTATTATTATTAGTGCTGGTTTTGTTGTTGTAGAAGTGTAGTTAACATTTACCATAGAACGTTTAATTCATAACGAGAAAGTGTGTGGCTGAGAACCATGTTATCCTATGGCGATGAATAACATGGATTCAGAAAATTGGAATATCATCTCATTAATTTTTTTTTTCAACCCAAGGTAAGTTATGCAAGAGATTCATTTGAAGGTGGCAGATGGCTAAGTTTGTATAGTTTTGGACAATACCTGGCTAGAGCATCTAATAGTCGTAATAATGTGAAGTTCCAAAACTAGTACGAACTCAGGAGTCGTGGCATCCCTTTTCTCAGTGTTTAAGTTGTTGAATTTATTTGTATCATTGACTCTCAGTTTTAGCCCCGTCAGATCAGGCAACGCCAACGGCGAATGTATTAGCGAAGCCCGTAAACCACATGTATCAATGATACTATCATGTTTAAAAGAAGCTTTTGAAAATCTCTGCAGATAGGAGGGCGAAGTTAATGGACACAAGAACATGAGACGCAAATATTTCATAAAATTAACCCTTGATCGGCCTAAAAACCGAGCAAAGCTGTTAGTCACCACTTTGTCATTCCATCTAGTTAATATAATCATGAATTATCGCGGAAACTCATCGAGGTTATAAAAACAGTCAGAGCAGAGCGAGCGAATGTTATTGCTTCCTAATGTCTGATTTTTGGGGGGAACTTAAGGAATCGGCGCCCTGTTTTGATAATATCTTTTTGGTAAATTATGGCGGACACTCGAATATGTTGTTCTGATATATTATGAGAGGGTTCAGATTGCTTTGTCCTGAAAATTAGATTATAGATTTTGACAATGTCAAGCCAGGTTATTGTAGCTATATTCAAGATAGTCATTATGAATGCAACTAGACAAAGTCGGGATTTGAAATCAGGCTTGGCCAGATGCAACGTTGAATCCATTGGAAATTGGTTACTTTCTTACACATTCTCTCCCCTCTCTAGGGTGTGAAATGATTGTCCAGCTAATGACAATGAAAGTTCGTTTTGGCATGTTAGAATTGCGCTCCATTCCAATAGTTTCTCACCTATGTGTTCAGAAGGCATGGTGGTTGGTAATTTTCCGTCCCGGCGATTGAAAAGGGCCCTTGGAATATAAGGATTGCGCCCTCTACCGACGCTTATTTATTGGTTCCATTTATCACAGACAACATGCTGCCTTTGTGAGAGGGGTTTAAAGATGGCTATCAAAAGATCAATTGCGTCAGGATAGTTGACTGACTTGACTTATCGCCGTTCCGCATCGTAGTCGTCAGACTGCAACGCCTCGGCTGCCTTTTGTATTCCTGTGCATAGTATCCTCCACTGATCCCTCTGTTCTGCGATCTTTTTCAGGTTTTCAATGTCTTTAAAGGTTTTAAGACCATAAGTATTGCTTTCTAAGCGGGACAAGTCGTTGTTCAAGACCACTGGCAAGGTAGTGATTGGTCTTCCCTGTATTTGTCCCCTTGTGGGATAAAGAATCCTTCCATGGCTTTATTGGCTGGGATAGTGCTTTAGTTAAACTTAAAGATGCCTATGATTGCTCTTCTCAGATCTCCTTTATTGAAGGTGAATTCTCCTATATTGAAGATGAATTAAAGACAACAGCACAATGAAAAAAGAACACTTGAACTTTAAATGGAAAATAGTTACTTGTAATTGTGCATGAATGTAAGAGTAAAAAAATGTGTTCTCAACAGGTGTATTGGTTTTATTTTAAACTCCTGCTTTTCTCCCCGGAAAAAAATTATTGATATTTATGTCGATTCTGCTAAATTTTATCAGTACAGTGGAATTTTCTCTTGAGCTTTAGAAAATAAAAACTAGTGCCTGGAAATATTGCTGGAGAGAACTTTTACCGTCTAAACTCGTCCCATTGGACTGGCCTCATTAACCTAACGGCACTGAAACGTCCAGTTCGTGTATCTGTCCGAATCGAAGTTTATATCTACGCGCTGACCCATTCACCCTGAGTGCCTGTTGCGTCATAAAAGCATGACGTGTTTCACGACGTTCTCTTCCCCCTGTCTGCAGTCCTGTCGTACCGGTAACGTCACGACGCGAACAGTCGCCCTTATTATCAACTTCGGTTTATGGCTTACCGGGGCATCTTGCCTGCCGCGCCGGTGTCTTTCTGGCTTGTAAAGCCGCCCAACTATGTACAGAATAGTACGCTTTCACCAGAGTCTGGGCTTCTCCACGAAGGATAAGCATGAGGGCGCTCAGATCTACAGTACTGTTAGACTCGACGGGGACATATTGGTTGCAGATGGCTTTTGATAAACATGGACTTATCAGCTTCCATCAGTTAATTTGGTATTTTTCAATTCTGGCTTTTAAACAGGAAATTGTTTGAAATTAGTCTCCACTTGTACCACGAATCGTGTCTTTTGCGTCAATTCCTCCCTTCTTTTCATTCGAAAAGAAAAAAAATCCAATACCAAATAAATGGAAATGGAGAAGCTAATGTTTAGTGGGACAATGTCCAGAGTGCTGTGTGATACTGACCTGCGGTTCACAGCGACAGTCTCCAGGGTCGGGTCCTCTCTTCCTCCGTCGAGTTATGAAAGGAACGTCGATTTAGTCCGAGCTTTTCCACATGTTATACCTCTCTCGCGTTTCCCCACTCTGCAGTGGAGTCTGATTACCTGGACTTGGAGCTGGCCACGCCAGGTCGGTGAAAAGTCGTCATTCATAACCTGGTTTGCATGACGTCACCCTTGCCACAGAGCCCTAAATTCTGAAACTGAGGTGAGAGAGAGAGAGAGAGAGAGAGAGAGAGAGAGAGAGAGAGAGAGAGAGAGAGAGAGAGAGAGAGAGAGAGAGAGAGAGAGAGAGAGAGAGAGAGAGAGAGAGAGAGAGAGGGGGGGGGGAAGGAGGTGGGGAGGCGAGAAGGAAGGGACTGACTTAAGGACTGACCTTCCACCTGCCTGGAATCGGTTAATGCATTGCTTTTATGTTTTGCTGACCCCTTAGTAAAGTAACTTGTCCCAGGTGTTTTTTCACAGCCTCTAAAATTGCTCTTCCTCTTTACTGGAATTACAGTATTCAGTTTATCGATCCCCATACCCAGTCGAGCCTGCTTCTATTTTCCCTGATTTATCTCACTTGACTTGATAACACTTTCCTGCTCTTTGACACTAAAGTGTCCTATCTGTCGCCTACCTTGACCGACTATCTCACTGCAGGGATGAAATTAGACTGATTTCTTACCCTCCAGTTGTTTGTCCTTTTCTCTCTCTCTCTCTCTCTCTCTCTCTCTCTCTCTCTCTCTCTCTCTCTCTCTCTCTCTCTCTCTCTCTCTCTCTCTCTCTCTCTCTCTCTGTCTCTGTCTCTCTGTTATCACTTCAAAACAGTGCCATATGTCTATCCAGTTGGATATGGCGTGCATTTTCGAAGTTTTGTGGAGTATTGGAAGATTTAGCGCGAGAGATAAGCCAATACCACAGCTTCACCCCTAGCTCGAATTTCCATTTTTCGTTGAGGGTCTCCGAAGTTCTTCGAATATATCCTGATGTCCAGCTTCACACCAGTTAGACGGACCACACTTCGGATGAAGGTCAAGACTGTCTGCAAAAGTATTCAAAACTGGGTCAACCTCGTTCTTCAGAAAGTGTCGCCAAGGCACGTATTATCCGAAATGAACCGCTATTTATTGCTTGCGGCTGTGTATCGTGTTGTCCTGGCACTAGGCCATGAGTGGTCGTGGCATTAGACCTTCAACCTTTGCTAACGTTATCATAATCCTCCAATTGCGGGGGACTGGGTCAGAGAGGCATTTTATTATTCGGTCTTACAGGTTATTTTGTTTTTGGGATTTACGAGAGAGAAACGAGCGTAGCCTTGTTTGCTAATCTGATGTTGTTTTTGAACATGCAATCTTTAGACGACTAGTCTTTTAAGACTGACAAGTGGGGCGTACCAAAATGCACCTGCTTGTTTTCGTAGCACCCGACGTAGAGGTGATAAGACACAACTTGTACTGTTGCATCGTCTAACAGGTCTCGGTGAAGCCGAGAACCATGCTGTTTACAGGAGATTTTAGCTCATAACGAGGATTCGAACGACGAACCTCGGTGTTCAAACCAATGCTCTACCGATAAAACTATATGGTGCCTCATAGATAAAGATGCTTTAAGCAACAAGCTTTTTGAGTCTTCCATTTTGGTTCGCGGTATACTGTTTGTGTAGACTTGATTTAAGAGTAAATGATTTTATTGTCGCCTTCGAGGGTTGGGGCATTGTGTTCATTGATCTGCTCACAAGCTTTAAGAGGAAGAAAACGCTGTGTTTAGAGATAATAACTTAAGGACTAGTGAAAGGAAAGAAAACTAAGGAAATAGGCTAATGTCGCATTGATGTCTGACCCCGCCACATTACTAATGAATCATCTTTTTCGTCATAACATTCTTCTTCTTCTTCTTCTTCTTCTTCTTCTTCTTCTTCTTCTTCTTCTTCTTCTTCTTCTTCTTCTTCTTCTTCTTCTTCTTCTTCTTCTTCTTCTTCTTCTTCTTCTTCTTCTTCTTCTTCTTCTTCTTCTTCTTCTTCTTCTTCTTCTTCTTCTTCTTCTTCTTCTTCTTCTTCTTCTTCTTCTTCTTCTTCTTCTTCTTCTTCTTCGACTATGTCTAACCGTAAGCAAAATCCTTTTGCCCTCAAACCAATTTTTTTTTTAAATGTTGATGTGAACTTTGTGTAAGCTGTTTCAATAGTAAAAAGGTTTACCTCGAGTGAAGGGCAGAATGTTAAACACTCCACCACGAGTATCGGTGTAGCGCTTTGAAATGTTAGGGCTAGAGTCAATATTTACTTAACTCTTTAAAAAGTAGATATTTAAACCTATAAGTGCTTCTGTTAAATCTACGTTCCTTGAGGTGGTGGCCTTTCGTGAAACCAATGGTGACCAAGAATGGCTCGGCTAGGAATGCCATTTTTTCAGTCCAACAATCTACACATGGAGGTATCTGGTCTACTGTTTCGATAAATCATTAAACCACGCAACCTGAATATTATACATTTATATCAGTACAGCACGAAGTAAAAGTAAAAGTACAGTAGGCCTAAGTCTAGCGCGCTTGTTTGCCCTCAGCTTCTCCGGTTGTTACGTATTGGAACTGAAAATTAACCTTCCTATAAAGTACTCGTATAAGCCTAGATCCATTAATGAAGACGCAAACTAACCTTCCAATTAACTGTTGATCCACGAATATTATAATGTTTGCCTATTTCAGTATTTTCCTGAAAATTGTGGGTAATTTTAGAAAATGGGTCTGACAAAGTCTATCCTTTTGAATATCTAGGTTGGTTTTTTTTTTATCCTGCGCCCAATTTAGGCTATTGGCCTTAATGAATGGAAAAACGCGCGGGGGATATTGTTTCATTACTGTACTCCTACAAACTGTGTCTATATCTGTATTCAATGCGGGAATAAGTGCAGATTGAAGATGGCCTGTTCAGACTGAAACTTGAAGTGCCAAGTGTTCTCTCTCCTCTGTGAATGTCATTCAGTACGAGGGACCCATTGACTGTCCGTACTAGTGTCCACAGTTCAAGCAGAAGCAGAAGAAAAGATGAGATTCAGGCCACCCGCCATTCTATTGAGGAAACGGAAGTGGGATGAAGGGCTCCGGAAAGAAGCGCTTTGCAGCCTACTGGATCTAAAGAGGATTATGAATACACTTGGCTCACACTTCGCTAGATCAAGCTAGATCCAGCCTTGATCTAGTCACGTCGTATTCTTTGACAGAGATAAAGAAAGAAACAAAAAAGGGAGTGTAATTAAAAAGGAAACTTGGATTGCCTCTCGATTCCAGGTTATCACATTTTATATAATTTAGGCATTATTGAGACAAATTTCACGATCTTAGAACTAATATCTCAAAAATCGAAAATTTTCATTGGCCTAAATAGCTCTTATATTCGCTTTAAAAACGTCGACGCTATTTATGCACACTCATCGAGTGATCCAATTTAAAAATCGGGAAGACAAGGAAACGCACACGAAAATCAAGTACTGTGACTTTCAAATAATGGATGCTTTATTATGCTTTGCATTTTAGCCGCACCCCTTATACACAATCATTTTTCTTTGTAAGCAATATTATTTTCGATGGTTTGTTGATTTCAGTTAGAGACCAGTTGGTTACTGCCGCATACTATTAAGAAATGTAAAATTTCACTTCCTGTAAGATTCTTCAGTAACTTAGATTGGCAGCTAACTCAGTAACTGCAGAGTCCATTGCTTGGTTGTATTTTACAAAACTAGAGTTTAAAAAAATAATGGCCACGCATGCAAAGTTTCTTTTAATATTATTATTATTATTTTTATTATTATTATTATTATTATTATTATTATTATTTTTTTTTTTTTTTAATTATTATTATTATTATTATTATTATTATTATTATTATTATTATTTCACGAAACGTGTATATTATTTTATTTCACCGTGTATAATTGATAATTTTCGCCTACATAAATTTATAAACTTGCACTGCCTAATTTGCTCATGTGAATCATGTAGCAGACCTGTGAGTTTTTTTTGTTTTTTTTTTACATTAATTCCTCTAAATGTATTTCTTTTTTTAATATAAATTTTCATTAAAGATTCGGACCAAGCTCAGATTGTTTTGACATAGGCTCAAATTTTACTTGTTAAAATAATAATATTGTAAAAATGTAACGTTATATAGCGATCGTTTTTCAAGTCCATGGAAATCTTAAAAGACGATAGTAAGAACTGCAGCTGTCCTCTGAGCTTTTTGATTGGCGACTAGCACCACACTGCAAGAGAAATTAAATAAAATTTAGTGTATCCGGCTGCTTCTGTCCGTAAAAAAATGAGTAGCGGATTGCATTCAGGTTGTCGAGTGAAAAAACTCATTTGCTATCCGAAAAGGAGGAATATTCATGATTTCAATTCAATATGCTTAGCACAATCATGATTCTAAATATCTTTATTTTATCGTCCTTCAAATAAAAGAATGTCCCGGGATTAGTGAAAAAGATATGACAAGGAACAATTTTGTTTCGAATGGGCGTTATGACTCGTGTTATGCAAAATTCCCACAGACGTATCTTAATAAAGCGGCGGATTTCTCTCTCTCTCTCTCTCTCTCTCTCTCTCTCTCTCTCTCTCTCTCTCTCTCTCTCTCTCTCTCTCTCTCTCTCTCTCTCTCTCTCTCTATCTATCTATCTATCTATCTATCTATCTATCTCTCTATCTATCTATCCATCTCTCACCCTTTCTTTATCTTCTATCTATATATCTATTTATATCTCTATTTATACACTTCCCTCCCTTTCTGTGACAGCCCCTCTTGCTTTTTTTTAATCCCATCTTGCAAACATGACTGAATTATCATGTAACATACATTTTTGTATTACTGAAACTCCATGGAATGCAAAATGTGATACAGCCATTTCCAACTAGGCATCTCAGTTTAAAGTGTGCCTTCATACAGACACAGCGGCGAATACTGGCATAGAATTAGTGCACATTAATTAAATCTTTATTTGTTGAACGTGCCTTGGATGGACTCAAACTTTTATCTCTCACTGGGTCTCACCGGCACATTTTTTTGTTTGTTTTCCTTTTTGTCGGGTTTTTTTTTTAGGATGTTATTTCGTGAGAGTAAGTGTGCCCTCTCGTAGAAAATTCCTTCTCATTTTAAAATAACCTTTTGCTCTCAATGCATCTGACTAGACTGAATTATTGGTTTACTTCATAGATTCTAAGCAACCTCATTTTCCATTAAAGAAAAAATGTTTAAAAAATTGGGTTTTTATTTTCAGAATAAGTAATTTACGCTGAGAATGACATGTATTTCAGTCTATTGATTGTCGGAGATAGACTTGTTTCATTCTAAACCGCGAAGAGAAGGCGTATCAGATCATCATGACATTTGCAAGGATTATACGGCCTGTTCCACCATAGGAGTCTTTGCTCTAGCAAGTCGTTCACACTTTTGTCACTAATGTTTTTGTTTCTTCTTTTGTTTTTGTTTTTTTGTTGTTTTTTTTTGTTGTTTTTTTGTTTTTTTGGTTGTATTTTTATTTGTTTTGTTTTGTTTTTGTTTATTATGTGGCCTTGGCCTGAAAACAATTGATTGCGTTAAAACTTAGCATCAACAAGTTGGGTGACATATTTTTAAAAGAAAAGGGAGGACAGATTTTTCGTATTAAGCATATCCCTACTGCACATGTTTAGATCAAACCGGTGCACAGGAAAGGTCAACCCTAACCAGTCTAGGCTTGCAGTAGATTCTTTTGTTTACTGGTTCGCGAGGCGTGGCACCATGAACGCCCAGACCTAACGTTAGCAGAATCTGTCAAACAGCTGCACAGAAACCAAGCCCTCGGCTAACATGCTTTTTACAACGCATAATGCTTCGGAAACTGCAGCCATCTTGTGCATCGAAGAATTAAAAAAAAAATATCATTCTAATGCGTTTTAGGAAAGGGTCAAAGAAAAAGACAAAACAATATGTGAAACATACAGAGCATTCCAAACACAAGTCGCAATTAACTGTGTTGTTTAAGAATTGAGAGTCCATCAGTGACAGATATTGTTTAATTGATTTTTCTTTTAGTAAAATATTTAACTTAGAATATCCCTGCATATTGAATTGCTCAAGTGTTTCCTCAAACTCTGAAAGCGTATACAACTCTTTTATGTGATACCAACGGCGGAAATTATGGTGAAATACCGAATTATCAACATATCAGCCCTTCTGTAAGCTTTTGTTGTTGTCTCTCTTTAGCTTTGTGAAAAAATAATGTTACGATTTTTATCATCCTTTTACGCGAAGAAGGAAATTTCCTTGTTCAAATCCTTACTTTGTTTATTGTAATTATCCAACGAGCTGATGGAACGCTACTTACTGCTGAAATTCCCAACTATTGAGTTCATATAGTTATATATGCCATCAAACAGCATTTGACTTTTACTAATTGCTGTTTTTTCAGATTCCGTCTCAGTATCCGTTGTAAAAACAACACGCTAATTTGACAGTTACTTTATTACTCAACTCGTTTATATCACGCGTGTAGTATGCATTTCTGTACAATGCTCTGACATTGTGAAAATGAACAGACAATACTACAGAGGTGACGCGCTGTCATCAAAGCTGTTGTGTTGCATCCTCCGTACAGATGTCCAGCTTCTGTTAGAAGTGCACCGCTTTCTTCGTGATTCTTATGCGTGTGATAATGTTTGATTTAGACGTCTTGTGCACATGGTAGAGGCGCAGTGACACCGGTTTTTGTTCTTGTTTTTTTTTAATATGGGGGGGGGGGGGGGGGCATCTTGGTGCATGATAGATGGGCATTAGTTAAATTGTTTATCGAGTCTCCTGGGCACGTTCACTGTTATAAGCTTATCGATAAAGTATTCCATCGGATCTTAGGAAAGCCTTAAAGAATCACAGTGATAACCATTCTATTATTCCTAATAGAAGCGCATTGATAACTATGTTTTATTGTATTTTTTGGACATGCGCAACCTGATTAATTATATCTTCTGGATATGCGCAATGCTGTTTTATTGTATCTTCTGGACATAATTTAAGCTAAGAGAACTCTTTGAAATAGAGTGCTCGATCAGAATCGCAGTGGTATAACAATTTCCCTGTTTTTCCTCTGCAGGTGACACACTTCTGGACAGCCGGCCCGAGATCAAGGAGAAGTATTACTACGCCCTCTTGGATGTCACCGTCCGCGGCAGTTGCTCTTGCTACGGCCATGCCTCCAAGTGTCTGCCAGTCAATGGAGGTCAAAAAATCGATGGGAATATGGTGCGTGAAGTTTGGACCCACGATTGATTTATGGAATGATAAGTTGTATGGAATGAGTCGTCCCAGACAATTTTTTTGTCGCCATCTTACCAGATTTAGCTTACAATAAAAGGAGTGGCGATCACGTGCCGCAGCCGCCAGCAATTTTGGATTAGAGGCTAGATCGGAAAGTTTTTGCAGATACCTCTATCACGTTAAGCTTTGATTCAGTGAATAGTGGATTGATGGCTTGGTGGATTGATGAATCAGTTCGACTTTTTGATGGTTTGATTTGATGAATTTTTGATTGATATTTTGGTAGTTTGATAAGTTGAACAGGTCTGTGAATAATTGATTGATGGTTTGGTTGTTGATATGTTGTCTGGTTGAGTGTTTGGTTGATTGATTGGTGTGATCGATTTATTGATGAATTGATGGTTGATCCAGTCAAGGGTGATGGTTTTGCCGAGTGACTGGTTGATTGTTGGATGGGTTGAGCGATTAATTGAGGGTTTGGTTGAGAAAATGGAAATTTGATGATTTGATTGAGCCATTGATGAATGATGATTTGGTTGATTGATTTGTTAATTGAAGGTAGGATTAGTACTTGGTTGATTTTTTTTTTTTTTTTTTTGATGGAGTAAACGATGAATTGATTGTCTACTCAAGTCGAGTGATAGGCTGATTGTGGATACTTTTGATGATCTAGTTCATTATGTGATTGGTTGATGGGTGATTAAGTTAAGTGATTGTTTCATTGGTGATTTAGTGAAATGATTGATCGATTGTGGTTTGGTCTAGTGATCGGTTGATTGGTGTTTAGTTTTGGCTCATGTAGGTTTGACAACATCTTAAGAGATACGATCTCCCGACAGTAGATTATTTAGGTTTCCAGACGCCTGAAGAGGTCTTTATTCTGTTGGTGACTCATTTAGGTTTGGCCTTCAAAAAGGTCTTTTTATTTACAAATGTCTTAATGAGAATCCCTGATCCCTAAGAGAGACATTTACCCGTGTAATGGCTTATTGTGGATTGTACACCTGCGAAGCATGCAGTGTCTCATACCGGTAGATTGTTTAGACGTCAGCTTTATGGGTAGATCTCTAGTTTCTCTGGCATTTTGTAAAGCTTTGGCTTTCGAAGAAATCGTAATACATTTAGAAAAATCATTTGAGTTTCCAGACCTTAAAAAAGATCTGTATGCTAGTATTCACGTGAGCTTTTAGACTTCCCGAATTCCCTTCTAATTAGTGGCAGTTTGCATGGATTTCTAGGCCTCCAATATCTTTCTTCTTTTAGCGGGCATCATAAGCTCAAAGTTTGATTCATTTTCTTAAAAACATGATTTTGTTAGTTGGCTCCAAGTAAAAATTCACCCTTTCATAACCTTCATACAGATCTAAAGGCATGTAAGTGGCCTATTTTTTTTATTTTTGTTCTTAATCAAAATTCACGTTGTTACTCAAAGTTAGCATCTATATCATTCGGGTATCTTGAATTGCTCCTAAGACTGTCAAAAAGAGGTTGCTCATCCATTTGCATCATCCACTATCAGCAGAGTTTTAGGTATTTACTGAAACATTTTCTTTTTTCTTTCTTTCTATTATGTATTTTTTTTAAATGTCAGGTCCATGGCAAGTGTGAATGTACTCACAATACAAAGGGTTTGAACTGTGAAGTATGTGAAGATTTCTTTCAAGATCAACCATGGATGCCAGCTAGACCAAATCAGTCAAACGAGTGTAAAGGTATAAAAGAAATTTTTTTCCCTTTTGCTAATACAGTAAAGGAATGAGAAATTGAGCTAAAAACTAACTAGATTGACACAGTTTTGAGTGATGATAGGCCAATTTTTTTTAAGTTAGCTCCATTCTAAAATAATTACTAGACATCTTTTCATTCCAAATGATTCCATGAAGAAGGGTGAACGTTTAAAGAAAGAAAATACTGGCTTTGATTATATGATATGTTCACTTACAACGTTTGCTCTGCATTTCATTGTTTTGAAATGCTCTGTCAGTAATCTGAAGTTTTAAAAACTTTAAGGAGCTGTGTGGGGCACATGCTTTAGCAGATACTTTGCAAATATACCAAGGATGTGTATCTTCACTCTGAAAACTCAATTGAGCTTTCTACTTGTAAAAGGTGGTTTGGACATGCTGGCTAAACTTTACAATAAACACTGCATCTTGCACTTGCAGTTACAGTGTTTGAGGTTGACCATTTTTTCCTACTAATTCTTTCCAATGTATCCAGCACATAGGAAAGGATGACAAACAGTAGTACTTACACCACAGCAAATTTTTTAGGAAACATAATAAGTGACACAAAAAAATGAATCCAGCTATATTTTAACTTATATGGGAATTTTTTTTTTTAAAAGTATGCGTCTATTTAACATGATGTGTTAGTACACAATAAGGGGATCCTTAATAGAATTTTTTTTCCTTTTCTTATTGAACACAAAACTTTGCTGTTCTAATCAATAGGTCCATTACAAATATTTTCCTCTAAGATTCCACAGCATGGAAATCAAATCCCTAGTGTTAAGAAATAAGCTGATCTAGATGTGTCTTCTCATGTCTCATGTAAGAAACAAAATGAAACTTGCTTCAGAATGTTGAATCTCCAAAATAAACCCAACCTGTTTGAAAATGAATAATTATATGTAGTAGATGCTCACCTTATGGAATTGTTTTTCTTTTCTTGTTTTCCTTTTTTTTTAAACTTAGCATAAGTTTTTTTTTACAATGAAGCTGATAAAAAGGCAGAGAACTTAAAAAAATGGTCTCACATATTTATTTGTGCTTAAATGATCACCTTGAGATCATTTTAGTAATGCAGCAATTCCATAGAAATAGAATTAGATCAGTATGGTGTTTCAATCTTTAATTTTTTTTTTTCAAATTAATGTCATGACTAGTGACTAAGTCTTTATTAGTATTTCCAACTAGCAGAAACTGATGGATTTACAAGCAAACCCACAATTTTTCTTTAACTATTCATAATCCGTAGGGTACTTTAATATAATTATAATTTTTAGTTGATAAGACTATTGAAACATTGTAGAAGAGTAGATTGTTCAGTTTTAGTCCATGAATAAATAAGATAAGTTGTCTTATGTAGTTTTTGTTGGTATAACCTTTTATGAATAAGTGACCATGAAGATTCAATAATTCCAATATAAGAGATGAACTTAATGTATCCATGATGAGAGGAAACAAGTACCTTACTCATAAGCTTCATAAGTTAGTTTATATGTAGAAGTCAATTCGTGCAAAATATTCACAATGACATTTTTATTCTATCCCATACGATCAGTTTGTAGGTGCAATGATCATGCCACCAAATGCCACTTTGATGCAGCCTTGTATCAAATTAATAATGGAACATCTGGAGGTGTCTGTGACGACTGCCAGCACAACACTATGGGTGTTAATTGTCAGGAATGCATCGACTTTTTTTACATGGACCCATTCGCTGATATCCGAGATCCAGAAATTTGTCGACGTAAGGAGTTTGCTCTTATCTTTTATCCTCTCCATTTTTAAAAAAAAAACAATAACTGATTATCTTTTGACACTCTTTTTTGATTGAATTTAATTCATCCTTTTTGAACAGACCAGTTAGACTTGAAAAAAGATATCCAAGTTTCTTTGTTTTTTTTTTTATATTGCAAACAAGACTCAAAAGCATTCAGTTATAGATCTAACTAGAACCAACTAGACCTATAAAGGTTTTCTCCTGTCATGTGTCAGATGTCACTGCTGAATAGACCCTATATATATACATCTCTATCTCTGTCAGAGAACCATAGAATAATCTTGAAATAGGGAAAAGTGTCCTGGCTCCATACTAAAAGTGTCTTGCCTCCAGCAGTCAGAGTTCGGTCAGATATTCATGTTGCATACTGCGTCAGCCAGGGATGCAGATGGAAATAAGAGGGTAGCAGTGTGGGAGTCTTTTTAAAGAGGGCCATTGTTATATTTTTCTGATTATGCTTTTAGAAACAGATCCCTCAGTTCTTTCTTATGTATTTAGATGCCAAATAAATATCTTATACTATTGAAAAATAAGTTTTTTGAGCCAGAAAAATGAGCTAAATGTTAAGAATTATGGCAGCAGGCGGTTACCAGTAGTGATTAAATGTTCCTGCTTTCCTTTCTTCTTTAGCCTGTGACTGTGATTCTCATGGCTCCCTTCGTAATGGAATGTGTGAAAAGACCACAGACGAAAGCTCAGGGACTGTTGCAGGACGCTGCAAGTGCAAGGCATTTGTTGAAGGGCCACGCTGTGACCGCTGCAGAGAAAATTTCTGGAATCTCCAAGAAGACAACGATGATGGTTGCCAACGTGAGTCTAGTTTCCTGAGTTTCTCCGGCAGACTGGAAACATGGGAATTTTATCAGAATACACACACTCCTAACCTTTTGTCAGCCTCAGTTTTGAAATTGCTCCATTAAATTGATACTGCCTCAGTAATTCAAGCACAAATAATCTGGGCTCGTTTTGAGCAAGAGCCCATGTATGACAAACTTTGTCTTTACCATACCATTTTTTCATTTGTTCCAGAATGAAAGTGCTCAGTGCATATAAAATATGCAACACACTTTTTTCACCATCTCAAAAGGCAGATATTGCAATCTGAAATGGTATTCGGAACTCAAAATCCTGACATGCTCTTGATTACTCTGTTTTTGGTGGCAGATTATGTAACTGAGGAAAGAAAAGAACAGGGTTATACAATAAAAATCAATTCGCATGCTGACTTATTATTTCTTGGGTTCAACGTATGCAGATAATGACAGGAGTAATAAATGTTGATTAAAAAATTTGCTGAATAGAATAAGTCTTTCATAATTAGATCTTGCATGTTCTATGAGGAGAAAAAAAGGAAAAAACATGAATTTATCTCCTACGTTACATTTTCCAAATCACATATTCAAAATAAAGTTTGATATTGATAGCAATGCTTTTTTCCTCAACCATTCAATGGTGTAAACATATGAATATAAAAAGTTCTATACAAAGATATTGTATTTTATTTAATATTTTGCATAGTAAGTTAATTCAAAAATGGAAAAGGAAAAAGAGTTTAAATATACATTCAAGTGCTTAATGTCATTATTAAGAGTGTTTTTCAAATGTACAAATGGGTGAGATTATGATGACTTATTTGTGCTATTGTCTCTAGCCTGCAACTGCAATCCTGATGGAATTTTGTCATCCGGTGGAGGCTGTGACATGGAGACTGGAGCATGCAATTGCAAAAGATTTGTGCAGTACCCACGATGTGACCAGTGCTTTGTAAGATAATCATATTTTTGTGATTTCTGTGATAAAATGATGTTTAAAGGAAGTGCATATCAAAGAAAAACTTTTTGAACAAGGTTTTACATTTATTTCCTTCATTTCCAGTTTTTTTAACATTATGTAAATGGGCTTATTTGTTTTTTACTTGATACTTTGGAAATTTTTTAATACTTTTGCTTTTAAGTTTTCTCAGTGTTCATTCATGATACAATGCTTTTTTCTCAGATTAAGAGCTTAGGGATTGAAACCATGTCTGAGGTCTTTCTAGAAGTTCAATAAATTCACAGTCCATTGTTTAGTGATGCTAATTTTTCTATTTTACTTGAATTGATTGTTTGATTGTTTAATCAGCATTTTGATCTTTTGATTTGATTTAATAATACTTAAAAAAAAAAAAAACTCAGCCTTTTATAGCTTTATTTAAAAAAAAATTCAAATATTTGATGTTCTTTTATAAATTATAATTACAATGGATTACTGTTTTTTTGATTTTCCTCAATTATACTGCTTACCACGCAAACATAGGATTCTAATCAAAGATAGTGATGGATTTTGTGTGTGACTTGTGATCCTTATTCTACATTATTTTTTTGTGTGTCCATTGATCATCCCACACATGTAAAGCTCTGCTTTAGCCTATCTGCAACACTGTTGTCTCACTGAACAATGAGTAATGACAACCAGCAGTTTCCTTTTAGAGTTTAACTACATACAATAGAATCTTACGTACATTTATTTTCCAACTCCATAAATTATTGTATTTTATATTAACTTCTTAGTGACTGATTAAGATAGCATGCATTATATATTCCTGTTTTCTGTCATCCATTATCTCAGACAATATACTTTAAGTATCAAAACATTAATATTATCTTCTTACAAAGCAACAAAACATATTTCTATCACAAAAAAAAAACCAATTGTTAATGTTGCTATCTCCTTTCCTAGCCTGAGTATTATGGCCTGGATGCTGATTTAAAAGATGGATGTAAGCCCTGTGATTGTGATGTGGGTGGATCCCTAAGTTCTGTCTGTAACAATGTCACCGGCAAGTGCAGTTGCAGACCACACATTACTGGCCAAAAATGTACAAGAGTAAGATCATTTTTTGCTTTGCCCTTTTAATGAATTATTTGCATTATTTTTATGTCTTCCAGTTATGGGGAAGGGCAAGGGATGATTTATAGGTACATATGATGTTTGATTCAAGTGATGAAGTTTTAATTAAATATGAGATGAGAAAAATTCTGTCACTGCAAAATGTTGTTGGGAAAGATCTTAAAGGAAAGGTTATGCTGTGGTTGAAGGTGTTTGCAAATAATTTTGGAACTTAATTTTATCTTATTTAGAACCCCCATTTTTAGAATAGTGATCAGCTTCAAGAAGATTTTTTTGCTTAATGCATTTACCAATTGCAGTTTTGAAATCTTTTATTTTTATACATCTTTCAGGTTGAACCAGGCTATTTCTTTCCTCATTTGGACTATTATTTGTTCGAGGCTGAAAATGCAAAAGTTATAGGGGTGAGATATTGAAATTGATCTGCTTCAATAATGTAAACTAACATGTGCTCTTAAACAGACAAAAAACGGAAAGAAAATTATTATACCTAACTCACATTATAACCTTAAGTGTGTTATGGATCTTATTTATATATATTATGCTCATTCTTGTAAAATAAAAAAAAATTTAAAACTTAATTTTAGCAGTATACAAAGTTTTTCTGCTTTGATTTGTTTTGGTTTTTTTTTTAATCATTTTGTTTTTGTTTCTTTAGATCTCCATTTCATATCCATTGTTTGATTTTGCAGCATTTTTTTATGTTTTCTTTTGATTTGAAAGGAAGCACAGGTATTAGTTATAAAACCATACCGTCGTCATAACGTGAACTATTGGACAGGCCCAGGCTACATGGTTGTGAAGGAAGGAGATTCATTGGAATTTACAGTATCAGGCCTACCCTTTGATACGTACTATAACATCATTATCAGATATGACCCCAGAGTAAGTGCCCTTTTTTTTTTTCAAAGCATTATCAAACCACTTATTTTATCCAGATCTGCCCATTCATTATCATGTATACTTGTAAAATAGAGAAGAATTTGAGAAGTTATGGCCATCAAGTGTGAAAAATGTTTACATACAAATTTGACTCCAGCTACAAATTTTAGGCCTTTCTGTTTTGAAAAAAATAATTCAAATTGGTAAAGCATATTTGATCATAAAGGGTTTTACGCTGTTATTTGTGCATTTATTTTTGTGTTAAGATTTAAATGTTTAGCCAAGCACAAAATTTTGTCATTTGAATTAACCAATTTTTCAATCTGAGTGCCTCTCTTTACTCTTTAGTCTTTTAATCTTCCTTTCCAGATTTCATTATCAGTATAATAAGCGGTGTGTTAATTTTTGACTTTATTTAGCCCTATAATAACTATTCATGGCAAACTGAGCATGGAAAAACTTCTCGATCAATCAATTAATTAATCTTTGATAAAAGTGACTGGGCACTGAAGTTCTTTTTACCTCATAACTTCTCTTCAAGCATATGTTTGAGGGCCATATGGTTTCCCTAAGCTTTACACAGAGTGACATTATATAAGGACATATTTTAGACTTTGAAGTCTCTCTGCAATGAGACATTGAAACTCTGCAGATTTCTATATAAAATTCTTAGAATCAAGTACCTTATTAGTCACCATTTCCTTTCTTATTGCCGTTTATGAATCGGTGAGAGGATATTAGTTTGCTAGCTAGTGCTTTTAATGATGCTGGCCACACATTGAATCATTATATCAAAATTTAACAATGGTGAGCCGTTCTTTATTTTACAAATAGTATCAAATAATTATATCAATTTCTTTTTGTTTGAAAATGAAAGTACAACTTGTCCAACAGAATATAGTCTCTTGTTTTAATAGAGCAGAGCTCTGATGGCCTTGTGTCAGATTCTACTGAGCTTACAAACCTTCATTAACCGTAGGTTACTGTCTCATGATGTGCTTCTCAATTCTTCATCTTTCTGAACATAAATAATTTAGTCTGAGTAAAGACTAAACATTCTAATTTTCAGAATACATCTACATCACTTTACCTATTGTAGCTTTATGCAAAACCTGTAATGAATGAAATTTTGTTTGAATAATATAATACTTACCTTAAAAATTCATTATGCAGCTTGTTTCACAAGGTAAGGGGCCTTTGAATTAGTTTTAATTTGATTTTTGAAAGATTTTTTTTTCAATTTCTTTTTATTTCTTTTTTTGAATAAGTTTTATACCAGGTGCGCTACTTTTCTTCCTTGTTCTAAAATGGTTTCATGTTTTGTTCATCTGACTTGTTTTTTATTATAGAAGATTATTATGTAATGTTTTTACATCCATATTTCTATAGCCATCAAGTTTCATTGGAGATGCAATTATTGGCTTTTTTTTGTTTTGTTTTATGTTTCAACCTGTAAAGAAGAACTTGGTGTCTGTAAGCTATTGTTCTGAACATGCTTTTTGTATCTGTGATTTACAAAAAACACCAATCAATTGGATGCATGCGAGCAATGTCTAATGATAAATGTATCTGCATTCCAAAAATATTCTAAAATTTAAAAAAAATCCTGATCATTAACCCCTTGACTGCTACACAATTTTCCTTGCCCCGTGCTAAGGAAATTTTTGTGAGATTATGGATATCCTGTTATATAAAATTTGCTACAACTCTAGATCTAGAAATAATAGCGATAGATACCAAAAACTAATGCAAAGCCATGGCTTGCTAGTCAATATCTAGATTTAGTCAAGAATGAATCCCTTCCATACAGTATGGGCTGGATCTAGATTCTACAAGCCAAACACACAGGAATGGCTTTGTGTGTGTATGTGCGTATGTGTGTGTTTCACATTTGACATTCTTTGTCCCGCATGAGCTGTTAAAAGTTTCGGGAAAGCTTGAGTTTTCCAGTGATACTATTTTTATTCTTTGAAAACCAAAACTGATTTTCAATGCTGGGAAACAAAACTTTTATTGCTTCATTTATTTGTGATGGTGAAATTTGCAAAGGTGTATGCAGACTCAGTTTTTGATAATTACCTTGCCTTTCAAAGTTTTCTTGCGCTAGTTTCTTCACTTGTCTTGATAAAAACTTCAACCATTTATCTGTAAGATTTATAATATATCTCCAACTCAATATGGAAGTCTGCTGTGTGTTTTTGTCCGTCTCTCCTTGTATTTTTCCGCCTCTTCTGTCCACCCTATCCAACACCCCTTTCCTCTCCCTTCGTTTCCCCCCCCCCCCCTCTCTCTCTCTCTCTCTCTCTCTCTCTCTCTCTCTCTCTCTCTCTCTCTCTCTCTCTCTCTCTCTCTCTCTCTCTTTCTCTCTTTCTCTCTCTCTTTCTCTCTTTCTCTCTTTCTCTCTCTCTTTTTCTCTCTTTCTCTCTCTACCTACTTTGTCTAGAATTAGGTCATGTAATGTTGCTCTGTCTTTACCCAGCACCTGACGAAGGGCCTTTGCTCAGCTCTACCTTACAGAGGCTTAGTTAATGCAAAAAGGCCTTAGTTGTACTCATAGAGAGCAATACTCATTTTAATGCATCTCAAAGCATATGATAGTCTCTCAGAAGAGATTTATTGGTCTAAAATAGTAAGAAAGATTTTTTTGAATGGCTGTCAACTTAATGAACCATACAGAAGCATATACTTTGAATGTTTTCTCTTTTTCTTTTTTCTTTTTAGTTCATAATATTTTTTTAAATTATTTTTCTTTTTATATAAATGTACACCTTCATCTGTTTAAAGGTTTTGTTTGTCTTCTCTCAGTTAATTTGGCCCTCAATTCACTCCTCTCTCCTCCTTCCCCCCCCCCCTTCTTAATTTTTTTTTTTTGCACAGACACTGCCATTCAAAGATTAATTTTTCCTGAATGCTTTTTTGGCAATTCTTTTCATTTTCATCATTTTACTGGAGAAATATCAAGAGAAGCTAATGGGTTTCTTATTTTTGTCGCACACCATATATCTTTATTTTTCCAGCCACAATTATGTTTATCTTTTTTTTTTTTGAGAATCAATCAAGTGAAAGGAACACTAGGAACAGCATTGTTTCAATTTTGTAAACCTTTTTTAGATTAAAAAAAAATCAGCAAATAGTGTACCACAGGTGCTCATATGTTGCATCATATGTATGCCAAATTTGTTACTTAAAGTATGTGATCTTTGAAAAAAATAGGACCAGAACTTAATATAACAAATTAAGTTTGAATCCTTCTATGTTATTCTGAATCTTGAGAAATTTAAACCTTGGAACCAAGTTAGGATTAAGTCGCTTGATGCCTTGTTTGTGGATGAACATTGAAAAATATTATACTGGCTCGGTAAAAGAAGGATTTAGTGCACCGAACAGCTTCAAATCTAAAATACATAATCAGTTAAATATTTCAATTCAAAGAGTGAAGATTAAGACTTTAATAAATGACCTCATAAATATTTTTTTTCTTTTAAATTTACAATTTTAGCCTTGTTATATTTATTAATTAAACTGTCTTTTTAATATACTTCTTTGACATGCAGGTGCAACACACCTATTGCCATGGAACTTGGAAGCTTGAAACTTTTACTACCATTTTTTCACACTTACAAGTGAAGCTTACGTAATTGCTGTTACTTTCATCTAGAGTGTGGTGTAATCATCATTCTGATTGCTTTTATCATTGTTACAGCTGTCCTCATCATTCTTATCAATTCATTGAGTTGAATTTTTTCTGCTTTGAGTTTTCAGTGTTTCCCTTAAAATTAAAGAAAGCTCAACGTATAGAATAGGAATAAAAGTTTTGATGGGTATTTTAAAGCATGAGAATAATATGTGCTGGGTTCCCTTTGTTTTGCTGCAAACATTACATCAAGTAGAGAGTTTACTCATAACACATGAAGCTCATTTTGAACAAGTTCATCTGAAGTCGGTAAATACAATTTCAATTCTGTTCAGGCAAAATAAAATAAGATTGTTTGTGCCTTTAAGTGATCTTCATTGACATCGTGAGACCCTGCCCTGAGAAATTCGAAATGATTAAATCTCCCAAAGCCTAAAAGCCTCTCTTCAAACGATAAATAATTGTTATGAAAGTGGAACGGTTAAGCTATCACAGATGTTTTTAGTGAGATTTCAAGAAGAAACACATGAGGCTAGAGGTGTTAATTGCTAAAAGATGCTTTCTATTTTAAATTTTAATCTTCCTTCTCTTGTAATTTGAAGAGCATGATGCAATACAATAATGTGAAAAGCTAATTTTTAATTATTATGCTGTGCAAACTCTTGAGGTAAAGCTTACTTTTGGCTGTCATATATCTCAAACAGAATTTGTTCTTAATTATATACTAATTTTTACTTGCCTCTGCTTCTGTCATTAGAGATTTAGATAAGTAGCAATGATATTCATGTTGTTTTTGTTAAAGTTGTTCTGACATTTGCTGGAGGATACAGTATTTTAAGGTTTATTACTTTTTCTTGGTCTTATATTTACCTACTTACACGTTTTATTAGTTCCTATTTACTTTTCTTGGATATTGAAAACATTGTTCAAATTTTGCCCCATTTCAGTTTCTCTGCAAGGATATGTGGGTTCGGGCGACTATTTTTAGACCAGGCCAGGTTTTTCAAAATATTTTTTTATAATGATATGAGCATTTGCACAGAACCTATCGGGCCGATAGCTTAGCTCCTTTTCCAACAATAACAATCCTTGAAGAAAGGCACATGTGCTTTATACCTCTGTTTTATTATTGTATTTGTCAAGTTAAATTAGACAGATCAAGAAACTGATGGACACTCATGTTGCAGCTACCCTTATCTACCATTTGATCAGTTTCTATCCTCCTCCCCCCTTTCCCCTCTTCCAAACTCTACCCTATTTCTAACCAATCCTTCCTCCTAGGCAAGTTCTTTGTTTATACAAAAAGGCCACTGGACTGAACTAGTTTCAACTTGACGTTATATATCACCCTTAATATACAATAAAATTTACCACACCTTTTGAACTGCAAATTGTTTGAGGGAAATGATAGCTGTATTGTAAGTAAAAACTTCTGTTGTGGCAGAAATAAAGCTGGAAATCGCATTTAAATAGTTTTACAATCTTTTACCAGTTTTCCGCATCTCATGTTATTTGTCTTTGTTTAAACTATCTCTTTCATCTATAAATATTTCAAATATTAAATACATTGTGAAGAGAATTAACAGCTGACATTGTTTGCATTGGAATAGGGCTATAAAACACGCATGGCCTATTAATAGTAAAACTGTTCTACCAATTTCAACTTTTTAATTACACACAAGACACCGAGTTGTTACTTGCTCTTTTTATTTTTAATTATAATGTCTTAACATGGAAAAAATATTGAGAGTTTAATTAGGTGCCCATGAGTTGTTTTTTTATCCCTCACTTCAGTCATATATTCATGCAAAATGAGCGACTCATATTCTGTAGTTGTAACTAGATCTAGACCTGCTTTACAAAAGCGGTTACCTTTGGCACCTCTTCCCTTTTTCCATCAACAAAATAGACACATCTCCTAATTTTCTCAGCATTTCCTACTTGCTGCTATCTGTAACAGCCACTTAGCATGACGACAGGTCTTCCTGCAATATTGAAGGCCTACACATATGATAAACTAACTCTGGTTGCGTAACATATGGAGATAACATAAATACAAATATTCGATTTTCATTTTATGAATGTTAGTAGTAAAGCCATTGATAAATTTTAAATTTGCATTCCGAATTTTTTAAAGCTGTCAAAGCCCCATTCTGTTCTGTGATAAAAATTAATCTTCTTTGAAACGAACTGATTTTTTTTTTATTTTGAATTTTTTATAAAAAAAATACATGTATATAAAGATACAGCACTCTTCGGAAAATGAAAAAAAAAAAAAAACGAACCCACTGAACTTGAAGTAAATTTTAGTCACTCTTTTTCACTGATGCCAAGACTTGCCATTATTGATGGTTCTCCCTCAGGGTGTATGATCAGATGCTTTTTCTTGCCATGCCTGCCCTGGTTGCACTGATTTTCATGACAATGTGAACTTATATTATAATGATATTGTCACTTTATTTACAAGCCAATTTGTTAAATCAACCAATTGGTCATTATTTACCCTGTTTCATTAGGCATTGTAAATATTTATAATTATTGATTCAGTCTGAAAACCAATTAAGCTTTTTTTAAAAGATGGTATCATCTTAGGAGGTGCTTATAACAATTGCTTTAGATTCTTTACTCTCACCTATAAGATGAACTTTCTTTTTTGTAACAGCGTATAGAGGCCACTGGCTGATGGTCCACCATTTATTCACTAAAATGTCATATCAAAACTCCAGTTTTAAGCTTTATTTTTTATGATAGTAGTTTACAAAAAGTAGCATTTCTGTTTCAAAAAGTTTGTAATGTAACTAGTATTTTTTAATCATCATGTACCTTTTGCTGCACATTTCCTTTTACTCATCTTATTTGAGAGGAAAACAGGATAGGTTTTCTATCTTGTACTCCTCAACCCTGCCACCCCCTGTATGAGTATGCATGTGCTGAAAAGCTAACCTCAGAGTTCCCCATAAGTAGAAAACATTTATCCAGTACTCTCAGTTGTTGCATTAGGTAAAAATTTATGTGTCATCTTTGCAGATGCCAGATGTGTTTGAGGATATCCGTGTGGATGTCTTGCGACCTACAGATATAGATCCTCAGAGTGCTTGCGTAGAGTACAACATAAACCACGATAAATCAAATATCTCAATGATACCAGGTAAATCATAATAGCATTGTTCAAACTGTTAAGGCCTGTGGTTTTTGTTGTTTTTTTCATAGCTTCATAATTTACACAATTTTGACAAGAAAAGTAATAGATTTTGCTTTGCACTGATAATCTGCAACTTAGGAGACATCGAGTTAAACAATCTTTCAGCAACCTAATGTCAGACTATGCTTTTCTGTCATTAGACAAATAATGACAGCATTTCAAAAATGATCACCAACAAAGACTGAGGCTTGATACCCTACACATACACCACGCTCTCAACTCATGCATTTGTTAACTTCCTTTAAACTCCTCCCTTTCTTACTCAGCTTTACAGCAACAAGAGGCTGTGATTGACCTGTAACAAGTTTGTTAGGTATGATCTAGTGCCATTACAAAAATTGGCCAATCATATTACTTTATATCAAACATCACCAGTAATTGCAATCCACATCAGTCTGGTGGCAGGTCTTTGTCAGGGCTCTGTATATAGGGTAAAGGAGAAGGGAACGGCTATGTGGTAGAGTCACCGCTGTCTAGTTCTTTAATTTACTCTTCGGTCTTTATAACATCCACATGCAAAGGAAACAGGTTCCCCACATGCCAGTAACTTCATGTAACCACCTCATAACATGGTACCAACAGATGTGCCTAAATTGCAACTTGCTTTTCACACCTCAGGGTCTCTGGATCTCCTGTCAATAGTCCAAAGAGGGAGAGAATGTCACCTTTTCATTGGGTGATAATCTTAGAAAAGATACAAAGTCTGCGAAGTATATAAGACAGTGGGTTTAGAAGATGATGAAGTTTCAAATAGGCTTGCCAGTGAACCCTTATATTAAGGACGCAGTAGTACCCGGAACAGAGTCTAAAAATTACATTTAAGGGCACCACAGAGGCTAGGTTATCGTCACGGCAAAACCTAAATTTAAGTGCTGCGCAGGAGTAGGGTTAAAAGCTTCAATGGAGACACCTTGTCATTCCTAGTAGCATTGAATATTAAAAACTTTGAAATAGAGGACTTACTTAGTCCCTGAAATTTTTTACTTGTATCTGAGCTGATCTTTCCTGCTTGATTTAAATATGCCTTATGTTAACAGTGTACTATTTTAGCTCTATAGCTTGTTCTTCAGGAGTGTGAGTTCAACCTTTGGTGAGCTTTAACTTGTTCTCTCATACAGATTTATGATTCGGTATTCTCTAGATGACAGATCATCTCCTAGGTCCCTTAAAATTTTCTCCTTTGAGAGCAATAAAATTAAGAATGTCTTTTTAAATAAAGAATATGTAGAATTCTTCCATTTTAATTGAATAGTTTTACAAGTCCACGTGTTAAAAAAGTATGGTCTTACAATTTGACTTTTTCTGGTCAAGTGTCTCTGAATATATATATATAAGAATCTTCAACAATCAGTCTTGTAGATCCTCTTCCTCAATATTTACTTTTGCAATTGAGTTAAAAATGCTTTTATAATGAATGGTCTACTTCTTGGGTGATTTTTCAACTTAAGAAAAATGCAAAAATTCATTACAAAAAAAAAATGCACTGTAATGTTTAACCAATGTTAATATTATTCTTTTTTATTACATTGTTTTTTGGTCGCATATCAAAATTGTATTTTTGTTGATAAATTGATTGAAGTTGAACTAAGATATATTAATAAGGTACATGAATTTCAATTACCGTATTCGCTCCAATAGTAGCGCCGGGCGCGTGAAAATGAAGAGGGGGGGTGCGTCTAATGGAATATTTTTGATGACTTTCTTCAAAGACAAAGTGCCGCCGTTTCCGCCGTCGCCGCCCCCGCCCCCCCCCCCCCCCAAAGTTAGTTTTAGAGTGCCATGGTTGGAATTCGGCCTAGGCCACGTGGTCAGAGACCAAGCCTATTGTATAATTCTCTCATTCGCTCACCGCACGTTTCGTTCCGTTCTTGTCATTTCCTCTTCAAACTGCTTTGTAATCAACATGTCAACAACAAAACGATCATTCGGTACTGCTTTCAAATTGAATGTGGTAAAAGCTGCAGAGGATCACAGCAAACACTATGCTGCCAAGCTTTTTAATGTGAACAGGAGGAGGGTACAGGAGTGGTGTGCGCAAAAGGAAAAGTTGCAGTCTAACACAAAGTAATCGGCCAAGTGATGCAAAGCGTCGTAGACTGCAAGGTGGTGGCAGAAAGTGCATTAACGAGGACACAGACAATGCAGTATTACATTGGCTTTAAGAGCGACGTGAAGCTGGAGTGAGAGTGACTGGCAAAGCGCGAGATCGTGAGGAAGAGCTTCAAAAAGTGTGGCATCTCCTGCTCACTGGATGGGAGTGAGGACCACCTCTTCAACGAGGACGATGATGGTGATTTCGAGGGATTTACCCCCCTGGAGACCAGCTTGGCCGATGACAACCTAGCCAACAGTACATCTGCTGTTGACACCCGCCAACTTGTCCTCAGTGAGGAAAGTGAAGAAAGCGACGCGTCATTCGAGTCCGATGACTACGAGGACTGCAATAGTCCAGGACATTAACCTCAGACGCCTTAGTACTGACTTTGATATCCCCAATTTGAGATGACAATTGAAGTATCATAGTCATTCATTGTTTACATGTGTTGCCTGTTGTCATCATCAGATCTATCGCTTAATAAATGTTTTGAGTTTGAGTTTAATAAGAATCTTTTGTTCTCGAAAGTGGTGTTTTTTAAGTGTTGCTTGGATGGGAAGGTGGGGGGGGGGGGGGGGGGGGGGGGGGGTTTATTAGAGATGGCGCTACAAATGGAGGGAATACGGTATATAAGTTCTGAAACAAGCTTGAGCACTTCTTGTTCAATTTATTGAATATTTTAGTCATACTATAAATTTCAATTTAATTGTGTTTTGATCTGTTCAGGTTCTCGCTGGATAAATGTTGATGCGCCTGTATGTTTAGAGAGAGATACAACATACACCATCAAGATTGATTTTAACAATTACGGGAAAGGATCAACAGATAGAGATACTGTCATCCGTATTGATTCGGTGGGTTTAAGGCAGTTACGGAAGATAGACCAGTTGGGTTTTTTTCAACCTCATCTTACTCTCTTTAATTCATAACACATCCTTTGAAATTAACAACAATCATCTCTTATAAGGCGATTTTCTTTTCTGCAACTCTCTGCTGAAATAAATGTCAAGAACTTATAGAAAAGATAGCAGTTTCAAATAATGGATGCAAAATTTTCATAAAGATAGTTTCACTTTTATGTGAAGTTTTTCAAAGCTTTTCCTAATGGAGTGAGAAAATAATGAAAAACTCCAAATGTAAGAAATGCATATTTGATTAAGCTGAATTGTCAAAGATATCTAAGCATAAAATACCAAAATCATACATTGTTTTTATTTCCTCTCACACAGATAGTGCTGGTGCCCAACACTGACTATATTCCAATATATTCAACTCCGGGGAATCCTACTTACCAGAAACAAGCATTCAGACATGCAGGGTGTGATATTGTCCAATTGCCATCACTTCAAAATACTTTATCAGAGCTTTGCAGAGACAGCATATTCTCCATATCGTCAGTCCTGCACAATGGCGCTATAGGTAAGTTGTATTTTCGAAATTGGTTTGCTCTGTGTGTGCTAGTGATTGTAACAGCAAACATTCTCTGAAGTTGAAAGCTCTTCAAAACATTTTTAGCGGTAATCTGCATTTTAAAAATTAATTGAAAATGTTATTCTGGGATGTTCAGCACAAATCCGCCTGTGATGGCTATCCGAATAAGCACAAAGTCTGTAGTTTGATAAGCTTGGCATAAGCATATGTGTTACAATGGTGATTACCCACTTTCGATGTTCAGCACGACATAATAAACTTGGCAGTTTCAATTCGTGATTTGCTGTTTCCAACACATAACCTATGCTTGGGCATTTCTTTGAAGCATTCTAACTTCACTTAATTTTAGAACAGTCTTGAACAGCTCCGAAGCACATTTTTTATCTTCATAAAATTCCATTGTTCACACTTGCAATTGTTACTGTTATTCAGGGAGAAGGCCTAAGTTCATCAAATTTTGATGCAGCAGTATAGACCTAGAGATTGAGAGGGAGGGGAAAAAGTGAAAAAGTATAATCCCATAGGCCTACACACTTACCATACTGAAACCAAACTTAAGCATGAGCAGTTGAATAATACTATTTCAGGTCCTAGATTTTCAACTTAAACCCTGTTTATTTTTTCCACGTTATGACCAGCCCATGTTTTTGTTGTTTTTTTTGTTTTGTTTTGTTTTGTTTTTTGTTTTTCCCCCTCACACCTCGATGCACTGCTGGAGGGGGACCGCCTCCCCTCTTTGAACGTTCGAAAGCGTGTGGAACATACCGACCAATATGAGTTCGTCTCCTTTCAGGTTTAATAGTGAAGCCAAGTACCAGCCCGGCCTCCAAAAAGCCGCGGCGCGCGATATAGGCAATCTCGCAATAGGCCGGGTTCAGGTTCAGTCCGAAGGCCCGCGTAGATGGTTCGGGGCTAGGTATCCCGATATCTTTGAACACTACCCTCTAATGGTGTCTACAGACGAACAGGTTGCGGCTTGGAGTTTAAACCCGATGCAGTTCTGGCAGAACCAGCTCAACTTTGCCGTTTAGTGCGCCACCACAGGCAGTGGAGTTTCGGTGGAGGATCATTTGACTGCCGCCGATGGCTTGCTGCGGTCCGTCTACCGCTTCCACGCGTACTATCAAATACGCCGTATACTTAAAGAGATACAGGCCCCTCTACCCCAGAATCAGGACTGGGATGCGGTAAACAACTCTTACGACCGCGAGGGGTATGAGAGAATCTGCCGCGAATTCCGTGTCTCCCCGCGCTTTGTTTGGAAGGTCAGGGGCCGAAACCGCGGGCTCGGCCGAGTCCACAATCCCCGGATACAATCCACCCGAGGTCGGGAAGTATGACCCGAACAGCCCGCGGCTTCAAAAATTATTAGGTATCCGCGGGACCTACGCCACGCAGGACACCCCCGGAGCAGACACGGCCTGGAAAACGTTCATACTCAACAAGTCAGATGGCTTTACCCGCCCCGGGGTCGATAGGTTGAATGATAGTATCCGGACCTACGTTTGGGCCATTCTCATCGCCCAGGGCCAGACCCGCACAGGCATTCTAGGCGACGAGACGGCCTTCGATGCGCAAAAGCAGTTTCTGGCGAACGTAGAGGATGCCATAAAATCTCCTGTGGACCTCCAAGCAGCGATAATCAATTATCAGGAAGCCCTACAGTATGCACGCTCTGAGGTCAACTACTCATTTGGGAAGGGTCTTTGCATGGCCCCAAGCGACATGCTTCTCCGTATTGGTAAGATAGCGGGCTACAACAACAAGATCATAATCGCCACCAGTGCACAGCACCTGGGCCTTAATATCGGCCTGAATAAGGTTGTCACTCCGCTGCAGCCGAGGCGGCGGCAGCCAAAGCAGATTACGAGGCCCACGAGGACGAAAAAACAGCCCTGGTCGGAGGCAGTATTGCCATCGGCCTAGGCCTGCTTTGTTTTCTTGGGTAGAAGCCACTCGCGCGCCGCCACAAGCAGTAAGCCCCCGACAGCCAGAAGAACGGCCCACAGATTACCAGCCAGCCAGATCGCGGTTTTCCCGAGGAGGGACAGGAGCCAGGAGACGATCGACCCGATAATTCCTGGAAGGGCGGCTGCAGCTTTACCGGCCAGCTTGGCCAGGATTCTTCCGAGACTTTGGAGATGCTTTTTAAGCCACTCTTTGACCCCGCCCTTACCGGGAGGCTGCGGCGGGGCGTCACCGCCCCCAGAACCGCCCGTGAGAGCGAGGACAAGGGTGCTAATAGTCATCCCGAGTGCCGTAAGGATCGACGCGATCGTGATTCCTTGTTCACGAAAGAGGGTCTTTATTCGCTCGGCGAGGGTTTTGTCCTCATGTAGGATCCGGTGCAGGGTTTCACGTATACGGCTGATCTGGGACCGGAGAGCCTCTCTGTTCCCGGAAGCAATCTCACGGCGGGTGACCATTTCATCCTCTAGGCCTTTTATGCGTTCGGCGATGCGGTTTCTGGTAGCCTCGTCCGGGGCCTCGTCGAGCTTGCGTCTCTCCTTGGCAAGGTGCTCTTCCAGTTCCGAGAGCTTGGCTTCGTTGTTCACCAGCTCATCCCTCATTCGAGTCATTGCCGAGCCAAGCCCCCTTAGCTCCCTGCTCGCCGGGCTAACCCACTGGAGATCCAACGGCGGGTCGTTGATGGTCCCCAGCGCAGCGGACTCCTCAGGGGTGAGTTCCTCATCGAGGGCTTTGGTTGCTATTTCTATGCTTGCAATCGCGTGGCCGACCACGACGGGGGTGATGTTCTCATTCTCGGTGGGGGTGATATCATAGGCGTGTTGTACGGCTTCCTCGCACTGGGGGCTGAGTTTCCCTGTTTTTCGTGTTGTTTTTGAAACGTACTCTTTGAGCCCCATGGACTTGCGTATGGCGTCTGTCGCACCATTACCGTACTTTGAGGCTAACGTACTTAGAGCAAGGAAGCCGCCGCCCCTGCTGCTTATCATCGAAATCACTTTCCCCTCTTCAGGGGTCCAGTAAAGGGTTTTGCCATACTTGTCAACTTCGAATTGGTCATAGGGGATTTTTTCGGGGAGGGACAAGCCTTTATAGTCTTTTGCAATCGACTGGTAGTATTCATTTACCAGGGTTGTTTTCGCGGCGGCGCGCTCGGCGGCAATCAGTTCATCCCGAAGGTTCCCGATGTTGCCTCCAAGTTCGGTGGAAGGGGTGATGAGGGGAGGATTAGGGAGTGTATCGATCGAAGTTCCAGAGGAGATGTGAACGTCGGCCGGGGTATCGAACGCACTTCCATCGCGGGTGCTCTTGCCATAGAGGGTATCGATCGGTCTTCCATAGACGTCGACGTTCGGGGAAATTAATGAGGTTTCAGTGTCACCGCCCGGGGTGATATTGACGTCAGGAGTATAATTAACGAAGGGGGTGTCATCGGAAATAGCACCGCGGGCAACGCCAACATCGGGACGATCAAACGCATTGAAATCAAAGTCCGCCATGTTCTTGTTTTGAAGAACGGGTGCCCAAGTTCAATACCACCATGGCTTCAAGTGCTTTCGGCAATAAACTGAACCCGTACCGGCGCCTACGTGACCCCCTTGGGGTGAAGGCCACGAGGCAGACTGTTGTAGTGACCAACAACCCCGCAACAGTCGACCAAAACCAGCAGTTGTTGGTTCGCTTCCCCAATTTGGGGGCCAACGATGTCATCGTGCCAGGGACCGCGCGGCTGGCTTTCACAATCTCGCTGTCGTCGACCGACGTCGACAGAACGCTGGTTCAAAATATAGGCCGCGCAATCTGCAAGAGGGTGACCATTCGCGTCAGCGGAAACGAGGTTATGTCGATCGATGATTCAGACGTCTATTACTGCTATCAAGATCTCTGGAAGACCGCCCGTGAGCGCGAGAACGCGCAATATCAGGGTATAGACACCACCGCCGGCCGCAACGCGACCAAGCTTCGTGTCGGCGCGGGAGACGCCGCAAACGTCCCCGCCGACAAGGCCATTTCAGAAGCGTACGGCAACAGGTTCTTCGTGCCACTCGACTTTGAACTTCTAGAGAGTCACATGCCGTTCTACCAGGCGGGGCTCGGAGACCGGCTGGAGTATGAACTCACGTTTAACGAGTACGGCTCGACCGTACAGGCCACTGGCGATGCTGCCGCTAGCTACACGGTCGAAAACATCAGTCTAGAGTTCGATAAGGTCACCAACGCCGAACTCGCCCGATTGATCGGCTCCCAGTACGCCAGTCGCTTGGCGATCCTCTACGAGCGTATCCTCCGGCACTGCAAGCTCCGCCGAGATAAGAGCGACACAGTCTGGAACATCAACATCAACACCCCAGCGCGCTCCATGAAGGGACTCCTGCTGCTCTTTGTGGACCCCGCGGATGCCCTCCAGCGCGACACGGAGGCCTTCTACAACCCCTAGATTACGAAAGTTGAAGTTACCGTCGAGGGCGTCCCGAACGAGCTCTATGCGCAGGGCCTGCGCGCATACCAACAGTGGGACGAGGCCAGAAAGCTTTACGCAAGCGGCTCCAAGCGGCACCCCGTGACAGGTATGGTCGCGAAAGACCTCGCCCTGGCGGATGTGTCTCTCCCCGAGTACCTCACCACCAAGTACGCCCTGTGGCTTGACCTGCGGTCCAGTGATGACGATCAGCTCCACGGTACGGGGCGACGAATCGAGAACGCGTCGGAAGGTGTGACACTGCAGATCACGAAGAAGCCCGAGGTCGCCGGCGTATTGGATGTGTACGTCTTCCTCATCATGGATGCACAACTAAACCTGGAGGATGGGCGAATCACGTCCATCTTGTATTAGCAACTTGCCGCGCGCCGCCCACGCGGCTGTCATTTCTGGGCAAACAGGCTGCGGGAAAACGGCGTTCGCCCTGGACCTCCTCGAGAAGGGGCCTTATCGCGGAGTCTTCCACCACATCGTCATACTATGCCCCACCATCCGGCACAACACCACCTACCAGGGTCGCCCGTGGGTGTGGAGTGACCCCGAGGTGTTTATTGTCGACCCGGGCGAACGTCTGCACGATTGGCTCCGCTTTTGGTACCGCCGTTTCAAAGGCGAGCCGACCCTATTCGTCATCGACGACTGCAGCGCCTCGCAGGCGATGACGAAAAAGAGAGATACCCTCTCGGAGTTGGCCTTCTCCGGCCGCCACGCCCAGCAATCCGTCTGGGTGCTGTCTCAGCGATACAACTCGGTCCTCAAAGACCTGCGTGAACAGACCCAGTGGGTGGCTTTATTCCACTGTAAGGACCGAGACTCTTTCGAGGAGTGCCTCCGGGAGAACGATGTTATAGCCTCATGGGAAGAACGAGTCGTCATACGTCGCCGGCTCGCCGAGCAGAAATATGCTAGGCTGGTGTTGAAGACTACAAACCCATCTTCCTATAGCTGTTTATCACCTGCTTGACTGATGTTGTTGTTGGTATTAAACACGGCTCTCTCCTTGACCACACTTGTGGTTCTCCTGTGGGGGGTCGGCGTATATATTAGAGCTAGGCGTCAAATTCGGAAACTTATTTCTTTATTGCATACGAAGACACCAGTCAAAAAGATGGACGATTTGCTCGAAGGACTACTCACCGAAGAAACCACCACCACGCCGGCGTCGATTTCTTCGGCCAATGCACTAGCGCAGGAGGTGGCGGAACAGCGCGAGAAGCTGGCCATTATCGCAGCAGGGGGGCGGGCCAGACAGTACCTGGGGAAGGCCTGGTCCGTGAAAGAAATCGACGCACTGGGAGGTTGGAAAGCTCTACTCCCTCTACGAGGCAAGACTGGGGGCTGCCATTACAAAAACTCTGGGACGCGCGGCTCTGCAACTGTACACAGCTGTGGCCAGTATGTTTCTCCCTATCCCTCCCGAGAATCTAAGGCCGCTCGTGGATGACCTCGATTCCGACCCGTTGATCGGCCACGCGCTAACCAACACTGCTTGCGATTTATACTACCGCTACGGGGAGCTTCTTGCGCCGATCACCGCGGCGGTGACCACGTTGAAGTACTGCCAATTTGGACACCAGTGTCCAAGGCGTGTAGAAGTAGATGGACTCGAGAGACAACAATGTGACTCCACCGGCGGAGTCGCCCACACCAACGCCGGTGGAGCCAGTTTTGAGGGTGACGCCGAGACGACGCCGGCACCCAGCCGGTCGTCTAAACAGAAAGACGAGAAGAAGGCTGCCGCGGGGCGTGCCGGCGCCGCCGCCAGGAAAGCCAAGACGGAGCGCCTTGAAAGAGAACTCGCGGCAGCCAAGGAGGCTCTGCGGGATCCAGCGTTCGTGGCCGACCCGGGGCCGCCCGACGCGAATAGCAACGAGGAAGCCGCCCCGTTCCGACAAAGCGACAAAAAAGAAGAGGCTGGCCCCGCGTTGTTTACCTGGCCTGTAGGCGTACTGGTGGCTGCTGCCGGGGGGCTGGCCTATTGGTTTCAGTTTCACCGCGCAGAACCGTCGCCGTCGCTACCACCACCGCCAGAGGAGAAAAAGCCCCCGGTCCTGCAAAGCAGCGCGGGTCCTGCTCAGCATTTGAAGGTTAAACCAAACCCACATTATATGGAATAGCAACACCATGGCTTCGATTGACGGAAAAGCTATAGCGAACACCTTGTATCATGCCGCCCTTGTCAGCGGGTTTGCGATAGGGTACTCAAAGCTCGGCCGGAAGGCGAAACTCGACCTGACGCCACGCGATTCTGCCATGGTGTTTATGGAGGTTTCGCTCGCCATTTTGACTAAAGACGCGTTGATTAAACAAAAAATAATCCCCTCTAATATTGCGGAGTAGCACAATGGCTAGCGTAGCGATTATGGTCGGAGGCGCCGTCGCGAACGCTCTGGCGTTCTCGGGGAGCAACTACCTGTTCTCGAAGTTCGGCCAAGGAGATACAGCCGAAGAACAGAAAAGACACGACAAGGCCATGGAGCAGCTGCAGGCCGCCCAGGCTGCATGGTCTAAGCGGCGAACCGAAGAGTCCGACGGCGAAAACCACGCAGTCCAGACCTTCCACAAAGGCACAGAAGCAATGCTCATGTACAATCGCCTCACCGGGGAAACCCTCGACCCGCTAGGCCCCGAGCCCCAGCTTTCCGACTTCTATACACCGAGCAGCGCCCAAAAAGACCGCGAGATCGTCTTCATCGTCCTGGGGATGGCCATAACCGGCCTTGTGGCATAGAAGATAGCTAAGATATAAATTGTGAGACCCCCATTTTTCCGGCCTACATACGCGCGCGCGCGATGGGTCTCCCTGAAGAGCTCTACTTTGCAATCCTTTCGGTGGGGCACAGCGTTCGCCGCAACATTCCCGGTTCTCGCGCAGTAATCGACATCGCGCAGACCTCAAAAGAGGCAACAGAAGTTGCTGCTGCCCTGTCTCGCATCTACAAACGGGGTCCTCTGAAGTGGCCCAAGCTTCTTCAGGTTGACCCTGGACGTGAATTTATGGGCTCAGTTAGCCAACTCCTTGCTAAGCACAAGACCGAGGTCAGGCGCGGCCGGGTCGATTCCCACCGGGACCAAGGAATTGTAGAACGCTTCAACCGCACCTTGGCTGAGAGGCTCTTCGGCCACCAGTACGCCCAGGAGATGCGGCTGCCTGCGGATCACAGGTCCACAGAGTGGGTGCGGCGGCTGCCTGCGGTCGTCTCTGCTCTGAATGGAGAGGTCACCCGGCTGACCGGTGTGCGCCCTTCTGAGACCATTAGGGCAAAGTCTGTGAGCGGAGGGCCCTCCTCTACGGTTCCCGGCCGCCCTGTCGGCCTCCGGGAGCAAAAGCTCCCTTCGGGGGCCGGCGTCCGGTACCTGTACCGGGATGGTGAGCTCGAGGGTGGGCGGCGCCGCGCCACTGACCCTGTGTGGTCCCTCCAGGTGTACCGGCTCGGACGCTCAGTGACCAAGCCCGGCGAGCCTGTGCTTTATTATCTTGACTCCGCGAGTCAAGGCCCGAGTCGAGGGTTTGTTCGTGAGGAGCTTCTGGTTGTGCCCCCTGACACTCAACTGCCTCCTGATGGTGTTCTCAACCGTTGAGCAGTTCGTCAATGTAGGCGTCCATCTCCGCTGTCCCAGCCGGTAGGGCATCCCTGTGCCCATAGGCCAGAGTGTCCACCCCGTTTTCTGCGATCCACCGCTTGGAGTCGAAGGGGGACAGCGATAACTTGTTCAGGCGCTGCCCATAGATATGGTGGCGCTCCGATCGCAGAACATCCATGCCGTGGCGGAAGGTCATCTTCTTAAAGAGAGCCTCCCTGTACTGCTCATGCCTGATGTGCTTCTCCACAACGTACCTTTTCACGCCTTTGGCCTTCTTGATGTCGTTGGTTCCATCGGCCTCAAGGATACTGTACATCTTGGGGCGCAGCCCGACATACTCGGCAATGGGGCGCCCGCTGCACTCGTCTGTCATCTTCCCGACAACCTTTTTGTTTTCAACGCTGTGCAGAGGGTGCTCGCGTGGGTAGCCTGACGTGTCGTATAGACCTGCATGCTGGCCCATGTCCCGATAGACGTCCTCCGTCTGGATCTCGAGGAGGAGGCTGTCGGTGTCGGTGTAGAGGAGCTGGCACCGCTCTCCGTACTGGCCCTTCATCTGGTTGTAGTAGAAGTCGTACATGAGGGTCTTTGACAGATCGAGGATGCTCATGCCCACGTATACGGGGCGGTTGAGGACCAGACGACTCTTGTGGACCTGAACGGCGGCGAGGTCGTCACCGAAGATTTTGGCTCTGGCGAAGGCAGGGCTGGCGATGAGACGGCGGAGTTTGTCCTCCTCGTGTGAGCGCACCAGCTTCACGTCGACTCGCTTTCGCAGGTTCTCCATGGTCTTACCGAAGACGCTGTTATTCATCAGTTTGTAGAGGTCCTTCTCGAAGGCGCTGGTGGCCTGCTTTCGAAGCTCGGTGTTCATCCTGATGTAGGGCTCCATCCAGGGCCTCTGCTCGAAGCGCAGAGCGCGATGTACCTTTTTCAGCTTCATCCCGAGTGAGAGGTAGAGCTGGAGGTTGCGGTAGTGGAGCACGTAGTGGTTCTTGTCGCGGAGGTTGGTGACCAGCTTTTCGACCTCGGCGGGCGCCACCCCTTCGCCCAGGAGGTCATGCTGGTACTCCGACATCCACTTTTTCTGAACCACCATGCGCTCTGGAGCGAGCGGGTAAGCGTTGTGCTCATCGTGAAGCTCCTGGGGATACTCCAGGTCCACCTCGAGGACATAGCCCTCGGCCCCGTCGGCTGTTTGGTCTTTTATCGTGCCAGCCAGCCCATCGCAGTCTTCTACCCACCGGAACCCACCGGTTGGCAGGGGCTGGCTCATGGCCCACCCGTACAGGTTGTTCGCGTCGAGGTAGAGTATGTGGCTGTTGGGCTTCTCCGGGTCATAGCCCTCTACTGCGGGGTTGTTCGCCCTGGCGTGGCGCTTAGACACCATCGAGATGCCGCCCCGCATTCCTTTCTCGATTAAGAGATGCTGGTCGTAGTCTGTGACCAGCTCCAGCTCTACTTTAGTCTTCTTGAGGAGGGCATCCCAAGATAGGCCGGGGCTGGTGTAGTAGTGCGCCGGGTCGAGGCCGTATTGTTTCTGGGAGGTCTTCCGAAAGGTCTCAAAGACATCGGCAAGGAGCAGCACGTCGGTCCGACAGTAGATGTCGGTGTAGTTGCCCAGGGTTTTACACCCGAAGGTCTCCCAGACCCTCTGGGCATGCTCGTAGTCGCCATCTTCGATATGCTCATCCGAGAGCTTGGAGTAGAAGGCCTCCTTCGGTGGAAGCTGGGTCTCCTCGAAGCGCTCCCAGGAGTCCATGAACTCATAGGGATAGACGCCCTTCCGCATGAGCAGTCCGCGCTTGTGCTGGTCGGGCTCGTAGTGGGCCGTGATCTGGAAGGCCTCGGGCTTATTTGCTTCTACCAGCTTGCTGAGGGGGGCCTGCAGGAACTGGGCGCTATCGATGAAGCGCAGCTGTCCCAGGGAGAAGCTGATGTACTTCTCGGTGTTGTTGGGGATGCAGCTCATCCGCCCCTCCACCTTGGATATCGCCTGCATCAGTAGGTGGCTGTCGTACCCCCGCAGGTTGTGGAAGACAACTGGTATGGTTGTGGTCTTTGGGCTGAGCCGCAGTTTGAGATTGCAGGCGCTGTGGGCGGCCCCTCGGTACTTACCGGTGATGTGGCAGTGGTCCCTGACGGAGTCTCCTTTCAGGAGGTCGTCACACACATAACATTTGCGCGCAGTCCTGTGGCTCTCCCAGTCTGCGCTTGTCATTCTCATATTTTGAGGGTTCGACAGAACCCCCTTAATCCCCCGCTCCTCCTCTTGGAGAGCTCGGAGGAGGTGTTCTGCTGCGTCGGGCCCCCGGTATTCGACAGGCGCCTCTGTCTGTCCGTCGCACCGCACCTTGACATAGCAGTAGCTGCATGCCTCGTGGTGTTGTGTCCTCCGGGTGTTGCTTTCGTTGGGGTTGAGCTCTGGCCCTTCGACTTTCGTGGTGAGGGCTTCAAAGTCGGCGTAGATAATGTATGGCGCCGGCAGCTGCTTGTGGTGGTTCTGGAAGGTGAGCTTGTTCTTGCCCTCCTGAGGCATCTCCACCCTGACGGCTGTCTGCCCGATTCCCTTGTACTCCGGCTTGTGGTCCTCCAGCAGATCTTCTCTGGAATAGCCATGGAGACAGCGCTCACAGAAGTGCTTCTTCTCTCTGTGTTTGCTCTGGTCATAGAGGAGGCGGTTGAGGTTCTTGATCCAGGTGCAGTGGATCTTGCCCGCTTTCTCAATCAACAGCAGATTGATCCTGGGCATGTCTTCTGGTTGCTTGCTGAGGCGGTGTACGCTCACCCCCTTGTCCCAACCGAACACGTTGATGGCGAGATTGTTCTGACACTCCACATCGCCGATCTGAGAGATGGGTGTGGGGGCCTCGATGCCGGTGAAGTCTAGGCCATCTGCAGTGGGATATTTGGTCAGCTTGAAACAGGGCAGACCGAAGGGCCCATCGCAGGCAGTGGCCGTCGCCGTTTTTCACGTTGACCACCGCCTTTTTATCTTGCAGTTTCTTTGGTAGTGGGATGTAGGAACCACCTCGAAGAGGCTGATATCGGGCGATGTCTAGCCAAAGGGTGTGAACCTGCACTACAGCCCAACCAGATCCTCTTTGGGTCCATTTTTCAAGGGTTTCCAACACCCTTGGGAACGCTTGTCGGAGGGCTGCTGTGATCTCACTTTCCTGGAGGACGGTCTCCTGTTTGTGACGCAGCACCGGGTCTGATTACTCCTCGCTGCCGTCTGGGTTGACCTTCACGAGATCCACCTTGAGAGCCAGCTGGAACTTCAATCCCCCTCCGAGGGCTCTGAGCTCCTCCTCGAGCTTCCTGCGGATCTGGGTTTCTGTACTCTCGAGGAAAGCCCTGGGGTCAGCACCTTGTGGATGCCCCCGGGGCACATCCAGCTGCCAACCTTTCAAGAAATTTCCGAGCGCCCATGGTGTCTGCCTGAAGGTGAGTTCGTCCGTCTTGTTCTCCGCAAACAAGCCCTGGATCTCATCCTGATAGTCCTTCACAGACCTCAGGACCTTGTGGTGGGGAATAGGGTCAAATTCCTTTTCAATGGCCTTCCTTTTCCTCTCTTTTGCCTTGCGTGGTGGAGGGGGAGGTCGATATTTCCGAGGCTGCAGGGGCTTCAGCAAGCGCCCTTTCACAGCTTCGGAAATGGGCTCGTCCAGGATGTTCCGGACCTGGAGAGTCGATTTGGGCATCTCTGCTAGTAGTTGCTCTATGTATTCATCCATAGTCACCATTTTGGGTGGGATACACCTAAGTTTCACACATATCTAAATGGGATTTTTTTTGGTTAAAAATTAAACCTCTACTATGGGCATAACTAAATTTCTATAGCGGCTAGGCGTTCAGCCTCTTCTAAGAAAACCCTTTGTTCACTTCGCCAGATTTGCATAAAAGCTCTGAAATAACCACAACCTTTGCACAGCATAAACATGTTTTTCACGCCCTTGCCACAAACCATGCATGCACTCGTACCCCCGCCCTTAGCTAGTCGGGCGTTGTGGACCCTGCAGTATTTCCCCAGGCAGCTCTTGCCGCACACCTCCACTTTCCCCAACAACAGACACTCGCAATTGTTTGTCCCCCTCATGGTAGTACTTGTCTATACTATAAAAATGATTTGCCTTTAAAAGAAAAATGTTACGTTTTGCATATACAATAGGGGTCTTCAATATTGCATCACAGCTTGGGTTAGGGGCCCGCCAGGGGGGTGGGGCAGGCCCTTCCCGGCTACCCGGCCCTACGCGAGCAATTACCCCGACCTTATGTGCGCGAAAAGCGCCCGGCCTACATGCACAATTGGGGCAATTATTGATGTACGTGAGGAGCGCCTGGCCTACATGCACAATTGGGGCAATTATTGGCGTAGGTGAAACACGCCCGGCCTACATGCAAGCTGTTCCAGAACCCCCATTCTGTATACTACTCATAACTACCTTAGTTGTGATTCAAGACAATCAAGTAGAAATGATTGAAGCAGCAAAGGAAACTAGTTCTTATTCATTCAGCAGTAGTAGAGTCTAGCAGTAGAGTAAAAATTAATGAAAGTGACATGAGTATAAAAAGAAAGACAAGTAAGGCCCAGAAAAGTCATTATTTGAGTTCCAAAAAACCCAAAGCTTTTATCTACTCCTGGCTCTGAAAGAGAGAGGACACTGGCTAGAACTAGGAGAATGAGGTTCTTTTTTCTACCCAAAGCCTGTGAATGAAATAATCCAAATAAAAGTGAGCTGCTCATTACTTTGACAATTGCAATGCTTAATCATTTTCATACGTGTATGTTACCTAAATCTGTTTGTATTTAACTCTAAACTAATGGTATTATTTGAAGAATTTCAATATAACTGCGGTGTCAGTGATTTTCAGTGGTTGGGAACTTAGTGTGCTGTGACCCCTGAATAAAAGAGCCATGTGAAATATCATTTTCTTCACTCTTACCAAGATTTAACCCTTTGATAAGTATGAAAAATTTACTCAAACAGGGGCAGTATATTTATAGTGAGAAAAATCTGGATTTAAAGAAAACTTTTGTCACAATTTTAGCCTGTTGAGCTTTGTCTCATGGATTCAAAACTTGCTTTGGAATCTTTTGCTTGAGTCCTTCAACACTTCTTTGTCCCTCTGGCATAACACGCAGCTAAAAAGTTTTATGGGTGATACTTGGGCTGCCTTAAGTTTATTCTAAATATAATAGATAATTGGTTATTTGTATGCCCGCAGAAAACTTATTTTTAGATAACATTTTCAAATCATTTATGTAAAAGCCATTATTTTTTTTTCTTCATTTAATTTCATTTTAAGTTATTGTAAAACCCATTTTAAAACTTTAGGCTTGCAGAGTGAAATGTTGAAATAAAATTACAAACAAGATATTGCTCATTTTGTTTGGAAGCTAAAGCTTTGGGAAAAACAAATTTTATGCACACTAACTCATGTTGGGAATGGAAATCTGTTAAATTTTAGCATCCTTTATGTACACTAACTCATGTTGGGAGTGGAAATCTGTTATATTTTAGCATCCTTTCTAGGGTATTATTCTCTGTAAGCTTCTGTTAACACCAGTTCCTTTTCACCTCAGTAACATTGAAGCAATCCTATGACATTTTTAGGTAACAGATAAAATGAAAAATATTTTAATTATTGCCTTTTCTCCACCTACAGAATGCGATTGTGATGTCACAGGCTCCACTAGTGTGGAGTGTGAGCCCAGTGGTGGACAGTGTCCTTGCAAGCCCAATATTGATGGTCGTCGATGTGATGTGTGCCAGTTTGGATTTTATGATCATGGGCCAGATGGATGCTCTCGTAAGTTTGAGATTTGGAGGCTGGGGATGGACTAAAAGAGTCAGATCAAAAAGAAAAGAGAAGATGAAGAGGGGACATACACAGACACTGGCAAACATTCAACACTCACCGACAGATAAAACAGACATAAACCCGCTCTGCATATATACACACTTTTCACACTTTCAAAAAAATTCCGCTCTGTAAAGTTTAATCTTACCATCAATTTAAGACTGTACACATGTCTTAACTCATTCCTCCCAGCATGTAACTGCTATAACGCAAGCTCAATTTAAACTTAAACATTATCATGTATAGATCATTCTACCCCTCTCCTTTTTTTTATCCTAACAGCTTGCGACTGCCATGAAACAGGCTCCCGTGGCTCATTCTGCAATGAAGTTACAGGCAAATGTACCTGCTTTGAGAATATTGTTGGTCGAACATGTGACCGATGTCGCCATGGCTATTGGGGATTCCCACAGTGCCGTCCATGTCAGTGTAATGGTAATGCCGAGACTTGTGACCCTCTTACTGGAGAGTGTATTAACTGCCAGAACAACACTAATGGCACCCGCTGCGAAAAGTAAGTTCTTGTCTTATTCTTTATTTTTCATTATTTTCAACACTATGTATGTGAATAAAGTATGAAAAAAAATCTTTTATGAAAGTTTGTAATTTTTACGTTGTAGCTTTTTTTTATATTCCATGTGCACAACACAATTGAGATGATTCGCCTTTGTCACATTTTTGGGAAGGCAAAACACCCAGAGATGGCTTGCTTTTCATGGAAGCAGGACTGGAAATGTTAAAATGACCTAATGCGCCTAGACATTCTCTGAGAAGTTGATTATAAGTAAAAAACATGCAAAAGAAATTTTAAAAATATTTTTGTACTCAGTAATGTTTGCAATCCTGCTCATGGTAGGACTTTAATTGAGGAAAGGGTTTCTAAAAGGCCAGACCTGAAAGAAACACCATGAAGGTACAGCTTCTCTTTTTTTCCCCTATTTCTTGTTGCAAAATTCAAGGGTTTTTGTTGAGGTTCACACTCACACTTATGATTCTTAGCTCTATGTTTGACAAAAAAGAAAAAAAAAGTTTCATAATATTCCGCATCTAAAGAAGTTACTCCCATTCTTTTTCACTCCAAGAGTCTCAGACTTATGTGTGCCTCTCCTCTCGCACACAAGAGGATATATCATTATATGATTAGCCTTATTTAATTCTGCATTTTGGATTTACGGGTGCCTTGACTTAGCATACAAATGTGTTTGCAGAGTGCTATCAATTACCAATACTTCCATCCTCACCCTGCCCAAATCAGCTTCCTTCTTGTCCAAAAAACACTTGATTGGTTAAAGAAATGAAAGATATCTCAATTCATTTAGATTGGCATCAGAGCTTTGAAGATCAACAGCTCTTTTTGGTCTGCCTTGTCAGGCAAATGTGGCACTTTGCAGAAACATCTCCACTAACTCTTCCTGCAGTCATTAAGGCAATTTTAATTTATTGAGAGAATGCCTCCCTTTCCCCTAATTTATAATCTATTGTGATCCTGCAATTCACTTTTGCAGCCCAAATGTGATTTAACTCAAACCCTAGATTTTTTGAATAATACTATTTCTTAGAAATGTTTTTGTGTACTGGATCCTTTCTGAATTATTATTTTAGGAACTTAGTTACAGTCATGAATTTCTTTTGAAATCCTTATTGCTATCCTTATTGGTCAAGCAATAATGTGGGTTCTTTTGGCTCTAAGCTTTTCAAGTTTTGGGAAAAAGTTGGTGCTATATTCTTGATCTCTTTTCTCCAATCATTTTATTTGAACTCTAAATTGGGCTTCCCTTGTTTTCTCCTGCCCTGGTATCAAAATTGTCAATTTTGTCACATAAAAACTTTTCATATTAATAGTTTGATTAGTCAAGAGATCATCTGGAGACTAGACAGTCCTTAAGACGCCATTTTTTCTCTCAAACATTTGCCTCTTTGAATAGGACATCTAGTTTGTCTAATTGTCATTTCAACAGCTGATCCCATCTTAAATGAGGATTAAGATCTTCGGAAATTTTATCTTTATTTTGATAATATTTATTGTTGCTAAATAGAGTTGTTTTAAATTTGTAAGGGTTGTGTTTTTTTCTGACTTTAAAACGATAAAGAGTAGGATGGTAGGAAAATTTATATTTCTTTAGACATGCTCTGTAAGGTTTATGAGTAAGTTCATTAGAGTGGATAGACAAGTGAAACAATTTTTAATGGCTGTCTTATTTTGAGTATGCAGTATAAATTTGTCTTGTGTTAACTGACTCCTATCTCATTTCTATCTCTGCAATAATCTTGCTATCACCCTGTTTATTCTGAATCTGGAGGGATTTTCCTTTCAGGGATTTGAGTCTTGATCCAATAGGCTGATGAGTTTAGAGAATCACTTGTTGGAGATGTCTATAATGATGTTTATAAATAGGACCGGACATAATTCTGTCAAGGAGTTTTACCAAAATAGTCTAGCACCAATCTCACTTTAGCGGTATGAAAACTGATAGTTTTGGATAAAGATATATTTTTGTGGCCTTGGTGAACTAATTTTTAAAATCTTCCTAACAGGTGTGAGGATGGTTATTATGGAGACCCACGTACTGGGGTGCGTATCCCCTGTAAACCATGCATGTGCCCTGGTGGACCAAACAGCAGTAATCAGCATGCAGACACATGCGTACTTGACAGAAGATCAAATCGAATTTACTGTATGTGTAACAGAGGATATACAGGTGCGTCTCTCTCATAAGCATTCTTTAACTTTTTAATTGTAAGAGTCATAAGTATTGGTTTGGGTGATTACTATGCAGTTCTATATAAGAATATAATGGAAAAAAATAATGGGAAATATCTTCAGGGATTTTTTTTAGCTCATGATGTTCATAAAATTTAGAAAATGTTTATAAGTGCCTAAGTAAGATATAATAGAAGAGAGAAGTGTCAAATAGTGTCTCTTTTGTATGAAACTAATATGTTTCATTGGCAGTGTTTTAATGCCCCTGCCTATTTCAATCTTGAATTAATTTAGATAAATCCAACAAGTGTAATAATTGCTTTACATGGTTTTCTGCAAACATGAGCCAGTTGTTTTGTTACTAGCTCTTGGTAGTCCTTTGTTTATTATTTCATAAGAAACACTACACAGAAAAGCTTCAGAATATTTCACTCATCCAATTAAAATGTTGCAGGCAATATTAGTATTTGAGCAATACTTAGTACTTAGTATGTTTGATTTTTACTGATTTGTTTCAACTTTTAATTGTTTTTTTTTGTTTTTTTTTTGGTTATGAATCAAATTTTCAATTTTTATCTGTGTTTCTAAAGTTAGTTGGACTCGCAGTATTGAAATGATTCATTTATCTTTCCAGTTTTCATAATTTCTTTTTCATGCTCTTTGCATTCATTCATTGAAGATCTAATTATAAATGCTTCTAGTCTGATTTAATTTAACCTTTTATTGCATTGTCATATGCTTCCTGTCTAGGTTATAACTGTGACGAATGCATTGAAAACTATTATGGCTCTCCTAATGAGCCTGGCGGCCAATGTGAGCCTTGCGTCTGCAACAACAATATTGACACAAATGACCCTGGAAGCTGTCATGCAACCACTGGGGAATGTCTTAAGTGTCTCTACAATACAGATGGGTTTGCCTGTGAACACTGTAAAAATGGATACTATGGAGATGCTATCCAACAAAACTGCCAACGTTAGTAGTTATTTGTTCTGTTTATTTATTAAGATCTTTATTTTTCTTTGTATTTTTTTTTTGTTAAGCATGTTTCTTTTTCTTCTTCCTGTTTGTGGTGTTGTTTTCCAGTAAATTATTATAAAAATTTTTAATGATGCTTTCTGATTGTTGAATTAGGTAAAGTAAAGAGAGTTGAGAGATATGGAGATGTTGAGCTTCATGGTTTAAAAAGTCTGATGAGAAAATTAAATCACATTTTGGTTAAGAAAGGGAGGTGAAAGGAAAATGTGCACATGTTACAGGATTCACCAATGGTTTGGTTGTTTAGATGCCTCATCTTTTCTTATTTCCCTTCCTTCCTAGGCTGTATATGTAACCGTCTGGGCACAGCTACATCAAAAGGTGAGTGCGACCGCGTGGATGGTCAGTGTCCATGCCTGCCTCATGTGACTGGTCAGCACTGTGACCAATGTGAGCAGAACCACTGGAACATCACCAGTGGTGAAGGCTGCTCCCCCTGTGATTGTGATCCAACAGGCTCTGAATCTCTACAATGCAACGAGGTATGAATTATTCTACGAGCTTATGATATTTGAGTTTGGCAATTTTCTGAAACTTTGAAAATCCAAGTAGCTCTTGATACAACAAATGTGAGAATAAAAATGTGTATTCAAAATCCCAATCTGCCCTTTGTTGATTTGCAATGACAAAACTATCTACATTCCCTTTTCTTTATAATTTGTTATTAAAAGAACTCCACATTTTACAGTTAAACATATCTTATAAAAAAATATACATATTTTCATCTTATCTCTTTAAATCACAGAATGTGTATCTCTGGCAGCAAATAAAAAATTGTAGAGGAGGTTTTTTTTAAGTTTTTCTTAGGAGACTGAAAAGTGTTATGTGAGATTTATTCAGATAATGTTTACTTTTCTCTTTGAAAGTGAACAACCATTTTAGCTATTACCCCACCTATGAAAGAACTTAAAGTTGCATGCTGAAAAATTACAAAATTAAAGTCAGTAAAAGATAGGGATATGTACATTTGATAATATTGAAATAACCCAGATGTTAAAATGAATCCTGGCATAGGATGTCTGTAGTACTTCTTATTTTCAAACTTTTTAAATTTAGAAATCAATGTTCAAATTCCTGTCTTAAGAGCTCCTAGATCAAAGAATTGCAAAAAAGTTACAAGCCTGAAGTGGTAGCTAAAAATTGCTCTGTCTTTGAACATTTTTTGTTCATCTTAGCATTTTATCTGGATAAAATTTTATAAGTGCACTATTACATACAAGTTTTTCCTTAGAGATTTTGCTTGATAATTTTGTGATTTATCACTAGCCCTGCATTTTTGCTTGGCATACAACTCATGTCTAGTCTCTTTATAGGGAATGGGATAATCAGCTTAGCAAAATAAGAGTAATACCATACCACTTTCTTAGCTTCATGTAAATGTTTATATTTCAAGCCTCGAGTTTTCTTTGGTAGTAGTCATAAAAAACATTCACTATCAAAACTATTGAAAAATCTTTTATCTTACATAATTTGCATGTTTTTGTCTTCTCTTTTTGTGCCTTCTTTCCAGCTTGATGGACGCTGCACTTGCATCCCTGGTCGCGGTGGGATGAAGTGTGCTGACTGTGAGGATCTTTTCTTTGGTGATCCAAATGACCAATGTCTTCGTAAGTAGATTTTCAATCTTATTGTAATACTGTCTTCAACCTGCTCTTGGAATGAGATTCAGATATCTCTTTTTATCTGCCACAACATTTGCAGTCAATAGTTGAGTATACTTTGTTTTTGCTTTCTTTTCAGCCTGTGACTGCAACCTCCAAGGCTCTACTTCCAGACAGTGTGACCGTCGGTCAGGTCAGTGTGATTGTGTTGAAGGTGTCACTGGCTACAAATGTGATAGATGTGCTCGTGGCACTACAGGAGATCTTCCCAATTGTGTACCGTGCGGCGAGTGCTTTGACAACTGGGACAAGATCATCATGGAACTGAGAGGTAAATGCTTATTGGTGTGGCTCAGTTTAACTCCATGCCAATCTATAAAATATTTTGTATATATATGGTACCTATCCTCTCCTCATCTTTCTTCTTTCTCTCTTTCTCCTGCTCCTCCTCTTTTTTCCTCTTTCTCTTGTCATTTTGAAGAGATTATCTCTGTTTCTATTTTATGCCAATCCTACTTGGTTTTTCAACTCTTTTTTTCTGTCTCTTTCATGCCTCTTCCCTTTTTTAATATCCATACTCTTTCTTTCGTTCTTGATTTTTTTCTGTCCCACTATCATCCACTCCTCTGGCTTAAATAAATTGCTACGAACCCTGAAAATATATGGAATAAGCAGGATATCGAATCATATATTTATACAGGATGAGAAGAAAAATTTGTTTTTCTTTGAAGTAAATTCTCATAGAACTAGATCAAGATCTACCTTTGATTACAAAACCGATGATCAGAGAGAACAATATTGACCAAATGTCTAGATCTATATTCAAGGAAAAAAAATAAGATAGAAAAGGAGGAAAAAAGAAAAAGCCTAGGTATGCAGGGCTCTAAGAATAAGGTAAAAGCTTATTGATTCGAAAATTTTTCGGAACTCTTAAAAATGCAATCAGCCGCTACTAGCGGCCAGTAATATCAAGTAGGTTTATACTAATCCTGAGAAACTGAATTGTAAAAGTAAACTCTCCTTATAATTGAGGAAAACTTCTGAAAATATTTAAATCTGGTAAAACCAAAAGTAAAGTTCATCCTGCGATGTGTATTGTGAAAAAGAGCTATTTTGCGTTAAGGAGCACTTCTTTTTCTTTACTTGTTTGCTTCCTGGTAAGATATATGTAAAAGTGTCTTGCTTAGTCATTTTTCTTCTAATTTTCAGCAAACTTAGACAATATGTAGCTGAAATATATTGAATCGTTGTTAAAAGAACAGCTTAGCTGTAGTTCATTTTGTATTTTTTAACGCTTTCCCATGAAAAAAAAAAAAGTTTATAAAATTTTTCCACAAAATTATTTCAATCCTTTTTCTATTCAGTTTTCATTTTGTTTACAAAGTTTTTGTATTTTTGAAGCTCATTCTATGGACCTTTATTTTGATATAAAATTTGTCATAGTCATCTTATAATTTCTAATCCCAACTTTAGGATATTGAAAAGGCTGTACTAAAATCTTTGTGCATGTTTAATTCTACAAAACCCTCCCAAAAGTCCGCATTATAAAAGTTAGAATTCAGTGAGGAGGTCTCCCAAATCATCACGTAAATTTAATAAATATATATACATGCTTTCTATCAAAGTTCCAAACAAGTTAACTCATAGCTGTATATGTAGTGAAAATATTATGCTGATGGATGGTTTTCCTTTAGGAATATTCTTTCAATGCTTTAAAAACGCCAAGGTTTAAGTTATTGCTGTGCTTATAATAGCACAGACCCAAGTAAGATAATATTTTTTTCTCTTGAACTAGGTTGATGTACATGTGATTAAAATTTGTCCTTTTGTATTTAAATCTTACTTCCAGATCAAACCCATGACATTGTGCGGAGAGCCGATGATGTGTCTGTTACTGGAGCTATCAAAGCATTTGATGAGGAATTCCGCCTGATGCAAGCTAGTATTGATGAAATCAAAAAGATTCTCAGTGATGTGAACACAACTCAAGTTGACATTCGAGACATCACTGACAAGCTTGATATGATAAGGTAAACCAAGACGTCAGGTTATTCCAGTTGCCACAGGAACAATAGGAAATATTTTATTTTCATAGAAAAGAAAAATAGTTGATTGACTATATTTATAGAAAAACAGAATAGGTATATATATATAGTTTCGAGATAAGTTGGAATAATTGATAAGAGTGCTCAACTGTGGGAGCTTTTTATAGATATTATAGAAGATCTTACCTTAAATTCTCTTCATATGACACAGGTGTTTCAAGCAAAGGACAAGGGCATCCCTTGTCCTCCGCTCTCTTCAGGTATGACCGAGTTGTGTTCAATTGCCGTTCAGATCTTGTATTGTTGTTTTTCGTTTCCAAGCCACTGAAAGTTTTGTAGCAAATGCTTTTACCTGTGAGGGCACAATGAAAAGATTTCCCTTCTTTTGTTGAGGGTTGGTTTTTTAGAATACAATATTTCTCTGCTATGCAAAGGTTGCATCTGCTTGTTACTGCTGAATATGGCTGCGCCCTTTTGATTATATCCCATGATAAGTGGTATTCAATTTTTGATTCCTTCAGTTTCCATATGAATTTGCTGAAAGTTGTGGCTGTTTTTAGTGGTTAAGGCTAAATCTCAATGTATGCTGGTTGTATCTAGTTTTGAACTCATTTTCTGTTATTCTTGTAAGTATCCTATTTGAGTGATTTGTTATCCCTGCAGTTTCAAGTTTTTCCTTGTTTTTCTTTTATCTTTTCAGATTCAAGGACTGTTTTGTTGTGGCTAGAAATTGTTTGTTTTATATTCTGCATTCAGCTATAGCTTAGCTATACAGTGTTTTTATTTAATATTTTGTGCACCACCTGAAATTTAACAACAAAAATTTTCTTCTTTTAATTTTTCCAGAATGACTCAAAAGAATAAAGATAATTTGTTTTTACCTCTTACATTATTATGTCAGAAAAAAGAGAAACACTATTACCCTTTGATTTCTTTTTATCTGCACTCTGTTTTGTCTTAAGGGAAGATTTAAGAAATCGCACAGTCCGCTTGAATGAGGTAGAGAGTGAGCTCAGAAACTCATCTACACGTGTCAAGAAAGGAAATCTACGGGTGGAATTGCTCAAAGAGAAAGTGGTTGACCTCAAAGCTTTGGCTATGCAGCTGAAGGGCAATGCCACAGATATTCAGATCCGCGAGGCAAAAGGTAGAAAAAAGATTTAAAAGTTCAAGACCTGACTTTCTACTAAGACCTTCCTGATTATTTCTTTTCAAATTAAACAAAAGAAACCTTTTCCTTCTGGCTAATATTTGATCAAATTAGATTGGAAGAGGTAAAGATTACATTAAAAGAAACAATTATCGATTTAAAATGATTTGTTTCAATTTTTCTTTCATACTAAGAAGGTGAAATATTGATAAGCAAAATTAAGTTTCGTGATCAAACTTACTAGCTAATTTTATTTGAAAAATATCATAGTAAAGTTAATGAGCTAGCTTGTTTTGACATTGTCTAAGCCTTCTTTGCAAACATTCAGATATGGCTCATGCAAACAGATGGACTCCTTTTCTAGTTAAATTCAGTACATCAATGTTGCTTTTTTATTTTTATTTTTTGTACTTTCTGGGTTTTTTTTAATATTTTTTTCATTCCTAAAACCAGCTATAGACTTTGCATGTCTTAATGTCTTTATTCTTTGCCTTTGCTTTAAAACAGTGGCCTTTGAAGATAAACTATTTTTTTTTATTTGAAGTTTCTTTTCTTGTCACTTTAAATTTCATAACCTAATACTTTCGTTTTTAATTAGTAACTGCTATTTCTGTTTTTATGAAAGATAATTAGACATCCTATGTCTATCTATTGGCAACAGTAGATCATTAAAAATAGTATTTACATATATAACAAAAATGAATTTCGTTCCATTAATTTTAATAAATCGAAGAAAATTTAAAAAAAAAATGAACAGTCATTCATGTTTATTTCTTGGTGTCCAAAACTAAAAATACCTAGTTCAAAAAAGATTTTTAAGTTGCTGTTGGTTAAAAAAAATGTATACAATAATTTTTGCCTCAGGTGCTTTTGATGCAGTGCAAGAAGCAAAGAGAGAATCTGATGCTGCCCAAGCTAAGGTTGATGATACTGCAGATATTGTCCGCAGATCTGAGGCTCTGAGAGACCAAACAGAGAATCTCTTGAAAGACAAGTATGTCAAAATTTGAGAGTGATCCATCTTTCTGGCTTATATTTTCAAAGTCATTTCATTTCATAATTGAAACCTTTCTACATCTGTAGCAAATGATCTTAATTTTTTTTTTTGTTGATGTTGTTGTTGTTATTGTTATTGCTCTGTTTCTGACAAAAGGCTTAACTGATCTTGATGTTTAGAAGTTGCATATCTTGGATAGCCAGAGTGATAACAATTAGAAAAAACACATGTAATTTTTATCTTCAGTATAGAGACCAAGACAAGAAAAAGTAAGCAGATGAATGCCGAAACTCTGGAATCTCTTTATACCCTCAAAACTATGCAAACTCAGATATGAATTTATAGTACATGTTGAAGAGAGCATAACATCTGTGTAGGATTAGTATACAGTATTTTGCTGATAAAAAGAAAGCAAGAGTGAATCACAGGATGAAAAAAAAGTTTAAAATTAACCTTAATTTAAACAAATATGAGTTGTTAGATGTTTGAGTCAATTTTCATTATTACTGTACTCCATGAAATTCTTAATCCTTAGGGAAGATGAGTTTAATAGGCAGATGAAAGAAAATGAAGATGCTTTGAATGCAGTCGAAAAAGGATTGGATAAGCTGGACATGGATCTCTCAGACATCAATGGATTGGTAGGTTTTGATCTAGGACATTTATCCATTTTTTTTAAATCTTTACTTAAATGTAAGAATTTTACCTAAATATATGCATTCATATTAAAATATGAATTAAAAAAAAAAAAGAAATGGATAGAGGTCTTAACTGGTCAATGTTATGCAATTTATTTTTTCTCTTTACATACCTGTAATATATTTTTTAACTGGATAATCATGACAGATGCTTGCTTACAAATTTTTTTTTTGACATTTCCAGAGAGAATCAGTTGTCTATCTTTGACTCAAACGCTTCCTGTCTAGTAAGGGGAGAGTTGAAGATATGTAACGGCGTACATGGATCTTTTATAATTAAAAAAATTCTTATTCGGTCTACAATGGGGTATTATCTATTGGCCTTTTGTGATTTGGCAATAGTAACTTTGCATTTTTTTTTAAAAGTTTATAGCTTAACGGATAGCAAAGTTTTGGTGATGTAATTTACACCTGTGTATTTTTTTGTCCAATGGTTTGAGGTTGCAGATTATCACTGTGGACTATGTCTCTGTTTTTATGAAAAAAAATTATTGACCAGTCTCCAATAATACCACCAGTGTTAATCTGATGTGATTTTGCAATGAATCCAATAATCATTCTCTTTTTTTCTGAGGTCTCTAGCTTCATGGAAAGCAGAGTTATCATTAAAAGTAAACTATGAACTTTGATTAGTTGAACATCAGAATCATTTATGACTCTCTTGAATCAAAGATATTCCTGTTGTGCTTGAAACACAGCCTTTTTTTTTTTACTAAATTTATGTGATGTTGCAGTAATAGGAGGCAACTTAAAACTTCATTTGAAGGTCCTAGCTTTACAGGTAGTGAAGTTATGAAAAAGTAAACATTATACTATGGCATTTATATTTGTGTGGCAGCATGGCAAAATCCTTCACTGTGGTCCAGATAAAAAAAATTAGATGAGCTCAGTTTTAGATTCTGCAAACAATTCCAGGCATTTTGCATTTTATTTGAAGGTTTTATCTTGTTTAGATCAAAAGTTATGGATAATGGAGTTTTAAAATCACCCGGTTGAGAAAGGTTTGTTTTGAGAAACTGGCCTTTAAAGTTGAACGTACTTTTTTTTCATTGAACCTGTTAGCAGCACAAATCTGATCTGAAGTGTCTTTACAATATCATTTAATTCAAAGGTTAGATATTTAAAAAACAGTATAAAAAAAAACCAAGCAAAATAACAACATAAATGAATGGAGTTTCTAAAGAATTTCAATTTTCAAACTTGGACTTAAAAATCGACTTATAATCTAGCACAAATTTAGATCTAGCGACATCTGAAGGGGGTCCCATGCCCCCACACATTTAGTTTACTGACTGAGTCAGGGTCGTGGCACTTGATCAGTCTAGTGAATAATTTAAATCAATGAATCAGAGCAAATGGAAATTAATATAAGTATAAGACATATGGTTCTCAGTGGCTTATTTACATTTTGTGACGTGATAGCTTAGTTGAGCCTCTGAGTAACTGCGATTGAATCTTTTCAATAAATTTACATAATAAACCTATTCGTGGGAGGAGCTAAAATTGACATGACAACCTTTACATTGTGTTTATTTTAGATTTTCAAACAATAATGCTAGAGTCCACTTCAAATCCAGTTTCAAGAATCTTTGTATTAATGTCGGTGAGGTGCAAAGTTGTATAGGGCCATGTTTTAGTGACCATTGCATCAATTTCTCAGCATGAGATGGCGTCTTGGTTTGGTACAGCAGTAGTTTGGAACCCATGTATCAGCATGGGAATTTTTAGCTTTTCATTGATGATGTCAAAAATTCAGATGTGCTTTATAATTTGTTGTAGACAATTCTATTTTGTTTCTAAATATACTATCACTAATAATGAAGATATAGAGCAATCATTCAATTTTTGGGCTGGTGTGTCTGCTTACTAAATAGCAAATTACTCACCTCCTGTACCCCTCACTTCCCCCAGCCAAAAAAAAATAAGGGGTAGGGTGAAAGTGAGGGGTGTTTGGCTTTCCAGTATGTATGAAAAGAGGAGTTTGTTCCTTTGAGGCTTCCTGGTTCAGTTACATTTGTATTAACTGTAAGATGTTCATGAAATTGACTTGATGACTATTCTGATTGGTTCAAGAACTTTGTTTTATGGATCATGACTGGTGCGAATAACACATGGTGATTGCTTTAGTCATCTTTTAAAGCCTGAAAGATACCAGGAAACTAAGGAAACTTCTGATTATTTTTTCCGATAAAATTTGTCTTGTTATTTTTCTTCTTGAAACTATTTTACCTGTGTCATTTAACTAAATTCTTATCATATGTCCTAAATGAAGCAAATAAAAGTAAAAAAAAACAGGAGCAAAAAATTTCAGAAAATATATACATTTATAGGTGTCCATATACTTAAAAGTGTAAAAACTGTTTCAACATTTAGATGTTGTTTGGTTTTCACACAACTAGACCAGTTCATGCATCAAGCAAACGCTCTCACAAATGTTACTGGCTGGGTACCCTCGCCTTGACAAATCAGTTACTGAGTTAGCGCTTTGAAGGGTTAATAAGTAAATATTAATTTTTTTTTTAAAAATGGACAAGCTCAGCAGAGTCGAGATTAAACAAATATTTATGAATTAAAAAATAAAACAATTATGAAGTCATTGGAATCTTTTCAACCTTCAACTGATCATTATTTTCTTTTATAAATACATGTAGTTTCACACTATCATTAGTAAAAGGGAGTGCATCATATTCAATGTATTCAATATATATATATATATATATATATATATATATATATATATATATAGTTTTTTCCTCTGATGTATAATATAGTACATTCAAAATCCATCTAAATGAAACAGTTGAACAGTCTTAGCATGTTGTAAAGAGTACTCCTTTTAATATTAAATTGAATCCTTGTTGCTATTATGGGTGCATTTTTAAATATCATTGGACTAGAAAGAAAATCAATTCAAATTTACGGTTTGTTGTCTTGCTTGCAGGTTTGTGGTGAACCTGGCTCCCCCTGCTCCTCACTGTGTGGCGGAGGTGGGTGCGACAAGTGTGGTGGTCCAAGCTGTAATGGTGCCACCACCCTCGCAGATAAAGCTCTGAGCTTAGCCAATCAGGCAGAAGAGCAGCTTAATGCCAAAACCCGCAATGCCACAGAGGTTCTGGAACCACAGGTAAACTTGTAAAGGCTCTCCCTCCCTACCTTATGCTTTACAAACTAAATACTCTGATGCATATAGATTTGGGGGTCTAAAATATGGGAAAGCAAAGTAAAGTGCGCATTCTGAAATAAATATAGCATTTCTATGGCAAGTTCTTGTAGCAGATTTGTCACTTAACTAGCTAAAAGCCTCTGTGATTCCCCTCTACTTTTCTTGATAAAAGCTGTTTTATATGCTTTAAATTATCAAATTATATCATTTCAACAATCCTTGATTTAAATCAGATAATAGCACAGATTTTGATTTATTATTGTTTGCTGGTTTATGAGAAATTGTTTGCTGTTTTATGAGAATCTAAGTTCTCAGGCAGTGTGGTCCACCAGTTTTACTCCTAGAAATATGTGTCTTTAGAAATCTCTTATCCTTTAATTAAATTAGAATCTCAATCAATAAATATTATTCTTCACTATGTTATTAATCAAGATCTGGATTGATTGATGGTTTTTGTTGTATGAGACAAGACCTATATAAACATATTTTTTCAATTTTTGTAAATTATTTTCTTCTTTTAACACTCTTTAACTTCTTAGTGGTAAAGCAGCTTCATCAATGTTCAATGTAAGTTTTGAAAGAGTTAGAAATAGTGTAAGCCATAAGGGTCCCAGGAGTTAAGAAAAATTATTATTTTATCTTTTCAGATTATGTCAGCACGAGAGGAGGCAATGGAAGCTCATAGTGCTGCGAAAATGGCATACGATGCCGCAAATAAGCTCCACAATGAGACTGAGAGTTCCAACGCAGATCTAAAAGATCTTTTAGAAAAGATCAGAGAGTTTTTCGGTGGCAACAACACTAACCCTCCTGAGGATGTAGAGAAAGTAAAGAGGATGTATTTGATATCTCTCGCTCTCTCTCTCTCTCTCTCTCTCTCTCTCTCTCTCTCTCTCTCTCTCTCTCTCTCTCTCTCTCTCTCTCTCTCTCTCTCTCTCTCTCTCTCTCTCCGACCCTCCCTCCCTCCCTCTCGCTATTTATATATATATATATATATTTTTTATTAAGAGTATGGGTTTTTTCAATTTCTTTCATCATTGGAACAGCAACGACAATGAATAAAGAGGAAGCAACTTAATCTTCTTATGAAAAAAAATCTAGATTGACACTGATTTATCATGATCTCATGAGGTATGACAATGTTACGCTCTTTCCTCCAGGATGCAACTTAATATTCTGTTTATGAATGATAAGAGAAGTGTTGGGCCTTCAAATAATTAGGAAATTAAAACCATATGGTCTATAACCAAAAGGAAGCATGAGAGGAGTTGAAAAGATGATCTTATAAACAGTAACATTGATAATGGTCATGTTTATAATGTTGTTATATTCAAACCATTCTATTTCATTTAATGCATTTACAGGTTGTGATGGAAGTTTTGAACATGTCAATACCTCTCAGTCCTGCTGAGATCAAAGAAATGGCAGACAAAATAAGCAATGCTCTGGCTTCCCTCACAGACATTGATAAAATTTTAAATGACACAGCAGAGAAGAGGTTAATTGCGGAAAATTTAAAGAAGCAAGCGGCAGATGCTTCGTAAGTAGCACACAAAATCCTGATTACTTTTTCTTTGATCTCCAAACCTTTTTTCATGTTTTGCTAAATTTATGATAGTTCTACATTAATTGCACACAAAAAAAAATTGATTATGAGATTTGAAGAATAATAAACATGTGGTCTCTCAAACTCACTTCTGGTCGCACTTAAATAGAATTTGTTTGTTTTTGCCTTTAGCATTTATCTCAACAACAATGGGACTTTTTGGATGGCAGCAGTAAGCAGAAATATTTTTTTTAAAATATTAACTGAATTTATTAAAGCGATAAGTTTTTCTTGCATTCCATTTGAAAAAGACAGAACTTGATATTTAAAAGAAATGATGCAGTTCCTAGGCATCTCTGAAGCTAACCTTTTTGATGGATTTTAAATAGCTTTTCATAAGAGTGGATCAGTTATTTTTTGATAAAAATAAAATGCTCTATGTTGAATTTCAGTGAGAAATAATCTGGGAATAATCTTGAAATGTGGAATTTCAAAGTCTATCAAATATGATCCTTGATACAAAACTATCCAGAAAGATAAGATATCTAGCCTAAAATACATTCTTAACCTTATTTCTCTTTATCATAACAGGTAATTTGATATTTTAAAAAATCATCTATTGGCAGTATTGATATTTGCACAATTTAACCATCTCTATAACTCATATGTTGACTTTAGTCTGCCTAAGGGATGATTTTGAAAATAGAATTCAGCTGGAGTTTCTCAAACTCATGATTAAGGCAAATTGAAATGTTTTAGAAAGCCATGTTTGTAAGATAGCTCTATCATTAGTTTTATGTTCACCTAGCGTGATGAGCAATTTGTTTTAAAGTATGCTGCTTTGGAACCAAAGGTGTATTATGCTGGTGGAACATTAAAGGAATAGCATTAGTCTAATGGAATGTAGAAATCTCGTGCAAGATTGCGAATGGTGTATATATTTTTCGTTTTCTTTTTTCTCGGTTATATTTTTTTTTATATATCAAACCCAACATTTTTTGGGATAAGTGGAGGGTAGACAATTCAAGGAATTAAATTTATTTTGTAACAGTTTGTGGACAGGCTACTGGTATATTAAAACATTTATTTTGCACAAAGAGAGAATTATGTAATTATGCTGTTCTGGAGTAATCTCTCGTTTTGTTCACCTCAATTTGGAGTTTTTATTGTGAAGTTCTGTTAGTTACTGGTAAAATTGTAACATTTTTATGGTCTCTTGGCATGGCTTTGAGATTATGTTAAATTTTAGTGATATGCATTATTATTTTTCAGTAGAGATATTATGGATGCTCTTGAGCTCTTCCTTGTTTCTGATCTAAACTTTTTAATATGTGTTCGCAGAGATGATGCCAAAGATATCCTTAGCACTGCTCAGCTTGTTAGAAATGCTCTGGAAGAAGCAAGAAAAGTGCAGGACGAAGCAAAGCAGGCAATAGAACAAGCCAAATTAGACATCCAAGATGCAGAAGATGATTTGAAACAAGTATGTATTATGTGTGTATGTGATTGTGATAGGGGAAAGAAGAGGGAGAAAGGAAGAGAGATTGAGGAAAGAAAAAGATATATATTTTCATATATGACAGAAAACACAAATTTCAGGAAAACCAAATCAAACTAAAATGAATAAAGAAAATCAACAATGACAACCACTGCTTCATTCCTTCAGACAAATTAGATGGTTTTTACAAATTTAAAAAAGATGAGTGCAAACACTAATTGGTAAAAGCATATAAAAAGAGTATAAAAAGTGAAGAGAAACTGAGGTATCGAAAGTCACAAGAGAATACAAAAGTGTTGCAAAGTAACATGAGTTGAACAATAGGACTAATGTGACATCAAAGAGAAGACTCAACCCATCAAACCTGAAATTAGTAGAGTCATCAAATAAATATTAGAAAACAATATCCAAAAAGTCAAAAACAAATACCAGGGAAGAAAATTTTGCGTATATTTTCTGCACTGATGTGATCCTTCATAAATCCTGTCTTTATGCTAGACGGAAACATTCATTTGTTAGGTTGAACATATGTATGCAAAATTTTAGGCAAAAAGAAATAGTGAAAATATAATTCAAGGATGAGTACGATATTTTTCCTTCATCCAGTGTCAGCCTGTGTGAAAGAATAAAACTGATATTATATCGATATCATGTTTTTTTATATTCTCATATTATTAAATTCCAGTATCGAGATTTGTCTTGTGGTTGTAACTATCAAAGACATTGGTGCCGTCCAGTTGTTTACTTTATTGTACCATGGTCTGAAAAAAAACTTCATTCTCTCCATCTTCACAACAAGACATTGCCATTATTTCCAAAAAAAGGATCATTCTTATTTCTTCATCTCATAATAGTTATTATGACTAGACAGGTTTTTCTTTTTTTTAATTGAAAGGGGGGGTCCAAGATACATTATCAGAATCTAGTTGATTCTTAAAATTTATAGAAAATCCGGAGTAGAGCTAGATCTAGAGTAAATATATATCTGATGATCAAAACCGAAGAGATCTTTTAGACCTAATCAATATTGATCATGTTCAGCTCAAATGACTTAAGAAAAGATAAAGAGAGCAGTACTCAATATGAAAACTAAACTAAAGGCCTTTATGTATACATTAATGAGTAAACCTTTATGGTGCCTCAGTGGAGACAGTAAAACAAAGAAAGCAGTAACATTCGGAAGACATAGAAGTTGATGGCTACAGGTTATTCAACCTCTTAGTCTGAGCACAGAAAAAAAATGAGCTAAATCATTAAGAAAAAAATGCTTCACAATCATTTGAAAAAGTTCAGTAAGAAACTTGGTGCCCAGTTCTCATCCCTAAAGTATAAAACATTGAGAAAATATAAATGATGTCATCAAATGATTCAACAATATTAGTGATAAAATGAATCACACTTAGACTTCTTTTGTCTGTGTGGGAGGCTGCAAAAACCATTCAAATGCGTCAAAAATTGAAATTCCTCCAACCAGTTATTTTCTATTATGTGCCATTTCTCAGTGTTTCAATGTTTATTTTATGAATAGAAAAAAAATGTCTTTATAGTTTTGAAATTTTTTGTTCAATGGAACACATTCCAAAAAAACTGATTTTTAAAAAATTATAACTTTGTAATTAGTTATTAAGTACAAATATCTGTCTCAAATAGATGAGTAATATGCAAACACAGCAATAGCCCAGTTTTTAACCAAAAGTTATTTGAAGGGCTGCTGCATAAATAGCCCTGTTGGCCCCACCGATGGCCTTCTCTTGATGTCTTTGAAAATTTATATATGAGTTCATCATCTGAATGTTCATCTTCCAATGCGACAGTAGCACTTGAAATGGGCATTGGAACAACTATATATTGTTTTTCATTAGAAACAATATATTGAATCACTTTATACAAATGTTGTTGTCGCTGCAGACTTAGTCCAGGAGAAGGAATTTCAGGGGGAAACTGCTGTGAGGGTTCTACCGTTTCCAGTTTTTGTTTCTGCTCTGTGCAATGTGACATTCATGGTCACTTTAATAGTAATGCCACCAGAGCTGTTGATTAAAAGAAAATATTGAAATACTTGATTCCTTTTATTTTGATGTAAAACTGCCGCAAGAAGTCTGTCCAGTGAAAAGTTGGTATTAGCATTGGTCTATTCCATCAACTATGGCTTTGTTTATGTCAAATGAACTATTAACAAATCGACCAAACTGTTGAGGCAGTACAAGTTTTCTAGTGATGGACTGAATTTAGTATTATTTGCAGCTAAAAAACTTCACCTTATTTTTCGATGACTGCCAGTCAAACATTTCCACATCAGGTACCAAACCATTACAGAATTTTTGTTTTGTCCCAAACAATTTGTCTGCATGGAGGAGAAGATCAGTTTCTCCAAGAGATACATTTTCTGAGGAGTGATGGAGACAAGACATCACTGGGTTTGCTCCTTGCCTGTACATTGTGCTTAATTGATGAGGTTATTTATCTATATTTTCAGGTCCTTGTTGTTTAATCCTCACAGCCCACATTAAAGTAAATTTTTCCTGCTTGCATTGGATTAGCAGGGAAATGGGTTTGTTGAGTGAAGTCAAAAGAAACATGAGACTCACCTTCAAAGGAGCAGTAGTTGCACTTTTCTTGTTTTCTTCCTTCTGGTAGTTATTTTCGTACTGCTACACAGCAGCTCTGGTTGTATGAGCCCTCAATCTGTACAATTTCCCAGATGAAACGTTGTTTCTCCATGTCATATTATTTACATAGTGTTGAATCTTCTGCATGCCCTGCAGACATGTCCAGCATAGGTCAGGGGGGGAAACAAAAGGTACCAACTACTTCCAGAGCTTCCTTAAGGTTGAGATGTGACATGTGGATACTGCTGTGTCTTGACCATATTGGCAATAGAGCTCATATATATAGCTTAGCTTTGGTGCAATTTGTGGGCAGAAGTTTGGCAGAGCAAATCCAGTGCCTTGATGTCCTGCCGGGAAGCATTGAGCTCTGCAGAGTGGAGAATAAATTCTACAACTCGTCGAGTATCTTCATACTTTTCGGCGTTGTCCTCAGTGATTTTTTTTACTTTTGTGAATCGATGCTTCAACACCTCTGGCTTTGCAATGTCTAATTAAGGCTGTCAACTTATCTTGCCCAACATTATGAATAATTTAAAAAAAAATTGAAGACAGATGAGTTCAGGACGCTTTCTGTTCTGTCTGTCCTTGATCTTCTGGTCTTGTCATCCAAATGAATGCTAGTAGCAATTTTCGCAAGCAAAGCCATGTTTGTTTGTTTTTTTTTATATTCTATCTTATGTACCTGTTATTTTTTCCTTTGATTTATCCAGTTGCTTATAGTGTTAATGAGCATATTAGTGGCATTATCACTTTTTGTTTTTGAGCTTTGATTTGCTCATTTCTTTGTTAGCTTCAGAATCGGTAGAATTGAGGTTTAAGAGACGTGTGATTGTCTGAGCATTGTTAGCACTGGGCGCAGCCATTTTGAAACAGAGCTGAGATGACATGACTAGATCTAAATTATGTTTTTTTATTTCCATCAAATAATTTTCTTTTAGAAACAATTACATTTGTTTTTAATTTTCAACATCAGTAAATAGGTATGTACACAGTTATAAGTTTAAAATATAGATCCTTATAGGAGAATTATTTTTCGCATTTCTGCGCTATACAACAACACCAACCATGAAAAAATGAAAAAAGAAAAATTTTAACTTTGTTGCAACTATGGGGAGTTATGATGGTGCTGAGACCTGAAAATTGGTTGGACTTTATCTATTATCTAAACTTTAACACTTGAATATAAATATTGGACTATACAGATTGCCATACCAAAGATAACACCTAGAAATGTTCAATAAACAAAGAAAAAATAGCCAACATTCAAAGGCAATTACTTGGAAATAAGAATAGAGGTCAACAAAAAGATCTTTAATTGTCTTACCATAACACTAGACTTGAGATCAGGACTTCCCAAGCAATACAAAAAGTCCAACAGCAACTTAAACAGCAAAGACAGCCAAAGCCACTACCCACCGTCCATAATTAAGGATCTACTGAAAGCCACAGAGAAACAACCCCTTAATATATTCTTCAATGCCAACATTTTTAACAAAGAAGCAAAAGTTTGCAACAACCAAGCCATAAAGGAAAACTGTCACACTGAGGTATGTGAGTCAAAACCCACTTTAAACAATATGTACCAAAACAAAAAAAAAGTTCTTCGGAACAATTAAAGTACAAAGAACGGGCAAGCAATGTAACAAAAGGAGTGTTTCTCAAGTAACAGTAAGCTCCAACACATTATCAGCAAAAACATTGTGAAGTTAAGTTATAGGTGCATGAGTATTTATGAAAGAAATAATCAATAGTCATAACAGAAAAATCCTCAAGGCAGACAATGCTGAAAAGAACATTCAGAAACAGTGCAACTGTAGAAATAAAAGAACATTTCTACAAAGAGGCGTAGTTTACCTTGCCATAAAGAGCAAAAAAGTGCGAAAATTAAGGACAGTTACATAGGAATCACAGAAAATAAATTTAAAAATAGGTATAAACAACACTTCTCCAGCATCAGATATGAACAGACACAATTTGAAACCAGTCTATACCAGTCTACATGAACATATATAAAAATCAAAAGAGTCCAAGAGAGAAAACATCATCTCATGGGAAATTATTAACAAAGTGAGGTCTTATTCAGCTACTACAAAAAAAAAAAATGCAATGAATGCAGAGTAAAAAAGTTTTTTTAATCTTACTAAGTGAAAAGTCAAGACTAAACAAAAGAAATGAAATGTTCTCTCAATTTCAACACCATAAGAACCATCCACTTGAATATATAGATGGAAATAAAATCATTTGCTCAATGAGAGGAAACTTGAAACACTTTGTAGTTTATGAATTAGTAATCTAGACTTTTTCTCAATTTAATAAGTTCAAATAAATGATAAGCATGATGAATATATTAACATTATGTAGATGGTGCTCAATACTATGTGAGAGAGAGAGAGAGAGAGAGAGAGAGAGAGAGAGAGAGAGAGAGAGAGAGAGAGAGAGAGAGAGAGAGAGAGAGAGAGAGAGAGAGAGAGAGAGAGAAGGGTGAGGTGGGGTGAGTGGGGAAAAGGATACAGGAATATAGACTCTCTAATAAATTAATATGCAATATGCATGCCACATTTCTGCAGATTAAAAATCGCACTGACTCTGTGAATGACACATCGCAAAGCAGCCGCATGCTGTTGGAGAAGCTACATGAAAAGCTTTTGGAAATCAACGATCGCTACTCAGTCCTAAAGCTCGACACTCTGGCCCAAGCAGAAACTGTAGCAGATGAGGCTCATGATCTGGCAGATAAGGCGTATGAGGTTAGCAGTTCCAACTTAAAAATTTATTTTATTTGACTTCAGATTTGATCAAGTTAACTTAATTTTTAAGGCAAAAGATGTGTAATAGTATCATGTTGTATGGTTTTCAAATTATTGTAGATGAATCAAAACATTTATTTCTCCCACCCCCTTGAAATGAAGCTATTGTTTTCGCATTGATAGATTTTAGTATGGAGTATAATGCAAGAAAGCAGATCTTTGGGGAAGCTCTCTCTGAGATGATACTAGGGTTCATTGAAGGGGCTTATATAATGCAAAGCTGCATTAAAAAAAAAAATTAATGGAGGAAAACAATCAATGTTTGAAATAGCATGACTGAAATCATGGTTTGCTAAGCAAGTCTATTTCATGAAATTACCATATTTTTTTAAAGACATGTCACATTATTTAATATTTTTGGAATAGAAAAAAAATATATACATGTATTATCCTATATGGAAGTATACTGTATGTAACATAATTTTGAAATTTTTGTACTTCTGATTGATTATGGCTCTTTTGGGCTAGTTTTAAGACATTCAAGAAGTTCAAGTGAAAGAAAAATATTAAAAGATTTATACCTTTACAATTTTTTTCTCTGGCTTGGTGTGCAGAAAGCAATGGAGCTTAATAATACCTATGCTGCCACAAGTGAAGAGCTAGACCAAAAGTACAATGACACTGTCAAGGCAAGGGAACTATCTAAGAAGCTCCAGGAGCGTGCAGACAACATTTATAGATTGACGGAAACTCAAAGGAGTCAGCTTCAAGGTTTGCTTTAACAAATTACAATACAATATTCATTCCACGCTGGCCCCACAGAAAAATGTGACGGGTGTACGGCCGCGTTATTTGCCTTTTCCTGCATAATTTCATGTTTTCATAGATAAACTTGTAAAGAAAAAAAACCTTGATTTAGTGAGCTAAATGCACTTATTGCTAACTGATCAGTTGTCTAGCGCTTTCCATGTTCATTTGTTGAAACAACTCTGTTTGGCATTCTTATTTTAGGTGTCTTATGCCTCAGTTACACGTTCGAACATTCAATAATAGTATAAAAAGTGAAGAAAAAAGTAAGTATACTCATACAGTGGCTACAAAAGGATGATGCACCTATATATGTGGGTGTCAGATGCTAGCGTGCTACTTTACATGTATCATACATGTAACATAACATGAGGAAATTCAATTAACTTTTAAAATTTCTGGGCAAAGAAGTTGTTTGGGTCACGCCATACTGAATTCATTATAATTTAACAATATTTCCCTTTCCTTCTTGCCTTTTTTATCTAGTCTCTTGCCTCTCTCTCCCTTTTTATTATGCCTTTCTTTGCTCTTAACTGTTTTTTCCACTTTCTCCATCACTCCCGCTTTGCAAAAACAGTTGCATTCACACTCTTTGGTGATGGTCAGAGTGAAAGGGGCTGAAAGAGTAAAGGAAAGAGAGAGACAGAAAAAGGGAGAGAGAGAAAAAAAGACAGAGAAATGGAGAGAAATGCAGAGAGAACAAGAGAGGGGTCAAAAGAGAGTGAAAGGGGGTAGAGATGCAATTAGAGGATAATAAGGACTGAAAGAGGGGTAGAAACGCTGAGTTATGGATAAAGAGATAGTGATGCAGAGAGTAGGATAAAGAAAAGAAAAAGTAGCAGAAGGAGAGAGTTTCAGACAGGGAGATAAAGAGGACGAAAGATGCACAGAGAAGTGCAGGAAGAAGAAATAGAGAGGGAGGAAGATCATTCTTCCAAAGCCCTCTTCTCTTACTTTCTCTGCTTCTCTCCATTTCTTTATTCTTCTCACATTCTTCTTTGTTTCTCTTCTATCTTTAGTTACTTATCATGAATCACTCTTCCTTTTTATAAGGCCCAGGTGTGCGATCATACATGACATGATAATGCAAAGTAAAGATGTGTTAATCTCTCTCAAAGTTTAATACTACTATATGTATATACATAATTTATATTTAAATGATTTTGCAATAAATAAAAGATAAACGTGATCAATACAAGAGTTGTTTTTTTTTGTAACTTGCATAGCATTTGCATAATTTCCTATTTTTGCAAAATTTGCAGTTTATTTCTTTTTTTTTTTTTTAAATTTGGTGTTTTGTAAACCTGTAAACCTTTTTATATTGCATTCACATTCTTCATATATATGTGTGTGTATATAGTCAGTGCTTTACTGACTTATGATCTGCTAAGATCAGGGTATCACATGATACAAAAAAAATTAAAGAAAAATTAAAGATATAAGCAGAAAAATGCTCTTCGAACTTCATTATATTTAAATTGTAATTAATTCCTAATTATTTTTTTTTTTTGCCAAATTGGTTATGATGAACTTAAAATACTAAAACTTTTTCTACTTTCATTTATTATGATTTTGGACGTTCAATCTTGTTTTGAAATCTATATTTTTTTCTTCTCATTGGCTTGCAGAGATAGAAAAGAAACTGGGAGACGATGAGACACGGCTTACAAAAGTGTCAGATGAAATAGAAAATCTCAACAATCGAATGGACAGTTATTTGGCAACCATCAGACAGAGGGCTAAATATTATGATTCTTGCTAATATTAGCTACTTAATTAGTGATGAGTTCTAGAGTGAAAAAAAAGGTATCAATTGTCAGTTTTGTACGGTGTTATCTCAGCTGAGGACATATATGTTAATCTTGAGGTTTAGATTCTTTAATGAACCAAACCATAGACTTTTGATTGATATTTAAGAATGTATATTTTTCTAATAAGTATTTTTATTTTTACATTTAATCTTGAAGTATCTTAAAAACAAAACAGAAAAATTGTGTTGACTTGATTCCAAGTAATGATAGACATTGAGGCAGCATCACTATTGAAATTCACAATCATTATAGAGTGGCAAAAAACCACATTATTATGTTAGCCTTATGTCAATTACCCTTTCCTTCCATTTTATTCATAGACTTATGAAAAGGATGTTTTGAACTGGTGTGCCCGGAATGGATTGATAATTTTTAAGTTTATGTCATTGCTAAAAGGAGAATGCTTTTTTTTTTTTGCAAGGATACGTTTGGAAAAATTGAATAGATTCATGGATTTGTATTTTATTCTGAGCTAATATGGAATTCTGTTGGTTTTTTTTATCTTCAGGAAACTAAATTATGAATTTAATTCCTTTGGTTCTGTGCTTGCTGAGTACAGTATATATTAGGTGTTTTTTTTTCTCAGATTAAACACCAATTTCTCTTTTAGCCTTATTTCATAGTTCACCAAATCTTGGCTTGAATGTAAAGAGTGAAATGCCACCATTCTCTGCTCAAAGTTTTAACTTTTAAAAAGACTGGTACATGTATTTCAACACATTTTACTTAAATTGAAAATGCAGACCTTTTATTCCCCTAGGGGGGGTCTCGTTTTGTTTGCATGAAAAGCTGGTCCATTGTGTTCTCTTGTTTTTGCTTGCATGTCGGGTCATATTTTTAAAGTGTAAAGTTTTCTGATGTGTAAAAGCTTAGCTGTGCACTGTACTGACAAATGGCAAGTCCAAAGAACAAACTACTCATTGCAATAATAGCTGTGCTTAATTTAATTCTCTTATGTAATGCATATTTACAAATAATGTGGAAGAGCACACTAGCAAACTATAGTTTTCATGATTCCCTTTAGCATGTACATATCATTACAAATATTTTTTCAAAGCATTTGTTTAATTTTCAATGTGCTTCTGGAGAATTTTGTCTGTTTGCATGATTTTAATCCCTTATATCTTACAGGCTACTTGAGACTTTTAAGTCATTTATAATATTTATAGTTTTTATATAGGCCTCAGCTAAGTTGGTATTTTTCTTGCTATGTTGCTCTTTCTTGATGTAAATGAAACTAATATATGTTAACTTCTTTTGTATTGAGTTATATCTTTTCTGTAGTACATTGGAATGTAAAGGAACGCTTTTAAGGCATTTTTCTTAAGCAAGTCTATCAGAATTGTCTGCACATTGTACAGTTTTGTAGTACTTCCTTCAAGTCTCATTAAATTGTTGTATCCCCATGATTTCTCAGTGAATATTTTAGAAGTAGGTAGACACAGCTTCATTAATAGATCCCCACAACAGTTCTCACTTCTTATTGCTAGTTATGCATTTTTAATTGTGTCTATATTAAGGTCAGTTATGAAGAACGAAACCAGAAGAAATTGGAACAAAGCAAAATTGTTGTTTATAATAACAAATGTTTTTGTTCCTGGTTTATTTTTGTCATTATTTTTTTTGTTTTCGTTAAGCTAAATGCTTTTATTAAAAAAAATTGGAAATCCCAAGGGTATTTATTGTACTCAGAATTTTTTGTCAAAAAGTTTGTGGATTAAAATTTAAAAAAAAAATAATAAAAAAACCAGCAGGAAGCTTTCAAAATTAAGATTTGGAAAAGCTATCAATTCCATCCTTAGTTTAGAATATAATGTTGTGCTCCTAGGATTCATATTCATTCATATTCTAAATGTTACAGACATGACACAGCTTAGTAATTTTTATAATTATTTTTGCGGTAGCAAACTTAGCACATCGTCAGCTGCATGATGGACTTCTGTATAAATTTTTTTTTTTTTAATTGTATATATTTGCTAATGGTGCTCATTTTTTAAGCAACAAAATACTCGGCGTATAGAGCCCAGTGCAAGTAGATACATTCATTTCTGTCCATGTAACAAAGTCAGTTTATTGAAGAATACAATAGTTTTTCACTATCAAATTTTAATGATACCAACTATATGGAATGCCAAATTATACATTAATCATGTGGAGGAGAAAAGGTTATTTTTGTTTTTGTACGTTATTTAAATGTTGCAGTGCAAGTACAAGAAAAGTTAAATTTGGCATTAATACAGTATCTTTAGCTTTGCCTCAGTGAAAATCTTGTGTAAACTATTGTTTTATACAGCATAAGACCCAATTCTTCTAAAGATGACGAGTGATATTACTTTGTATCAAGGTTTTTTTCAGTATTCAATGTGTGACAGAGAGGATAGTTTAGTGTTAAATGAACATGTGTTAATTTAGTTATTTAACAGGATGATAAATTACTGCAATTTAGTTTTGTGCTACAAACGAAATTTGAGATGCATTTTTGAATCTTTCTGCAGGATCACACAGAGAAGAAAAGTATGTGAGTGTGTGTTTGTGTGGTGGGAGGAATGTGGCTTAATGGAGACAAAAACAATGTAACCCCTATGGTAAAAAGTCATTGCTGGGATTTTTTTTTTTTTTTTTTTCAAAGCCCGAGTGAATCTACCTTTTTCTGACTTTATCTCTTATTGTAACCTAATCTATATTATGAACAATTAAGCTGAATGATGCTTTGTTTTCTTTAATTTTTATTGTCTAGTCGAACATATTTCTTATGTAATTTTCTGCAGGATCTGATTGCACAATTTTATGAAACAACTTTATTTAGGGATTTTAAGAAATTGACCAACTAGACCAATTTTTACCTTTTGTTTTAAGGTGTGATGTATGTTTTGTTCTCAACAAATTTCAAGCTGCTTTTCTTTTTTTCTTTCTGGCAGTGGCAAATACCATAAATTCATTTTATTGCACTGGTTAGGAAGATAAAAAATCCCTTGCATGTATTTTATAATGGCCAGATCTGATATTTGGCTCATGAAAAAAACTTTATACACGGCAGAATCCATCTGATTTTTTTTCTCCTGTTCTTATATTTTTTTTTCTAACTCAAATTTCCATGTATTCAGTCTTGGAACGTACAATAAAATGAATCTATATTTTTAAAGAAATGCTCTTGTCTATCCATTTATACAATATATACAATAATTAGGCTAAATATTTGCCTTCAGAATGTGAGAATTTCATAATTCTTTTATTTGCATCTATGTACACATAAAAAGTAATATTAATAAAGTCAACTAATTTGTTTGTTGTTATTTTTAGTTTTTTTTATTATTATTATTATTATTATTATTATTATTATTATTATTATTATTATTATTATTATTAAAATATAACAATATAGTCCAGATTTTTTATGTCTTGGCATACATGTGACAAGAAAAAAATATATGTAAATTTCACTTTTGTTAACCTGAAGTAAAAAAAAAAACAAGTTAATGGAATAATTGTTCTTACAATTGATCTCTTTCTTTTCTGCATGATTTGATGAAAAAAACTTGTACTCATACAATTCATACCAGTAAGCTAAGTTGATCTTCAATAAAGGAAGAATGCCAAGACTGATTCACAAATGACCCTCAGGTTTATTTGGTAAAGAGGAAGCAGCATAGGTAAGATGGTAACAATTTCCAAATATATAAGGATATATATACACCTTTTAGCTTTGTAAACTACCGTATTCCCTCCATTAGTAGCGCCATCTCTAATAAACGCACCCCCCCCCCCTCCTTCCCATCCAAGCAACACTTAAAGAACACCACTTTCGAGAACAAAAGATTCTTATTAAACTCAAACTCAAAACATTTATTAAGCGATAGATCTGATGATAACAACAGACAACACATGTAAACAATGAATGACTATGATACTGCAATTGTCATCTCAAATTGGGGATGTCAAAGGCGTCTGAGGTTAATGTCCTGGACTATTGCAGTCCTCGTAGTCATCGGACTCGAATGACACCCAACCATGGCACTCTAAAACTAACTAGAGAGGGGGGGGGGGAAGAGGGCGGCGACGGCGGAAACGGCGGCACTTTGTCTTTGAAGAAAGTCATCCAAAACATTCCATTAGACGCACCCCCCCCCCTCTTCATTTTCACGCGCCCGGCGCTACTATTGGAGCGAATACGGTAGGTCTATATAATTTTAATTATGAATAAATCAATAGAAACTGCATAACAAAAGCAAGTAATTTTAAAAAAGGAGATGAGGTCATAAATAATAAATGCCCAGAAAAGAGAAACTAAAAATAATCCAGGTTCAAGTGACTAAAAATTATGTTGTAATCACAATTTTTCATTTTATGAGAGTTCAATTTGTCTCCTGAGATGAAAAATGTGCAGCATTTGCCATGTGATATGTCGCTCAAGACATAAACACTAACACTAAAGAGACACCTCAACATAATCATAATGATACTGAGATGAAGAATATGTTTTTGCTTTGACTGAAAATAATACAGCTGAGAAAGTGAATGTCATGATTGGCAGTGTAACTGTACAAATTATTTCAAATATTAAAATATTATGTAAGCAATGAGGCCAAACATTTTAATGCCACCCCTTCAGATTGGACTTGGTCTACTACTGCACCATCTTTAAGTATCTCGGGCTCTAATTGAATTATTGCACACTCTTGGATTCAGTTCATCACAGCAAGAAGTCCGCCAGCTTTATTCAGTTTGTGGCAGATAATGTTTATCACAACTTTAGAACACTGGACGGTTTAGGAACATTCCATGGGATGGGAATCATTGGAGAAGCAACCCCCTAGTAAGAAGCTCTCCGGGCTGGTACCAGTGTAACAGTACGTCAAACATCCACCCTTGGTCAGATCCCAGTCTATCAACAGGGCTGAGAATTCTCCATCTAAAGGCGGATTTCCGCCCAACTTGTCATTTCCATCCGCCTAACGAAGATCGCGTCCGCCCCCCCAAAAAAATTAAAACAACACAAAAATTCCGAAGCCTTCTTTTCGATTTCGAGACTGGTTTCCGGAAACATAAACCAACCAACACAGAAGAGTTCGGTGGTATTGATCAAGTGGAATTATCGAGATTAACACATCGATACCATTTAATGATAATCTGTTGTTGTTGTTATTACTTTCTTAATCGGTTTTGAAAATATCGATCGATATTGGCCGAATTTCTCTTTGTTTTTGCCAAAGCTTGGCGCAACTTTTCTCAGTCTTTCCACAACGTTTGCGTGTGAACATCACAATGGCGAGGCGTCAAGACATTGTTAGTAGAGGAGAAGCTTGCGATGACGGCGATATTGTGAACCCATGGCGATGGGAATGGTGTGACAAAACCGCTAATGGTCGGCGTCTGGGGGAGTTTATTAGAAAGTTAAGGAAAAAAGGAGTATCGTGGTGTAGTGTGTGTGACAAGGAGATAAGTTACGCAAGTCGTGGACTTACGGTTTTGACAGCTCACGTGGACACAAGGAAAACGTTAAACTTCGACAGGAAAATCAAAGGCTACCGGGTAAGTTGATTGATTTTATTGAGTCTTAGATTTGTTATATTTATAATTATGCTTTTAGATTCCTTATTATCTAATATAATCAGTCTAGACTCTACATTAGTCCAATGACAATAAGAAGGACGCAAAGGGCTCAGTGATGCAAACGATCGATAGATCTAATAATGATTAACTTTGATTTTGGTTTAAAATCTAGACTAGATCTAGATGAATCTAGTTGTGTGGAATTACGAGTATGTTGTTGTTGTTGTTGTTGTTTTTGTTTTGGTCAGTAGAAGCCTAGAATCATTATTAAGATAGTGTCTGTCACTGTGTTTTTTATTTGGATTCGGGGTGGTAAGTACTGCAGATCTAGATCTAGTCTAGTAGAGTTATTAAGTTTACAGAGCTACCTACTATGTCGCATTTTGCGGGATTATCCGAAACCCCGCAAAAGTGCCTTCATCCTGCAATCCCGCAAAACAAGCATAGACCATTTCTACCGATTTTATTGGCACTCTACTAGATTTAGATCTCACTCTCGTCAAAAGTCCAATGGGAAAGTCTTCATTCTCCACTGAACCAAGCGAAACAGCATGTCAAAAAAAAAATGCTAGATCTATACCCCTGTCTGCACTCTGTGGGCAATTTACTGAAAAGTTTATTCAATCAAAAGGCATCTCTTTTTTTCTCTTTAGGAAACCCTGTTCACAACGACAAGGGATATGGAGTCCACCCCTCTATCTCAGCAGACTGTCTTGATTTGACAGAGGAGGATCGTCGTGTACCTGTAGACGACAGAGCTAAAAACCAGGAGGCGATGATACTCTCGTTCATTGCAGAAAACAACCTCCCTCTCTCCATCTCCACATCTTTTCTTGGAGTTGTGGAGCAGCTTATGAAAGATCCAGAAGCCTTTCGGAGGATTTCGCTTGAGCGCACCACAGCGTCATACAAACTTAAGTATGGTTTAGTCAAAACTATTAGTGACGATCTTTTCGAATCGCTGAGAACCTCAAAATTCTCGCTGAATATCGACGAGGCCATGAACACCCAAAAGGAGAAAATATTAACCATTCTTAGCAGCCATTATGACCAAACTTCATCCCAGGTGTTAATCAATCACCTTGCTTCTATCAAAATGGTTGTTGTCACCAGTGAGTCACTATTCAGCGCCCTTGACGAAATATTCACTATCAACAACTTGCCATGGGAAAATCTCTTCAGAAAACTAATGGACTCGTGCAACGTAATGCGAGGTTCTAAATCTGGGTTGGAAAAAAGGATCAGGGAAGAAAGGGCACCCCATCTCCTCGATATTGACGGTGACACTTGTCACCACGCACATAATGCTGCCAAGGCTTTTTGTAAGCCATTCGGAGGACATGTCGAGTCTCTCCTGTCTGACTTACACACAGACTTCAAGCGGTCTCCAGAGAGTAGGGAGCATTTCTATGAATTGTGTCGCCTGATGAAGGTATCAGCCTCCACGCCCCAACAATATGCAGCTCATAGGTGGCTCTCTGTGCTCAATGTATCTTTGGACACCTTGAGGCTTCTGAACCCTTTGGTGGTGTACTACTCTTGTTACCTCCAACCAAAAAGTTTCAAAATCTACAAAGAGCAAGTGCAGCAGGCTCAGTCTACTTGTTTTGACATGGCAGCTTTGAAAAGCCTAAAAAAAAAGATAGCAGCCCAAACTACAACATCAGATGGAAAGCTTCGCAAAGCTAGAATAACTGAAAAGCTTTTCACTCACAACTTCCACACCACAACAACACTACACTTCTACGCATCGCTGTTACCTTCTATAGAAAAATATGTGAAGTTTTTCCAGAGCCGTGAGCCAAAAATGCACCTCCTTCACTCAAAACATGAGGAAATTTTGAAGAGCTTCCTTGGAAACTTCATCAAACCGGAGTCCCTTAATCTCAGAGAGTTAAAAGATGCTAACCTTGAGGATAAGAACTTGCGTCTTCCAAAGAGCCTCATGTTCTACGGTGAAAGGGCAAGGGTAAACTTGGAATCAAGGAACGCCAAGGATACACTAAGAGTTGCCTTTGAGAACAAGGCACTCCAGGCATTCATTCAAGCCGGCAAGGTCCTCATCAACAAGATGCCCCTCTCATCTACTACCATGAAGGCTTTTGCCTCCCTCGATCCTGAAATAAGGGGAACAATAACATCTATGATATACATGCGCAAGTTTTTGATGGTACTGCCAGATCTGAAGGGCCATGAAGACTCTTTTAAAGAAGAGGTCAAGAGCTTTCAAATAGCGAAGTGTCTAGCGGGACCCCAAATGGGGTCTACCTAGCCACCAAGGCTAGGGAGACCCCAGAAATTTTCGGTTATCTCCAAGCAGAGCGTACAAAATTAGAATCGAATACTAACAGCATAATATCGGGGTGTTTTTACGATTCCGGCGTTTCCGGTAACTATCGATAAGGTATTTAACACAAAAAAGTCGATAAAATACAGGTTTAACTAAATCATGGTATATACCTAAATTTATTTCTTTTACTTTTTTTTTTCTTTTATAAGGCTTATTAGTTATTATCGCATTTTAAATTATGTTATGTGGGCCTGTTATGTGTATATTTTCAATCTATTCTTTTGAAGTTTGAAGATAATGTAAAGGCATTTGTAGATTTTTATAACCAATGTAGATTTAATGAAGTGACGCAATAATTACGGGTATTGCCCGACCTAAACCGGAAGTGGGTAAGTGAAAGTTTTTACCGCGTAAACAAACGCATTTTTTAAATAATGGCCGGGCGTCCTCGAAACAGAGTACATATTGTTTTTACAGGACGGTGACATTTTAGCAATTGTGCCTCGTTTAATTACACTTGGTGGGAGATTTCATGATAAAATATCAACCTTGGAGTGGTTTGCGGAGAGGAGATTAATATCCAATAGTGTGAATTGCCCTACTTGTAATGAACTGTGCACATTGAGCCAGTACAATTCTCAAGACGGTTTTAGGTGCCGTTGCTTTAGGCATAATTTTACCCAAAGTGTTGGCGTAAATTCTTTCTTTGAAGGTGCAAAAGTTTCTTTGGACACTGCTATTGTTTTACTTTACTGTTGGGCAGCAGACTTTTTACAGTTGCAAATACAAAGAGAAACTCTTTTGTCAGGAAATTCTATGAGCCTATGGTGCACTTTTTTAAGAGACGTTTGTGAGAACGTTATTGAAAATAACCCTCAAGAGTTGGGAGGTTTTGACGAGAACAACGAACCAATAGAGGTTGAGATTGATGAGAGTAAATTTTTTCACAGGAAATACCGCCGCGGCCTGTGGAGGGAAGGGCATTGGGTATTTGGGACGATTGAAAGAAGATCCAAACAGTGTATTTTAGTTGAAGTCCCTGACCGCGCAGCTGCAACACTAGAGCCAATCATCAGACGCTGGATACTGCCCGGTAGCCATATCATATCCGACGGGTGGGCAGCGTATGCCAACATTGATCAAATTGGCAACGGCATATATACTCACAGTGTGGTTGTGCAAGAAAGGCACTTCGTTGACCCCGACCATCCAACTATTCACACACAGCTGATAGAAAATACGTGGATGAGAGCAAAGAAAAAACTTCGTAGACAACACGGCACTTCTGTCGATTTATTTTCTTCTTATATGGCCGAGTTTATGTGGAGGAGTCGAGTGGGGGAAAACAAAATTGCAGAATTTCTCTTGGCCATTCGACAGCTATACCCTTTTTAAGGTAAGTTCAATTTTTTAAATTGTGTCCAACGTTGGCAAAAAGGTTTGTCACTACTGTCATATTGCGGTATTACAACGTGTAGGATATAATGTACTTGGAATCTAGATCTAGATTATAGGCCTAGGTTTATAGGCCTATGGGTGGCGGATCCATATTTAACCTAGATCTAGATTAGATTTAGCCGCATGTTTAATACTTAGGTTAATATTTTTATGTAAATCAGTTTAGATTTAACAACCTAAAAGTTGTTTGAGCTATTTTTAATCTAAATCTAACGTTCACAAAATCACGTTTACTTAAATTTATTATTTATTTATAGTTACTCATTTACTTAATTTTTTACAGCTTTGGCGCCCCTTTCACCATGTTAAAACAGACAAATAAAAACAATAAAAATCTAGATGCGAACATTTTAATCATATCGATGTCTAACTACTCTCTTCCTGAGCCGCTGAAAATTATTATTAGTAATCGATACCACTCAAATGACAGTACTTGAATATTGTACGCTCTGCTTGGAGATAACCAAATTTTCTTCTGTGCGCATGCGTTGTTTTGTATGTTTTCCTTCTATTCAAATAAAAGCCTTTCGGTTTCCTCTGATAGAAAATGGCGGAGCCGGTCGTAACCGTGTCAGTGGGAGACTATTTTGACGATTTTGACACCTTCAAAGCTCTTGTCAAACAGAGAGCTGAGAAACTAAATGAAAAACTTGTTATTGGACATTCCAGCCATACAGTGGAGGAAAGAAATAAAACTTTGAAAGGAAACTTAGAGTTCAAACGGGATTTGGTCTACACCAGTGTCACATTTCGTTGTGTTCACGAGGGGACTTTCAAGTCAAAAGGGAGCCAAAAAAAAAAAAAAAATCGTCGTAAGTAGATCAAGATATAGAATCTAGTCGGCCATATAGTCTATGTTCGATTTCATCTTAGATTAGATTAGAAGATTGGATTAAATCTAGAATAGATCTAGCTTATGGTAATTCATAAAATTCAAAAGGTCCAGATGATCTAGATCTATCTAGACTAGATCTAGATCTAGGCCTAAATAATAGACTAGATCTAGAGTCTAGATGTAGAGATCTAATCTAGATCTAGATTCTAGATCAGAATCTAGATCTAGTCTTTATGACTCAAAGGTAAATTTACACTTATTTGCACTGACGAAATAAAGGCATTTTTATCCTGAGTTATGACTTATGTCCTTTATAAATAATAAGACAGAGATCTAGATCTAGAACTAGATTTAGATCTAGAATTAGATCTAGAGTAAAAAAAAATGAAATTAGGCTAATTCTTCATAATTTTGCGGCAGAAATAAGCTCCATTTTATTGTTCAGCATAGCAAAAGAAAAAATTTACATCCCATTGTGGGTTGGGTCTATAAGTGCAAAACTATCCAAAATTATAGGTCTATCTGGTGGAGTTTTGCCCTTTATCTGAGAGGTACAGTCCAGGTTGTATAATTTACCAGATATGGGTACAATGTCTAGATCTATTGATCAAGATAGATATAGTGCAAAGTATTTAAGTCTAGAAAACAGATCTATCTAGACTCTAGGTCTAGATCTAGATTAATTCTTTCCAAGGAGACGGCAACATTTTAAAATGGACATTCTGTGAGAAAGACGGGCCTATTTCATTTTTCTCGTCTCTTTGGCAAACTAGTCAGAGCCAATGATGATCGGTCAGATTATCTTCCTTCTAGATCTCTAGTTCTAAGGGCTAAGGCTGACGTCGGACTAGACACACATCACACACGAAATGAACACACGGTAACGACTCGTACGAGTCGGACTAATCACACATCACACATCACACACATGAATGAGCATGTTCATTTTTTTTTTTTTGTTGTGTGATCACAGAAGGACCATGACTGACCAAAGCAGCACTTCGAGTCAAGAACTTATTTAAGTTATCCTCATTAGCCTAGTTCGGCAACATCCATCAATATACGATCCTGGACATGTTGATTATAAAAAGAGAGTTTTGAAGGACAAAACGTGGACTCAAAGCAACAACGACATTGGCATTCCAGATTTCGGTGAGTTTTTAATTCGATCTGTTTAATCAAATCAAATCAAACATTGATGCTTGATGATTGACAAAGAAAATACAAGAAAGCTTTTAATGTGAATAAGGGCGGCCCATAGAGAATACTTTCCAAAGCTGCTCGCTTCGCCGGAGAGCGCGTAAAAAGTACGGCGTTGGAAATTATAATTCTCTATGTGGCCGCTAAAAAGCAACTAATTAAAAGTCCTTTATCTGTTTAAACAGCGTACTTTGCTGTAACCCAAGGGACACTGCCTTCACTAGTCATGAAGTAGTTTCGAAACCCGTCACGAACTTCTTTAGCCCGGATAGAGTGCCTTCCACTGTGGGCAATAGGCCCAAGACTGGTGATGTTATTGTTGTCAGCATTTTCTGTGTTTGCTTGCAGTGGTAAACCGTCACGTTGTCTAACGAAATTGTGTAGGACAAATGAAGCTTGTATAATGACAGTTGCCCGCTCAACTGAACAGCGAATTGGTCGGTGCAGTACTTCAAATTTTTTTTTCGCAAGGCCAAAAGGCACATTCCACCGATTTACGAGCCCTTGAAAGTCTTGCATTAAATATGCGACTTGGATTGGACAGTGACCGCCGTGCGTAGGGAGTGATAAGATTTTCACGCAGTGGGTAAGCTTCATCAGCCAAAAATACGAAGGGAAGCTCTTGATCCGTATTTGGAAGTGGTTTGGGTGGTGGTAGATCCAAACGGTTGTTCTCGAAATCTTGACCAAAAGCAGATTCTCTGAAAATAGAGCCATCACTGTTACGTCCGTAATCACCAATATCGAGCACAACAAAGTTGTAGTTGGCATCTGCCACCGCTTGAACGACAAGAGAATGATAATCTTTATAATTGAAGTACAATGACCCCGCATGTTTAGGGAATTGAATCTCCTGGTGTGTCCCGTCGATAGAACCGACACAGTTTGGAAAATTCCGATAGTACTCATCAGCAATTCGCTCCCAAGTGTCCCGATCTGGAATCGGTAGGCATAATGGGGTTAGTCTTTCCCAGATGACTCTGCAGGTTTCCGAAACGATGAATCCAGTGTCGTTATGGGACACTCGGTAGTTGTAGCCAATGTGTTGAAAACTTGTCCCAGACGCCAGGTACCTGAAATAAAATAAAAAAAAATTACAAAAAAAAATGCTCAAATGCGCAACATGAAAGAGATTCAAAACTGTTTACTAATGTAATATTATAACATGCATTTTTTTTTTTTGCAGATGCCCGAAAGGAATGGACCACTCTTCGCAATTACGCAAACAGTCATCGTGATCGCCTGAAGATGCCGTCTGGAAGCGCTGCTTCATCAACTACGTCTTGGGGAAAAAGAAAAGAGTCAGAGCGGCAATATGCTGCGGAAATGCAGTTCCTCCTGCCTCATTTGGGACAACATCGAGAGATGGAGTCCACTATGCGCAAGTCCTCTGGCGGCAGTAAAGGACCTGCTTCTTCGGCAAATAGTGACATTTTAACGGCAGCTATTGAATGTTCTGAAATTGCTGAGGATACTGTAAATGAGCAAAGACAAACTCCAAGCACAAGCGTGTCTTCTGCACCCAAGAAACCGAAACTTTCTCAGAAGACGTCAATTGACATGTATTGTGAAGCAGTAACAAAAATGATAGAGAACAAAGAAGAACCAAGGCCTGAAAACCCTGAAGTAGAGTGGTTCCGCAGCCTTTTACCCCAAATCGAACTTCTGAGCCCCATGGATTTGCTTGCTTTCAAAACTGAAGTGCAGCAAACTCTGTTCCGGTACTTGCAGTACCCAGGTACGCTAGGTCAGGGACAATACCAAAATATTAGATCTATGCAAGGTCAGGGACAATACCCAAATATGCAAGGTCAGGGACAGGTGGCTCAGCAGGATTATGCTTCCCAAAACCAGCAAGGAAACTTGAAGCATCAGTAATTTTAGTTATAGATGTGTGGTCCCTGTTAATTTTTTTCTTCAATTTGACATGTTCTTTTTTGTTACACAATAAAGTTAATATTACTTCATTTGTTTGAGCTTTTTTTTCTTACCTGAGAGTCATTAATAAACGTTCCTCAGTTGAAATTGAGTCCCTGAAGTTTGTGAATCCTGGTTGAATGTAGTCCTTGATCAGATCATGCAGCTCATGGAAGCTTGGCTGAGACATCCGAGCACAATTCTGGAATTTCTCGGGGTCATGTAATAGCTTAGGTACAGAGTTGCATATTCACTCTCAGTCCGGCGGGCACTGTAGAATTGATTTGAGCTGAACAGAATTAACCAAAGCACCCCATTTATTTCCCCATCAAAGCCTATCTCTTGATGTGAGTTTTAATTGTCATGTGTGTATGTGCCCCTTTGTGCATCTTACTAGGACGACATGTGATAAAAAAAAACGTAGGCCTACAGCACAATGAGTAATATATTTTTCTAAAAAAATATATGCACTATGCAAATGCAGTGTTCTTGTTGTTGAAGATGATGATGTTGTTGTAGATGGTGGTGTTGTGTTGCTCATTATAATTACATTAATTTATTTAATAATCTTTTTAGGGAACCAAAGTCATCTTACCTAGTCTTTTGTTCTCATTTTTTGTTTTCACAGGAGCTGGAAGACCAACTAGTCTGACTAGTCTTGAGGAGGCAGAGCTTGTCACAAGCTTGAAGTTACAGTCGCAGTGGGGCATTGGACTAACAAGGGCGGAAACCCAAGAAGTGGTGGGCGATTACATCAAGTCGATTGGACGGGATACGCAGTTTGTTGATGGGGTGCCTGCTGATGACTGGCTTGACAGCTTCTTCAAAAGGCATCCTGAGCTGACTCTGAGGATGCCAGAACAACTGAAATCCTCCAGGGCCAAGTCTTGGGCCAACAAACCTATATATGAGCACTGGTTTAACCCTAATCGTACATCGCGTTTTACATGTACTATACACACAGTATGTTGGGGGTACATTTCGACCCCTAGTCCTGTAAAGAGAAAAAAAAACAACACATTCCTATCCGTACGTCGGGGGTACATTTCGACCCCTAGACCTGTAAAGAGAAAAAAAAACAACACATTCCTATCCGTATGTCGGGGGTACATTTCGACCCCTAGTCCTGTAAAGAGAAAAGAAGACAACATATTCCTATCCGTATGTCGGGGGTACATTTCGACCCCATGCATTTTAAAGAGAAAAGAAGACAACATATTCCTATCCGTATGTCGGGGGTACATTTTGACCCCATACATTTTAAAGAGAAAAATAAAATAGTTTCAGGTGTATTTCTGGCCTCGTGCGTGTTTTTAATTCCGATGACATCATGAAACAAACTTTTGTGACTTTTTATATCCGAAGCTACCATTTCTGGTTTGTTCGCGCTTTCTGCCATCCAGTTGACGACAAAGAAGAAGAAAAATTTACCCAGATAATTCATTCAAGGTAACCACCATTGGTTTTTTTCAACCAGTTTCATATATCAATAGATTATCAGGTTTGTACACTACCACATCACATCGGAACTTAAAATAGATCTAGATCTAAATCCACTTAGTTAGGTTAATCTAGATCTAGATTTAAGTCGTTTATATTTGTATGAAAGCTAGGACAAAATAAAACTCTTAATTACTTTCTTGTCCTAATTCACATGAAAATAAGAAGGACTTAGACCACAACCAGCCTTAGTTACGAACTTTATCTACATTTTAGGCAGCTTGTCTTGTGCTAGACAGCGTAGATCGTCATACATCCAATGTAATGACATTCTGCACCAAGAAAATATATGCGTGCACTGTGTGTGGGAGGCTACTGTGTAAAAAGTGTACATATGTATACGTAATCCTGTTATCTCATATGATAGTTTGTGGAAATGAAAGAGTAAAGTAAAGTGGACCTCGATTATAACGAAATCAATGGGACTGAGCTATAATTTCGTTATAACCAAGATATTGCTACATCCAAGGTCATTGTCGGTACAGAAAAAATTAAAGTTATTAGGAAGATTTTGTGTCGAATTTCTATGATTGATGCCTCTACTGAAGGGCACATCCCTGACACGCTGCACAGCTACGCTCTCCTCTACCTGTATCACACACAATAGGCCTGGCCCATCTATGCTGCCTTGGGTATAACTTGCACGATTTAAATTGGCAAAATTGTTATGCTCTTAGGTTAGACCGTAATGCCCACAGCTTCGTTACACCCGAGGTCCGAGCAGGCCCTTGTTCGTTAAGGCAGGGGTTCAAATACTATCATTTAATAAGGATAAAAAGCGTTCCTGTAAGCTCCTTCTTAACAGCCGAGGTTTCGTAACGGCCGATGTTGTTACAATCGAGGTCCACTGTATGTGGGTGAAAGTGTGTGTGTGTGTAAGAGAGAGAGACAGGGGGGAGGGGGTAGAGAGGGAGAGAGATATGGGAGATAGGGAGGGGAAGAGAGATGGGAGATAGGGAGGGAGGGAGAGAGAGAGAGAGAGAGTGCACACACACACACTAGTAAGTAAATGTTGTGGTTCTTATTTCATACAGATTTGTCATGGACCAGAGAGAAAATCTGTTTCAGCATTTTCTTGGCGAACTGCCCTCTACTTCCGAAACACCACATCCATGCGATGATGCTGATGCTGAAGAAGTATGTGACGAGCCAGAATATGACCCAGCAAGCGAGTCGGAAGAGGATGTGATGTCTGAAAATGACGATGATCTGGTTGAAGAAGATGATGAAGATGTTGATTTGACAACATTGCAACCTGTAATGGGTCTTTTTTGATTGACCAAGCAAGTGAAGGCAGTGCCCGTGCTACGGCTAGCCAGGAAAGTGATGCGATGCCTAATGAGACACCTGGTGAAGAAACCAATGGTTGTGAAGCATTACTCAGCACAAACCAGGACCGTGACACAGGCAATGACAGTCTTGTTACGCCAAATGATGAAGATATCCATGGGCTCTTCACGGCCAAGGATGGAACTGTATGGTCCAAGACTGCACCTCCACCTACACGGACGTCAGCGAGTAACATCTTCCGACCGCCGCCAAAGCAGGTGGTCAACTCACGGAGTCTGTTTTCGGTTGGTGAAACCTTTAAAAGATTCATTAATGCAAAGATGGTAGAGAGAATAGTCACCTGCACGAACAAGGAAGGAGAAAGGGTTCGAGGAAATAGTTGGAACAAGACGGACTCGGTGGAAATTGAAGCATTCATTGGATGTCTTCTCCATATGGGTGCTTTGCACAATAATGAGTCCTCGACACCTATAGTGTGGCACAAGGTAGACGGGAACCACATGGTACAGGCTTGTTTTAGTCGTCATAGATTTTTGAGACTCAGTAACCATCTCAGGTTTGACGATAAGGAAACCCGGAGTGCCAGGCAAGCACGTGACAACTTTGCTCCATTTCGTGAGATGTGGGACGACTTGAACACAAACCTAGGACGTGAATATCTCCCGGGGCCGTGTCTCACTGTGGATGAGCAGCTGATGCCATGGAGGGGACGTTGCTCATTTCTTCAATATCTTCCCAGCAAATGTCGGCCGGAACACGGCAATTCGACTTATAGAACCCTACTTTGGTAGCGGAAGAAACCTTACAACTGACAACTTTTTTACAGACATGGTTTTGTCATCCCATTTGTTGAAAAACGGAGTCACGTTGGTTGGAACAGTCAGGAGGGACAAGAGATTCCTCCCTCACGATTTTCAAAAGGGAACAGGGATGTCGAAAGGTGATGCTATGTTTGCTTTAACAAAAACAACAACAATCTGTGCCTACAAATCCAACATTAAAAAGCATGTTGTGGTACTGAGCACTATGCACCACAGTGCAGACAGGGGCACAACAAACAAACCAGAAGTTGTGGAGTCGTACAACTCCACAAAAGGGGGTGTCGACTCTATGGATCAGATGTGCCACAAATTTACAACCAAAAGAAAGACAAATAGATGGCCAATGCTACTCTTCTATGACATGCTGGACCTGGCATCCATTGCCTCCATAGTTTGCTGGAGAAAGACATTTCCAGGGGACACCTTGTCACAGAAGGATATGAGAGCCCAATTCAACATTGCCATTGGCAGGGAATTGGTTCGACCTCAACTAGAGAGGCGAAGTGAGATGACCAACCTGTCCTTGTACCTGAGAACAGTCATTAACAGCTGTGTCAGTGTACTCTGTTGCTGAAGGAAGACAATGAGAAAACCTGCACACTCAAAAGAAGCGGGGACGGTGCCACCTTTGCCCACGGAAGAAAGACAACAAAATCGTGCAAAGATGCGCCCCTTGCAACAACTTTGTTTGCAAGGGTCATGTCAAGAAGCAAGTCGTTTGTGACAAATGCTAATACCACCGAAGGTAAATAATGGAAACGAGCCTGGTATGAATTTAAAAAAAAAAATGATGTAGGACTAGGAGAATATGTTTTGCTTGCATCCCTTGATAATTTACAGGTTCCTAAATGTGCTACCTGATGTTTGTTCCTGTGGCTAAGGCATCGAAAGTTGCGTAAAAATGTTTTAGAGTTCAAACACTAGTATTGTCAGTTACACATCACGCCCTACACCTTGGGAGGCGTCATACTAGTCATCCTACTCCTTTTTCGTCTTTATGGAAATGGTGAACGCAATTATGAAATTGAAATTGTGGTAAATTTGAATTTCTCAATAAGCACCAAAACCTTTTTTCCTTTTCAATGAAAAATCAATTAATGATTTTTACATACAATATTATTTGGACATGAAAATGTGGTCTCAATCAGTGCGACCATCTTAACCGTTGCTGTATATTTTTTATTGTACATTTAGAGCAATCAAAAGTAATTAGATCTATGCATCGTAGTCTAGTGGTAAACATTTGGTTCGAATCCTGGCAGTGTCATGTTGATGTTTCCTCACTGCAGTCATGTGTTAAATGAGTATCCGGCTATGGGCAGTGAAAGATCTTGTCAGTGCTGTCCGTCAGCAGCTCCACTGTGGGTTTCAAAGTATTTTGCTTAGTCAAAGCCCGTCAGGGAACCCTTTGTACTGTGTCTTGGACACTCTAGTGGATAAAGCGCTATAAAATGCTCTCTATTTTTTTCTTGACACCACTCTTTTTTTTTTATAACTAATGTGAATGTTAAGGGGAAAAATGTAATTAACAGCAACCACAGCATAACACAGACAGTAAAAATAAAAGCAGAGACTAGTGGCAGTTCAACGAGATTTTATTTCCAATCTGGTTCTTCCGCCTTTCTTTTGCAGGCTCGACTTGGAGCTGGTCCTGGGGCAAGCAGTGGAGTCCACCGCAGCAAGTTCCTTTAGGCTGGGGTGTTTTGTCTGTGAATAAAAGATTTTGATTGATTTGAGCACTACCTTGTTTCCTTTTCGTTTCGTCTTTTATGATAGTAATGATAATAATAATAAAAAATTCTTTGTAGGCCTATAGTGGTTTACCGGTAGGTTGTGCACATATATACAAAACACATACAGCTAAAAAAAAAAACACGCAGGTCGTGAAGGCCTATCCGGTGTCACCCGATGCCGATTTCCTGTTTGTTTAGCCCATGCCACCGCACTCATAATTTCCAAGATGGAGGCACCGAAGGATGCGTTCGCAAAAGAGAGATAAATATGCTAGAAATCTTGTAATCATTATTGTTTATGTATGGAATTGATGTAGATTTATTCCTGTGGAGTATTTGGACTTAATGTATAACCACATTAGAGTTTAAAAATATCTAGATCTACGCACCGTAGATCTAACAATGCCGAATAGTAATCTAAACCCAAGGGCGGGATGTCAGTTATTATTTTGTCTTTAGGTGGGCGGAATCGAATACAACCAACACCTACATCTAGCACCGAATCACATGTACCGGTACTGTAGATCTACATGTACAATAATTATTCTAGTATACATGTAGGCCTGTGAAAAGACTGAAAACAATGTCCCGTTTATTGTTTCAGGCTTGATTTGCCCTCTGCACTGGTAGACCTCTTAGCTGAGGAAGAAGTGGGGGCTGTCGGGCGGCGAAAGGTGTATGGGCGCCTCTACTCTGTGTGGAGGATATGCACGGGAGGGAGGGGCAAGGTGGTATGGCCACAGGTGTTAAGGGAGGCAGTGCAGAAAGACAGTGAGGAGGGGCCTGCTGGAAAATACGACAACCAGCATGAGACATGTCCGTCTGTAAGTATACTGTAATACATAATTACAAATGTATAAGTTTTGATAAGTGCCTGCCTATTGCAGAAATTGTGATGAAATTTTGTAAATTCTTTTACTTGGTAGTGTGCACTTATAGTTATACTATAGGCCTACATCGTAAATGTAATTTGTATAGGGCAAGAATGAAAACATAAAAAATAAAATAAAATAAATAAATTCGCATGGACCATACATTGACAAAACTGTTTATACTAGCCACCATTCAATACAATTGTTTTGTCAGTAGAAGAAATAACTTTTATTTGTGAAAAAGCAATATTGTATGTTTGCACTTGCAGGCTACTCATATCACACTTGCGGACATAGCGGCCATTGACTGGTCAAGGAGGCCACCACTGCCAGTGCCAGGCTCAAGCAAGCGCAAGTCGAGTGATGGACCTGGCCATGGGAAAAAAACAAAAAAATAAAAATAAACTCTTGAAATATGCAATGGAATAAGCTTCTTTGTCTTTTTCTATTATGGCTGGAAATGAATGTGTGATGTTTGAAATATTGATGATGTGAGTGATGATGGTGATTATGTTGATGCTCATGCTGCTCCTGATGAGGATGTTGATAATGGTAGATGTTAATTACATGTATGGGGTTGTACAGGACAATGACGAGATAGATTATTATTCAGAATCATAACCATGATAATGGTGATGATGATGGTGATATTGAGATAATCGTCATAATATTGGTTGTTATAAAAATGATTCGGATGATAACGATGGTAATAATGATTATAATTACGTGTAGCCTATGTGGTTGAGGTGATCATGATGACATCGATTATAAATAATTATGAATATTGTTGCTTACCCCTTGCTGATGAAAGTTCCCTTCAATGCATCCATCTTGAAATTCCTGGGTAATATCGATAGGTTATCCAGTTCTTAGATTGAGTGAAAGCGTGGGGTAGAAAACGACCCCCGACATACGGATAGGAATAATCAGTATTTTTTCTTCTATAGAGAGTTGGGGTCGAAAACGACCCCCGATATACGGTTAGGAATAGTAGGTATTTTTCTTCTTTGAAGAGTTGGGGTCGAAAACGACCCCCACTTCTAAAAAACGGGCATGTTTGGAAATGACCAATGGTCACTTTGATACTTAACCTTTTGCTGCGAATCATACAGAATCAGTTGGGGAAATGGATAATTGAGGAATACATAAAGTTTCAAAGAGAAATTCCAACTAATAGTACACGAAAACAAATTTAAACTGACCCCTGGGGTCGAAAAATACCCCCGACGTACGATTAGGGTTAAACTACTTGGTGACATCCTTCGTGAAAATGACCTTTTGGACCAACCCGAAAGGATATACAAATTACAATGTTGACGAAAGTGGTTTCCCACTTGATCCTATACGCATAAAAGTCATTGCAGAGAAAGGGATGCCGCACCTGTTCCGGATTATCGGAGGCTCAGGCAGGGAAAACATCACAGTGCAGAGATGTGCTAGAGCAGACGGGCTCATGCTCCCTCCTTATGTGCTGTATTCGGCCAAGAACTTAAGAATTAAATGGACTGAAAACGACCCTGAAGGAGCAAAGTACAATGTTAATGACAAAGGCTGGATGGACACCAAATGTTTTCATGATTGGTTTTGTTCGGCTTTTGTGTCATCTCTGCCAGCAGAAAGGCCCGTCGTTCTGATTTTTGACGGTCATGCATCTCATCTGAACATTGCAACTACTCAAGAAGCCGTCAAGAACAACATTATTATACTCAAGCTGCCATCTAACACCACGCATGTTTTGCAACCCTTGGATGTGGGTGTGTACGGTCCTGTGAAGACAAAATGGGAGAAAATTCTTGTGGCTTTTGCTAGACTAAATCTGGGCATCCCGTTGTCTAAAGAACTTTTTCCCCAACTGCTCAAAGGTATGTGGGAATCGGACTGTATGCGGCCTGAGAACATCCAAGCAGGGTTTAAAAAATGTGGTATAATGCCATTCGACCCATCGCAGATCACACTTGACAATTATGAATCTGCTGAGATCTTTGACCGTCCTCTCACAGCAACTGATGACGCTTTACCATCCGCAGAAGCCTCACCGATGCCATCATCAGGACCAAGTTCGTCTACTTCAGCACCAGCACATTCAACATCAGGATCGACTGCACCCACTTCACCACTCCTTGACCTTGAGCCATCAACCTCAGTATCTCCGCTGTCGTCCTCAGCACCTACTGCATCAGCATCTACTGCATCAACACCTACTGTATCAGCAACTACCACTCCATCGCCTTCGATTGCTCTGGACACATCAGCTACCCTCTCTCCACGCTCTGCACACAAAAAGACAGTCAAGGACTTTCTGTTAAAAAAGCTCACACCAATGATGAAAAAACCAACAGCAGAACCAACCGTAAACCGCCAGCGTGCCATCAAGAGGCAATATGCAGAGAGTCTGACATCTGAGGAATGTATTCGAAGACTATTAGCAGAGGAGGAAGAGAAGGCTGCCAAGAAAGTTAAAGGGAAAAGGAAAGGCACTGGAAAAGGAAAGGGCAAAAAAGCTGCAATCCCTGTTTCTCCCTCTCCTAGCCAGGACAACAGTGAGGATGGAAATTCACTGCCTCCTCCATCTCCCAAACCTGCCAGCGACTTAAGCGACATATTAGATGACAGTGATGATGACCCCGATTGGGCCCCTCGTCCCACCCAAAGAGTCAACAGAAATCTATTTCATATTAAATTGTGACTCTAGTGACTCCTTCTTTGAATGTTTATTCATTATTATTTAATTTTGAATGATTATTTCTTTCTTCCTTAGCGTTTCTTGGAACGGTGTGGAAATGCCCCACAATGTTAAGTTTTTAATAAATTTGAAAAAAATTCATATTTTGGAATTGCATTTCTTTTTTCTGCCTGTAACTGTACTAAATGTTAAGTTGAAACTGGTGTTAATGTTCTGTATTATTTTAGTTATGGTGGACATGACATAAATGACTAAAATTCTAGAACAAAAAAGTATGGTGTGGAATTGCCCCACCTTCCCCTACCATAGTTTTCAAGTCATCATTTAAAAAACAAACCTTGTGGTGTTGGTTTTTTTTTAATGCACTTTTTTCTTTCTGCCCAAACCCCCACATTTTTTAAAATAATACTATATATAACTGCGTGTCAATAAATATGTTGACATAGATTAAAATAATCGATTTTTAACTCTATCCTTACATCGACTCGTGTCATAACAACATATCCATACATCGCGGATGACTTTATCACCCCAAGGGAAAGAAGTGAGATATACCTAATCCGTACATCAGGGTGAAAAACGTTTTATATAGGGAAATACCTATCCGTACATCGGGGGTGACTTTGTGCCCCAAAATATTCATACTGTGATAAACTGTTACACCTAAAAAATATTAGCCAACTTCCGTTGCAGAGGCCAGGTTTACATCATAGATATGAGTAAAGAAAAAACGTCATCAGGTCTCACAATGAATTTTTGAGGATCACTGAAAATTCCAGCGTTTCATATTATAAGTTGTCACTCTCCCCCCCAATGTACGGATAGGGTTAAGTGAAGTGGTTATAGTAGAAGAACAAAAAGATGGATGGTAAGGACAGCTCCTAAGACAAAAAAAACAAACTAGATTGGTAAAAATCTTTTCCTTTTTTTCTTTCATTTTGTTACTTGATCAGGTAACAATCATCATGTTTAAGCTGACTTTTCAGATGTATTTTTGTATTATTTTGTCAGAACGATGTATTTTTGTATTATTTTTTCAGAATAGCAACAACAGTAACATTTTCTTTTCCAACAGATGGGGTCTACTGCAGCGACAGAAAACTGGCTGATGGAGAAAAGGAGGAGGTTCAGAAGTTTCTAGGTGCACCTGTGCGCTCAATTCAAAATTTTGTGGTATCCTCCATTGGTAAGTGGGAAATGCTGTATTCTACTGCGGTCTGAGCAGTACCTGTCCCTGTATACTTGCATGAGATCAATATAAATTTTCCAGAAAATTTTTCAGATTTTTTTGTAATAACCACAATTTTATTTTCTTCTACTTGTTTCATTTTACCCTGAAAATCTCATAATTTAAATTATTGTTTGTGAATGGGATAAAACATCCAATTCAAAGGATTCAAATTACAAAAGGGAGCATTATTGAATCACACATTTTACGAAAAACAGTTGCTTCCTTTGTTTCAGAGTACTCTTACCAAGTTCGTCATTTTGCTTTCTTTGTAGTATGAGACCCGACCCTAACCTGCTATTGGTATATCTCCCAATTTTGAGATTTCTTTTGTTTGTATCACAAAATCACACCTTTGTGGCGTCCCAGCGAACTCACATTTATTTGTCGATCACACTGACATTATTGACTTTGTTTAACATTTTAGACTGCTGGCGCTAGAGGCAGATTCTGTTGTTGTTTACATTTTTAGAGTTACTAGAATCACGGGCATCATCCGTCATCCACTCAGATGCTCACACTCACGAATCTAGTTCTACTCCTTATCTTCACGTCTGCAGGATAATTAAATAATTAATTCCAACCTTCTCGTTCGTTTTCTTTCATTTTAAGGTAAATGTATTGTAGTAAATGCTACAATTGGTGACCCCGACGACTCACACCGCCTGTATGAGTCACAACGTAACACTCTCCTAGCTCAGGACCTACTCTAACGATTTAGATCTAGATCTAGGCTTACATCCAATCTACAGATCTAACACGATTTGACCGTTTGGTCTTACTCTTACTCTGTAAAACCTAGACCTAAGTCTATTCCAACTTTCCTTAGACAAGTCATGGCTGTAGATAGCGTAGCCCTTAAACTGCCCACATTTTGGGTATCCAGCCCGCTAGCATGGTTTGCCCAGGCCGAGGCACAGTTCGCTTTGAGAAACATTTCTCAAGATGACACAAAGTACTACCACGTTGTATCTTCTCTTGACACCAATACTGCTACCAGGGCACTGTCTATCATAACGTCTCCACCTCCCTCTGATAAGTACAGCACTATCAAGTCCTTTTTAACATCTGCTTATGGACTCACAAATGGCGAACGGGCACTGGCACTGCTCAACATACGTGGCCTGGGGGACTCGAAGCCATCCGAGTTAATGGACAACATGCTTTCCCTTCTAGGCCAGCACCGTCTGTGTTTCCTGTTCAGGCAGATCTTCCTTCAACAACTACCTGAGCATGTTCGCACCCCATTAGCAGTGTCGGACACGTCAGATTACCGTGCTCTCGCTCAGGAAGCAGATAAACTTTTCCTTGCTAGCCGTACCAGCAAATCTCACACCTCACTGGACATCCCTGCTCAATGCAATGAAACGGGGTCCCATGTTGATGCTGCCTGCTGGTACCACCAAAAATACGGCGACAAGGCCAAGAAATGCCTACCCACTTGCCCAAAATTCAAGCGTAAGAGGGACCAGGGAAACGCCAGGGCGGGCCAACAGTAGCATCAGCGTCTGCTGGCCCGCGTGATCCACAACTTTTCATTACCGATGTCAACACAGGGCGCCGTTTCCTGGTAGATACAGGAGCTCAAGTTTCTGTCATCCCCCCCCCCCCCAACGGTGTTCGACAGGCGAAATGGACAGTCTGGCCCGCCTTTGCAGGCGGCGAATGGTACATCAGTAGCAACTTACGGCTCAAAAGATGTCTCATTGTGTTTCAATGAGACAACCTACCAAGCTCGTCTAATCATTGCTGACGTCAAACGCCCGCTTTTAGGCGCTGATTTTTTCCGCCGTCACAACTTACTTGTGGATCTTAGAGGCCAACGACTTATTGAGGCCAACACATACTTGTCGTCCCCCTGCTCAGTCAGCAGAGTTACCGTCACTGAGCTTGCACCGATCGAGCGGGAGAGCAACAGGTTTCGTAAAGTGCTTCAAGATTTCCCTGCACTGCTCCAACCTACCTTTTCCTCAACAGCTGTCAAGCATGGCGTGCAACATCACATTCAGACCACAGGCCCGCCTGTCCATTCTCGTGCCCGCCGGTTAGCCCCAGATAAATTGGCCGCAGCAAAAAAGGAGTTCACCGAGATGGAACACATGGGCATTATCAGGAAGTCCAACAGCCCTTGGGCCTCACCACTCCACATCGTGGCAAAACCTAACGGAGGCTGGCGTCCTTGTGGGGATTACCGTCGCCTTAACGAAGCCACCACACCAGACCGCTATCCCATCCCCCATATCCACGATTTTTCTGCCCAACTGGCAGGAAGAACCATCTTCTCAAAGAAAGACCTGGTACGCGGCTACCATCAAATCCCCATGCACCCTGACGACATAGCCAAAACAGCCATCATCACCTCTTTCGGTCTGTACGAATTTTTACGCATGCCTTTTGGTCTGAAGAATGCTGCGCAAACATTCCAGCGTCTAATGGACACTGTACTACAAGGATTGTCCTGTGTGTTCGTCTATCTCGACGACATCCTGATAGCTAGCTCATCAGAACCAGAACACTTGCAGGACATCCACGCAGTGTGCACCCGCCTTCAAGAGTTTGGGCTCGTCATCAAACTCGAGAAGTGTCTGTTTGGTGAAAAGAGCCTTAACTTTTTAGGACACCAGATCTCCCAGTTTGGTTCAATACCACTACCTGACAAAGTCAAGGCCATAGAAGACTTTCCAAAGCCATCGACAGTTAAAGGCCTACAGGAATACCTTGGAATGATTAACTTCTACCACAGATTCCTTCCTCACGCTGCGTCAACCCTTCAACCTCTTTACGGGGCACTCAAGAAGTCTCAACCTCGGCAAGTCCTTAACTGGACCACAGACATGGACACCGCTTTTGTAACCATCAAGACAGCTCTGGCAGAAGCTACCATGCTCAGCCACCCAGAACCCGGTGCACACATTTCAGTCACAATTGACGCCTCGGGACAAGCAGTTGGAGCGGTTATTGAACAGTATGTGAGAGGAAGATGGCAACCTCTAGCTTTCTTCAGCAAGCAGCTACGTCCCCCTGAACAGAAATACAGCACATTTGATCGTGAGCTATTGGGACTTTACCTAGCGATCCGACATTTCAGATTTTTTTCTGGAAGGACGAGCGTTCACTGCCTTTACAGATCACAAACCTCTCGTGGGTGCCATGTCCAAGCTTTCTGACCCATGGACAGCACGACAGCAACGTCACCTTACCTTCATTTCAGAATTTACCACAGATCTCCAACACGTATCTGGAAAATTCAACATTGTAGCAGACTGCCTTTCCCGTGCCACCCTCAATAGCGTCGTGCTTGGCATAGACTATGCCGCCATGGCGTGTGCACAAGCAGATGATCCCAATGTCAAGGCTTTTCCTACCTCTATCACGAGCCTCCAGATCCAACCATTTCAAATTGACAACTCAGCAACTCCATTGTTGTGCGATGTATCTACTGGCCACCCCCGTCCACTTGTTCCCAACAGTTTCCAACGCCAAGTTTTTGAGGCCATCCATAACCTTGCGCACCCAGGCCGAAAATCAACAGTTAGACTGGTCTCGCAGAAGTTTGTTTGGCACGGACTTAAAAAACAAGTCAGCCAGTGGGCGAAGGAATGTCTTGCATGCCAAACGTCCAAGATACAGTCACATGTACATACACCGGTAATCAACATACCAGTACCATCAAAAAGCTTCAGCCACATACACATAGACATAGTCGGACCATTACCCCCATCAGAGGGGTTTTCACACATTCTGACAATCATTGAACGGACCACTCGCTGGCCAGAGGTCATACCGTTGAGTAATACCTCTACCACGGAATGCGCGCGAGCTCTCATAAGACATTGGATTTCACGTTTTGGTACACCCTTGGACATGTCTTCAGACAGAGGTTCCCAATTCACCTCAACGCTTTGGAACGAAATCGCACATCAGCTTGGAGTGAACCTTCACCACACCACCACGTACCACCCACAGTCCAATGGCCTTGTCGAACGTTTTCACAGGACTCTTAAAGCGGCGCTCAAAGCCCGCCTCCAAGGACTTTCCTGGACGGACGAACTTCCCTGGGTTCTTTTGGACCTCAGAACAGTTCCCAAAGATGGCATAGGTTCGTCTGCCGCTGAGCTCGTCTACGGAACGCCTCTGACAGTACCTGGACAGTTTATCGACCCTGCCTCAAAATGCCAGCCAATGAGTGCTTCAAACGATCCGTTCAGCTCTACTGTTAAGAAACTTTCCCCCCTTCCCATATCACACCACAGCATATCGCCATCAGCGGCCATATCGCCATCTCTCCGTGACGCACAGTTCGTCTTCATCCGTCACGATGGCCACCGCGGACCTCTCCAACGTCCTATCGTGTCGTGGCGTCAGGTGAAAAAACATTCCGCATAATGTTTGGCAGCCGAGAGGAGATAATTTCGGCAGACCGTTTAAAGCCAGCTCATGTGGACCTCACTGGGCCTGTTTCTGTGGCGCAGCCGCCGCGGCGTGGACGTCCTCCCCTGCAACTGCCGGAGCCTACAACACTGGACCTGCAGACAAGCTCAACCCACCTGGGCCGTACCATACGTTTACCTCCACGCTTTCAGTGACAACAATGACAATGCTGTGGGGGAGCTCTGTGGCGTCCCAGCGAACTCACATTTATTTGTCGATCACACTGACATTATTGACTTTGTTTAACATTTTAGACTGCTGGCGCTAGAGGCAGATTCTGTTGTTGTTTACATGTTTAGAGTTACTAGAATCACGGGCATCATCCGTCATCCACTCAACTGCTCACACTCACGAATCTAGTTCTACTCCTTATCTTCACGTCTGCAGGATAATTAAATAATTAATTCCAACCTTCTCGTTCGTTTTCTTTCATTTTAACGTAAATGTATTGTAGTAAATGCTACACCTTTCAAGTTTTTTAAGGCTTCAGTTCCCAGGTGATTCCTTAAGGCAGGTTTCACGAAAATAAGTCTAGGAGATATTCTGAAAGTTTAAGCTTAGTTTACTGTTCTTCTATTAACTTTCACTCTTCCCTGTCCATATATTTATGTTTCTTGGATAACAAAGATATAAAAAACACATTGTCTTGTTTTTCTGTTCATTTATTTGTATGTGCGTCATAATTATGAGTGGGCGAATATCAGAATCTGGACCCACAAACTTCCTTAAGAATACAGTACCCGGTACCTCGGCTTTGCTTTGTTTACATCAAAAGTTAGGCCTTGATACCTTTCAAACAAGTGTTATTGAAGAGTTAGATTGCCAAATTAGCAAATAAAAGCCAAAAGTTAAGTCTGGCGGTCAAATTTTTTACTAAAGAGACTAATTCAAAGTTGCCGATGTGTAACTGGTCTGTGTGTCCGTAAAACGTAGTCTCTATTTAGGTGAAGTTTTCATCTATGTACTCTAGGTAGCAACCTAAAAAGCCTATGTACATAAAGTCTAGACAACAACTTAGTGTAAACTACAAATTTAGACATCTACGAGGTCCGTTTCATAAATAAGTTTCCCTACTCTATAAAATCAAAACCGTCTAAGCTATATGTACATGAAATTTGGCACACTGAAGGATCAAACCTTTTGGGAATTCGCAATGAAATTTTGTGGCTCTATGTTGAACGGATACAAAATAGCATTTACTTTTCTGAAGTCCGTTGGAGCAAAATGGCCGGCATAATAGAAAGCTCACCTGCACACCAAAATTTTTCAAGATATGACATCCGTGTCATCATAAAATTTTCTGTTATTTTGGGAAAAGATGCATCATGCATTCACAAAGATCTAGTGACTGTTTTAAGAGAAAATGCTCCTTCTATTCAGACGGTAAGAAAGTGGGTAAAAGCTGTTTCAGAGGGACGAGATGACATGGAAGATGAACCTCGTCCTGGCCGACCTGTGACAGCATGCGGAGATGCAAACATTTCTAAAGTTCTCGTTTCATTGAGTGATGACAGACGAAAAACTTGTGAGGAGATTTCTACGGAAACATCGATGTCTAGAACGTCCGTGTTTAGAGTTCTAACCAACAAACTGAATAAGAAGAAGAAGTTTTCAAAATGGGTTCCACATTTGCTGACAGATGAGCAGAAGGAGTCAAGGGTCAATTTTTCCAGAAACTTTTTGCGGAGATTTCAAACTGAGCAAAATGACTTTTTGGGTCGGATAATTACCGGTGATGAGACTTGGGTGTATTCCTGGGATCCTGAAACAAAGCGGCAGTCAGCCGAATGGAGAGACTTTGATGAGCCTCGTCCAGAGAAAGTTCGACGCAAACAAGGGGCTCTCAAGGTCATGCACATGATCTTTTTTGACATGAATGGTGTGATTCTGCGCTGGCCTGTACCTATAGGCACCACAATCAATGCACAGTACTACAAGAAGGTGCTGCAAGACAAACTCAGACCTGCCATTCGAAAGAAACGACCCGGGCTGTTGGAGTCAGGCATCTTGTTTCACCACGACAATGCGCCAGTCCATACGGCCCGGGCAGTGACAGACGTTTTGGCTGGCTACAAGTGGGAACTGCTGGAGCATCCTCGCTATTCACCTGACCTTGCTCCCTGTGATTTTCACCTATTCCCTAAAATGAAAGAACATCTTCGCGGCCAGCGATTTGAAACAGAAGAGGACATTATTCAGGCTACGAAAGTAGCAATAAAGAACCTGGACAAATGTTCTTACGTCACTGCATTTAAAGACTGGTTACAACGGATAGAGAAATGCGCCAACAATGGTGGATGTTAAGTTGAATAGGTCAGATATTAAAGGCAATCTGTGCCAAATTTCATCATCTTATGCCTTTTGGTTGTTGATTTATGGAGGTGGGAAACTTATTTGTGAAACGGACCTCGTATGTGCGATAGTAACGTAGGTAAAGCCAAATAATAAGTTAATTTGGTCGCGTGTGTCTGCGAAATCTGATCATAGCCTTTATCACATTTCCTTTGAATTTGTGGATTGACCCTGAACCTAAAGCCTATTTTTACCTTGGATGTTAACTTTTCGCATCAGCGGTTCATATTAAGTAGACTGTGCACTTTTTAGATCAAAAACAAAAATAATGTAGAGGATTATTGTGTGTGTGTCTGATTTCTGATCATCGCCTTGCGGCCGCATTTGTTGTAGTTTTTGCATTAGTATTCCACTAAACAGAAAGTGAAATCATTACTTGAACCTCATCAAATGTTAACTTGCCAAGAAGGTATGCAGTTATACACGCATCTCCTAAACGCACGCTATTGAGGCCTCCCGAAGACCGTGCGTTTATCCTGAGACTACTGTAATTGCCTACATGATGGCATGATCGTGTGAATAACTTTATCAGACTTTTGGAATATATTATGGTAACATGCTAACATTCTTGTTTTCCAGGTAAACCTGTTAAGGTTAAGGATGTCCATAACCTGAGGCAGAAAGCCAACCAAACCAGGACCAATGGCAGAAGCCTGGAGGAGCAAGTGTGGACAGTGCTCACAGATATGGTCACACAGGATGCTGGGGCACACTACAGTGTTTTTGAAGAAGACAATACAATCAAAACAGTCTTCATACAAACCACACATATGAAAAAGTTATTAAGGAGCTACCCAGATGTTTTATTTATTGACACAACGTATTGTTTAAATACATTCAGCTACCCTATGGTTGTGTTCATGGTTGTGGATGGGGACAATGTTGGTCAATGTGTCGGGTATGCATGTGTGAAAGATGAAAGAATGGTGACTTTGTCTGTCTTGTTTGGTGAGTTTGTACGGAGAAATGAGGGTGTGTGTGTGAGGACAGTAATTGTTGACAAGGATGCGAGTGAGATTGCAGCAGTAAAAATGACAATGCCTGAGTGTGATACATGTATCGTCTTGTGTCGTTTTCATGTGGCCAAATCTTTGTATGATGCTGTAAGAAAGTATTGTCCAAAGGTGGAGCAAGAGTGTATGCATCAGCTGTGTTCAAAAATGTTAAAATGTGCAAGTGAAAATGTCTTCTGGGAGTGTCTGGATAACATTCCAAATGGTGTATTTAAGGCATATCTAAATAAAAACTGGGTTCCTGTGAGGCATAACTGGGCCTATTTTTCAACAAAAACCATGGTAACATGGGGAAATAAAACAAATAATTTTGTTGAGCGCCACAATCGTGCCCACAAAACAGTAGGGAACTCAAAAACTAGTTTGACAAATTTTTTTAAGTCACTTCTGTCGTTTCACAGTCAAAACGAACTGAGACTGAAGCAAAAAGTCCAGGAACTGGCTCTGAGAACTGTTGTGCTTCGTCCAGAAGTTACACGTGCTGCTGCTGTCCTCAGTGAGGCACAGAAGGTACTTACACCATATGCCTGTGATCAGATCATGCTGCAGTACAATAAATTGAAAGATGTGGAGTGCAGCTATGACTGTGAGGCAAAAGTGTTGTTGGTGAGGAAGAGTGATGGGGAAGTAATGGAGTACTTTGTGGGGGAGGGGTGTCAGTGTCTGCATTTTGTTGAAAAGGGTCTGCCATGTTGGCACATGCTGGCTGTGTATGAAAGTGAAGGTGTGAATGTTGTTGAAACTGTGCCAGAGCGATACAAGTTGAAGCGAATGATTGAATGTGTGATGCATGAGACTACGTCTGAGATTGAGACAGGTGCTTGTGCAGCTATAGGGACAGTGAGTATGGTGGACAGAAATTCAGAGATGGCAGAATGGCAGAAGCGCTTGAGAATGAAAGATGTGTGTAGGGAGCTGGTGTCTGTTGGGTCACGCTGTGGTCAGGATATGTTTGAGAGACGTTTAAATGTCCTCAGGGGTCTGATAGAAAGATGGCGGGATGGTGAGGAAGTGGAAGTTGAGGACTGCTTGGAGTATGCAGATGAAATGACCACAATTGTGGGTCCTCATCATGAAGGTCACGGAGAAGTTGCTGGGCAAAGTGTTTCAGTTAGAGAAGAGGCCACAGGTGTTGATCAAGTACAGGATTGGTCTGAGTTTACACGGGAACAAAAGAGTGGATCAAGGGGAAGTTGACAGTGTGCGAGAAGAGTTGGTTGAGCTAGTGGAGAGGGGGGAAGAGTTGATAAGCTTAGTAGACTCGGTTGGTGGTGTAGAGGTCGAGAGCACTACATTGGATGAAGTCAATGGCAATGCTCACACACTTGTGCGGGAAGAGTTGATCAATTTAGTTGAGAGGGGTTCTAAAATGGTTCGGATTGTGGATTATGGCAATGGTGGAGAGGGGGGCTGCAGTGGTGTGAGTCATAGCAATGAGGAAAGGGGTGGCAGTGCTGTGGATCAGGACAATGATGAAGAGAGAGGTGGCAGTGCTGTGAGTCATGGCGATGATGGTGAGGGGGGAAGCAGTTCTGAATATCATGACAATGTTGAGAATGGGACCGATGGACTGTGTCAAGATAGTGTTTGTATGCGAGAACTGAAAGCATACGGGGAGTCCTTTTCGGTGCGTACTCAAAATGGGGAACGAATTTGTACAAGTGCAAAATTCTCAAGATCAAAAACAAAGGGACGACCTAAAGGTGAGGGTATGACTTTTGGACAAAAAAAGGAAAAGAGGATCTAACAAAGCTGCATCAAATTGTACGAAAAAGAGGAAGAATGATCAGTTATGTGCTTTATGTTTGGATGAAGAAATCAGAAAAGAATTTTGTAAGGGTGGGGTGGATATGGATTGGATAGATTGTGACATTTGTCACAAATGGTTTCATTGTCACTATTTGGGCCTTAAAAAAAAGTACCACTAAATATATATGTTTTTCATGCAAGCCGGCTGTAGAGGTATGATAATTGATATGAGCTGATCAAAGTTGGTGGTGGGTGCATGAAAAAATGTATGTGTGGCAATGTATTTCAGCTTACAATTTATTTTCTAAATTATCGACGGCTTAGCGCAAGAACTGACTAAATCCACTTTTCATAGTTTTGGAAAAATTGAGTTTGAAATTTTGTAAATTTTTTTAAGTACCGCTACAAGTACAATATACTTACTTGAGAACATAGCGTAAAATCCTTTGGCACAAATGTAATGTAGAACAAGCTTTGTAAGGCTAATCAGTGAAATTTAGTTAAGATAAGCAGCGAATATTTTATAAGGATGAAAAAACATGAGTATGCATGTTGTACAGAAGGGAGTCAGCAGCGCTGACAATGGATTGAACTGACAGCTTGTCGGATAAAAATTTGTACTTAAAAAACTTGTGTAATATCTATGACTGTTTTTCATATTTTTTTGTCAATTGTAAAATGAAAGCGGCTGTCGCATTGCTACGTTACAAATCTCTGCCTGAAAAATCCCGTGTATCCTCAACTCTCCCAAGCCGCTCTATTCTGGCTCTCTGGCAATCAGCGGTGCCAAATTTGCTGATCTCCAGGTCCTGAAGCAGCTCTGTGTCCCCAGAAATGCAAACTTTTACACAAAAAAAAAAAAAAAAGAAAGTGTCAGACTGACTCAGAGGAGGATTAGAGGCAGTTTCTGGCTGACACGATCACTTCTTTTTTGCCAGGGTACCTCCTTTCCTCTCAACTTATTTTTCAACTATCCATTACCTTTTTCACTATCCAATTCACTTCTCATAATACTGCATCATATCAACAACTCGAAATTCTGAAGAAGAAATTCAGCTAGCAGTAGGAATTTCTTGTCACTCTTGGATCGTTGCAGTTGGCCAGATCGGGGAAATTATAGTAGAACATGGTCAGGGCAGTACATTGGGGAAAATGAGGCTACATCGGACGTCATGTTTATCATATTAATATTTTTTTAATTCACTATATTTTTCTCTTTGTTTAGTCGATTTTTCGTTTATCATGACCGTTGAGTTTTTCAAGGGGTCAAAGTGTTTGTAGTGTTTGGCCACGTGAGGTTCCATTTGACCACTTTTGAGTTAGAAATTGACATCGAGGAACTTTGGCCATCTGGCAGCCCTGGTTTAAAGGACGCCATGGCTTTTTTTTGTGACGACACCGCTTCCCCGATCTAGTTTTTTTTTTTTTTATAAATTTTGTACTTCTAGGCCTATTTATTTTCCTCAAGAAAGAATAAATTAATAACCTTTGATTTTTTACTGGATCAGCTTCCAATTTTATAAATTTTAGATAATCTTAGTCCTTGAAATGAGTAAAAGTAAAACCAATTTTTTTTAGAGAGAGAGAGACAAATAAATTGTTAGAACTAGTGAACTCCAACATAAAGCATTGAATGCATAAAGCAGACGAGCAACACGCTTAAATCTAACAAACTTAAATAAAAACATGGCAATTTGTTGCCAATGAAGTGACAGCCACTTTTCTGGTGCGGAGAGAAGTGGATGAGTGCCGGAAAAAAAGGCGAGTGAGTAGACATTACATTTTAATTAATTAATACTTCTGTAACTGTTCCTATCTTGGTAGTTTATTTGTTTTTATAACTACTCTAAATCCGGCAACAGCAATAAAATGATGTACATATTTTTAAAGTTATATGACTCTCATAGACTGTTCAAATGCTACCACAAATGGCCATCATCATCTTCGTACAGTGTGTGTAGTTAGGAAACTGTAATTTCATCGTTATTTAAACAATTATTTAAGCCACATATTAGTGTTATTGTTGAACTAGATTTCATCGTCATTGTACTTTGCAGTTGACTAAGCTAAATCTAGATTATAGTAATCTATGTTTACTTACTGCAGTGACATGAAATTCATGACATTTATCGACTGCGACTATAAAATCAATTCTTTCAAATGTAAAATGTTGATGTTATTTATTATTCCTCACAGGATCTAGAATGGGCAGTTCCTGCCTACAACACCCACTGTAGGGGTACTGGAGGTGGCCCTCCCCAAACAGAACCCATATATTACGACTGGATATTTATAGTGTGGCAGTTATGGAATTGATAAATGCAATATTTTAGACTGCTTTAATTAAAAAAATAACATTGTTTTTTGAGATGTCTACCTAAAACACAATTTGACATACAACTTTTACAAGACCTACTTGAATTTAGTTCTTGATTGCTTGTTCCTTTTATTTAATCAAGGCTACTCATATAGGTCTATATGTAAATCTTTTCGACAAGTTAACTAATTTTGTAAAATCAGAAAGAAGAATGTGACCAAGCTAATGATGATCAGTGGTTAATTGTCCTCTAATTGAAGTGTTTTGTTGATATTTAGAGACTGAATTTTCAGCCAGACATGGTGGGTTGTCTTTCTCAGACTGGAATATGAATAGCTCCATTTCCTGTTTCATAATATTTTTTATATTGACTAAAAGTTAGAAACTCAACAGTTACTGTAGATTGAGATGATGTACTTTTCTTTCGGTCAACATTCCTGACTCATGGGCTGACCCCAATTCTTCAAACCAGAGGATGTTAGTCACAGTAACATCAATAATGGTGTGTAAAACTAAAAGAATGCTGTTGAAGAAAAATTAAAGAATAGAAAATATGAAATTTGTAATTTTAATATGATGATTTCGCCTGTAAGTTATTGTATACTTACAATATTACTTATTTTATGTTGTCATTACAGATATATATATATATATATATATATATATATATATATATATATATATACCACTTTTCAGAAGTCTGTTAATTTTTTTTACTTTATACTAAAAGTATTGAGAAAAACAATTATGATAGCGCCACAAAAGATTGCTGAAATACGAGGAAAAGGAGTGCCTATCACATTCAGTTCAATTGAACCATGAACCGGTATCTAGTCGTATACTTTTGTAAAAATTTATCCTCTGTAAAGGCAAAGTATAACCCTAAAAATCTTTTTTTTTTTTTAAATAGTAGACATTGTGTTCACCCAACACACGCCAAAGAAAATAAATGTGATTCATGTAAGTGAAAGTGAAAAAGAGGCAGAAGGGGAGTATTTTATTTACCTCATTAGTATCATAGGAGCAGGAGATGGAATCTAGTAAGAAAGGGAACAGCAGTGATTGTGAGCTTCAGGAACAGTAAAAAATCACAACAAAAACTGTCAATGTCTTTGAGAAGGCAAAACCAAGAAAACGGTAAGTGACGGATGTAATCTTTTATCTAAAACAAAAGAGAGCTAATTTCCACAATTTAATTTGATAATTTCTTTTTGTTCCATTCAACTTTAAGCATTTTCATGAATTTTATTGTTAAATTAATACAATGCAATGATGGAAATGTACATTTTTTTTAAGTGAAAAGCCAGATTTGCCATCCGAATTTATTGTAGCTGATGTTTTGAAAATTAATTGCAATAATAGCTATTTCTTTTTTTTAAACCAAAAGTGAAAGGGTGAATGAATCTCAGTTTTAGAAAAAACAACAACCACATACCAAGAAGCTGAAAATATCCTTTTCTTTTTTTGTGTGTGTGTGTATGTGGAGGCCACTAAAAACATCTTGTGATATCAGTACTGAGAAAAAAATCCCCGCATCATCTTACCACTAAGGAGTAAGATACAAAGTACTTAAGGGGGCCATAGACCAATGCAATCTATCGCACCGATCCATCGAGATCGATCGGGCGAGAGCCCAGATTGTACAACCGATTGTATAGTGTATGGGCAAAAACTCATAAATCCATCGCACGGCCGATCAAAAATTATCTGGCAGTGCTTGATATTTTGCGTCGATTGTACAATCAGCTCCTGACGGAGCCGACAAACTTGAGGTGTCAAAGTTAAAAATGTGTAAATTTGACTTCAAAATCGTGATCAGCATCAAATTTCAATGCGGAAAAAATACCAAACACTATAGATCTAATGTAGTGATTATAATTTTTTTTTTATTGCTGAATTTTGATCCAACACGGATCCAACACAATGGGCTAGGCGAACACTGGCTGTCCGGACAGCAGTAGTTATTTATAGCTCCATGGGACAAACACATGCTTGGCATGTAGGCCTAGGCATTCACTAGGCCTAGATCTATGCCTCCACAGCCGTAGGATACACGTTGTTCACTGCTGTCTACACGAAGTAAATCATGAGTTCTTGGACCAAAGGGCAAGTGCTAAATTTAATCGAAATATATAGAAAGTATGAATGTTTGTGGAAAGTGACGTGTAAAGAGTATAGTAATAAGGCATTGAAGGAACAAGCCTACGCTGAATTGACACAATACGTAAAGACTTTTGATCCACAGGCGTCAAAAGACACAGTCACCAAAAAAATTGCGAATTTGAGGACTGCGTTTGGCAAGGAGTACAAGAAAGTTGAGTCCTCAAAAGTGTCGGGTGCAGGTGCACAGGATGTTATTCTAACAAAATTATGGTACTATAAATCTTATGTTCTTGAAAGACCAAAACACAGTGCGAAAAGCTCGTTCAAATGTCGAGGAGGACACAACACCGCCGTTATTGGATGGCTTCGACACGGAGTATGAAGCAGAAGAGGTAAGATATGATCATGTTTATGATTATGTATATTTTATTCAAATCACTGCCTGTTTTTTCTTTCACGTTTCCACATCAAATTACCCTTGTCTTCGCTCTCACTTTCCCTCCCTCCCTTTCTTCCTCCCTCTCTCTCATTCATGCTTGCGTCTCTATCTCTCTCTGTCTGTCCATCCATCCATCCATCCATATGTTTTGTCAAAATTACTGTCACCATGTTACTTTAATATTATTTTGTCTTGCCACGGCACTTTGCCATCATTATTGAAGTAGTGTGTGTAAAGGTCTCGCACTCTTTTTGCCTCTGTGGACGCATTTCTTGTGTGGCCTCTGGCGATAGCAGCAATGTTTGCTCCATCAGGACGAAGTCCGGTTTCCAAGATGTGCGTTTCTGGATCTTCAACATCGAGAGATCCTTGTGGAGTGTATTGCTGAGAAGTTTTGACTATCAGAAAATTGTGCAAAACACAGCATGCCATGACGACATCATCAATCTTCTCAGGACTGAGTTTTGCAAGCAATAAAAAAAAATTATCATTTTCCTTTCAGAACAGCGACAAATGCCTCTTCTGATGCCGATCCTAGTATTTGGGACGAGTGGTTGAAGGTTCACATTGAAATCTATAAGGTTAAGACTGAACTGGCCAAGGAAGAATTACAAAACTTGAGAAGTGATAACTATCGATGTTGATCTTACTTTCTGTTTTAATGCTTTTAGTGTAGAGCAGAAGAACAATTTAAGAAAGTAATCCAAATGACGGCTATAACAGAAGTCCATAATGACTGCCATTTTACTTGGCAGGCTGTGGCTAAGGAGCAAATTGTAAACACATCTTTGTTAAAATCATTTGTTTGGGTGTTGGAGTGATTGGATATACATTTTTTTTTTTTTTTTTTTTTTGGTCGCCTTTGTGATATTTCGAATTTGCGACAACTGGAGAAACTTTTCATTCCTTATGCTTTCGTTTTAGAATTGGCTTTGCAACTGCCAGGACTATTGTAAAGAAGACAATTACAGTCATTTGGGATAAGTTACAAGCGACTGAGATGCCTATTCCTGATGAGGAAGTGGACATCTACTGCTGAAAATTTTTTTGATGGCCAGGTGTAATTACCCTTTTTGTTTTGGGGCTATTGATGGCAGACAGTTAAGATTAAAGCACCGCCAAACTCTGGACCACTCAATTTTTCAACTACAAAGGCCATCACTCTATATTCCTTATGGCTATAGCAGATGCAGGTTGCAATTTCATAATAATGTAAATGGGAGCATGTAGCAGCAACAGCGACGGTGGTATTATTATTCCGTATTCAGCCATCTACAAGTTGTTCAAGTCAAATAAACTCAATATTCCAGAACCTACAATCCTGGCACCGATAAAATAGGGCCCTTCGTTTTTGTTGTAGATGGAGCACTGCCTTTTTTTCTCTAACATGGTGAGGCCGTTTCCAAGAAGAAAATTCAGATGAGAAAAGAATGTTTAATTACCGACTGTCAAGGGCAAGTTGGCAAGTAGAGTGTGCTTTTGGTATTCTGTACGAGCCATTTTGATTTAATCTTCCAATTAATAAAACTGAGTTTTATTTGCTATTATTTTCTTGATGCAGGGGAGAGTGGGGCTAGAAGTCACAGGGGCAAGAAGTCACAAAGCCCATAACCGAGAAGATAATAGTGTTAGCAAAAAAGCGAAACCATTTTCAGGTGTCTTTTGGCGAATGAAAACCATGCCTGCAAAGGGAGCTTACTCTTACATTTCGTTTGCTTACAAAAAGCACATGTTGAAATCAAGGCTCCTGAAAGTGGAAATTCCTTCTCATCAATTTTTGTAAGTATACATTTCTAAAGCATTTTTTCACCCCCCCCCCCCCCCCCCCATGGGGCAAGAAGTCACAACTAGACTTGTGTCAAAAAATTGTTTTCTATCAGTTTCCACTAAATGTTTGAAAAAATTGTACCTTTTCCAAATCTTTGTCGTTGGTATGAGCGTTATCATGTGCAGTTTGGTTGCAATCTGCTTAAATCAAAGGTATCAAATTATCAGTCAAAGTGATTTTGTGACTTCTAGCTCCACTCTCCCCTACATGTAAATTTCTACCCTGAAAATCCTCTGTGAGCCAAGTTTTGTTTTATTTCTATTCACAAACTTGAACTTTACTTGCTGTTGGAGAGTTTATTTCGTAAAATATGTCTGTGCCAACTACCTTGAGGCGTCTAAGTTACCGGCAGAAAAAAAAAAGAATATATGAACTCAAGGATTTTCAATGACATGAACCGTGGCTTTAACACCCCCCCCCCACCCCCCCCCCCCCAAAAAAAAAAAAAAAAAAAAAAAAAAGACCAATGTTCTCTCTGCTTGTCGTTTCTAAACGGAACTGAGTTGCAAAAAGAGAAACTGAAAACACCCTACACCATACATGTTGCTGAAAAGGTCAAAGTGTGGGAGCTGAAGAAGAGTTGCAAGGAATCAGCTCAACAGGAGAAAGATACACTTTGACCTGCAACAGATCATACACCTGCCCATATCCAAGGAGAATGCTCTCTTTTACAAGCGACGCATAGCTGACTTTAATCTCACATTTTGCAACATTGTGATGGATCTTGCGACTGTTTTTCATGACATAAAGGGGTGAGTAAACATGGCAGATCAGAAGTTTCCACAGCAGTTTACATGGCTCTGAATGCCCAAAAGCAAAAGGGAAAAAAAGGCTTACCTTTTTTCAGCTGGATGTGTGGTACAAAACAAAAACGGCATATTCCCTACCAATCTAGAGTAACTATCTTTCAGACACTTCAAGTCATTCCATGGTCAGAACGAAGGGGACTCTGTCCACAGCGTTATCACAACTGCAGTCAAACACGCAGGAGATGTGTTTGTACCGTGCCAGCTCATGTCCATCTTCAAACTCGCAAGAAGTAACATCCGTTTTCAGTCCACCAACTGCAGGGGGAGGACTTTTAGGACTCAAAAAAAAAAACTTTCCCAAGGATTAAAGGTACTTGGCATGAAAAGGGACAAAAGGTAATGAACCTGTCATCCGGATGAACATCATGGAGGTGAAAGCCACCAAAGATTATTTATCAACGAGTTTCTTTAAGACAAGCCAGTCTGTCACTCTGAAAGGTCAACAGGCTGACATTAAGAAGTTCCCCTGATGAGGCTGAGCAGTGGGCCTGTCAAGATTGCTCCTGCCAAATACGATGATCTCATCTCTTTGAGCATCGGGCCCACAGCCCTTGTGAGAGCAAGTGACCACAAAGTTTTCTACATGCCCTTGCCCCACTAGGCTATCTAGATCCAGACCCCCTGTTTTGGTTTACATTTTCATAATTAGTCACGTTTTTTGTTCAAGTAGTTACTCCACAATAGAGTGTACCTTTTTACATGACGAGTATGTGTAGCTGCCTGTATTCCTTAATAATTATTCTGCTGTTATTTCAAAAGATTAAGTTATTGTTTATCTGATTCCTACGTTCTTTTTCAATGCAGAGCACCGCTGTTTGTAATAGAACTTATAATTTTCACTTGCGTTTTCGACAACGAGGAAAACGTTGCATGATCACTATGTTCGTGGCCTTTTAACACATTAAATTATGAAAAGTCAATGAAAGACTTTAAAAACAATAAAATTAGTTACATAAATTATGTATATTGTTTTGCTTTGTTTTGGGCGTATTTAAGTTCAAAGGAAGAAAGTAAAATAAATAAAAAATAAAATCACACGTTAGGGCGCATCTGGCTATTTTTGAATCTTGGAAATTCTAAATGAGGAGTCCACTTTCCAAACCTGCTAAGTCAATTTTGGCACAAACTCAGTTATTTCCCGTTGCCCATTCTTTGGTTATCAATCTGGGTGCCATTCAATTATTTTGGCAATCAAAACCTGCAAAGTCATTGAAATTACCAATGAAAAATGGGAAACACCTTCAAAACATGCTAAGTCAAGAAGAAATTGACAATCAAAATCTATTAAGTCACAGTCAATGGTGTGAGGGCCCATTTCTTGCAGCAGCCAATGAAAACTGTCCTCCCTGTCTGGAAGCTTGATTTCATGATGGCTGACGAAGCAGACTCAAGCTACACTGAGATAGGAGAAAATGCCAACAAACCTTCTTGCAGAGGTTCCAAAAGAAAACAAAACCAAATTCAAAGGTTAGTATCACTATTCTAAATTTATTATGACAGTATTCTTGATTGATATTTAAAGAAAAAAAGCACAGATAAGCCCTTGAAGACCACTGCTAGCTTTGTCGATTCAGAACAATCACATTCAAAACCTGCTAAGTCATTGTGTACTTAGCTCGAGAGTTTTAACTTTAGAGCAATAAAAATGTCTTTACTAATCATTTTAGATCTACATTAGAACTAAATTAGCTGTGGATTAGATCTAAATCTACATTAAGGACTGCATTAGTTTTGGAATAGATCTAGATCTAGATCTAAAGAGCTCTATAGTTCTAGATCTAGATTTGAGGGCAGTGTAAACTGTTGTTTCGTTATACTATGCCTATAGATCTAGATCACCTAGATGTCAAGATCTAGATTCTCTAGATCTAGAGCGATCAACTAATTGAACATGAATGCATTTTACTTTAGTATAATTTAAAGCAAGATATTGAAGCACAGGTCATTGGTGGCCCAGTGCTGAACTAATTTGCCCTGAAATCTACAGTTCAATGTTTTTCTGCCAGTTCTACGGTACTTTGCTTTAACAATAGTGGCAAGGGCTGGTGATGCATTGGACTGTGCCAGCATCTGAAATTCACATAGATGCTTTTGAGTACCACCTAACAAACCTGCCTTGCCTATGATATGTTTTTTTCAACAATTAAAATGATACTGGGCAGTTTACGTTTTTGTAATCCTTTTTTGCATCTATTTTTGCTTTTCAGACACTCTCAGAAGCCATGTGTCCGTGCCCAATGCCATCACCCTCGTAACTCGCCTTTCCAGTGCAGTACTATACCAATGAGGGATCTTGAACGGTTTAATGCCAGTTTTTATAGTCACCCTGCAAAAATTGATCAAGACAACTGGATTGCTAAATTCATTAAAGTAAAACAGAAAAAAATGGTTCGTCATAGACCAAATAATGGGGCTCAAGCTCGCAGACAGCGCAACTGCTGTGAAACCTCCTTCTTCATGAGAACCCAAGCAGATCCGTTCGCTCGAGTCTGCAAGGACTTTTTCTTGAAAGCCTTGTCTGTAGGAAGGTGTAGGGTTGAAGGCATTGCCAAGAATTTCATGACCACTGGTATCCTGCGAGCTGAAACTAGAGGCGGTGATCGGAAGGGAGCCAAGTATGGTGGCAAAAGGAAGGCTGTTTCAGACTTTCTACAACACCTAAAGGGAAGAGAAAGCCATTATGGCAGGAACAAAACCACAAACCTTTATCTTCCACCATCAATCACATCAGTGAGGCAACTGTGGAACATGCTCTCTCAGTCTGCATCTCAGCCAGTCCAATATGAATTTTTTCGGCGAGTTTTCAAACACAAATTCCGCATAGGGTTTGGAAGCCCTGAAACGGATGCCTGTTTTCTACGTGAAAGAGTGAGAAACCAAATCAAAGCTGAAAGCGATCCACTGAAGAAACAGTCTCTCATGACTGAGCTGCGAATCCACAAGACAAGAGCAAATGTGTGGGCGACTGGGAAAACCCGGGACAAGTCGCACGGCTCATTTATGCGCTACAGCGGTTTGAAGTGAAATAACATTAAAAAAAAACTTTGGTATCGAATTTGAGATTTTATCTGATTTGTATTCATCATTCATTTCTCTTTCGTTTCCACTAAGCTTCATTGATGAACTCGGGATTAAAGTATTTTAATTTTAATTAAATCGGAGCTCACTTCGACTCAGTTTTGCGTGCCGAGATCGAACTCCGAGCACAACGGACTGTGCATTTTCTCCTGATGATGGTCAAAAATCAATCGCATTCCGACACTTGCGTTGTAATCGCTATGGTATCATGTAATGTATCAGAGGAAAGGTCTTTCTTTCTGGATAATCGTGAACGATACTGCGCATAAATACATTTCTTGCGAAAGGAGTGCGCAACCTGTTTGTACACTTGACCTGTGTCAGACCGCTGACCGAAAAAAGTCAACTTTTAGCCCCTTTTTTCGGCCTAAATTGACATAAAAAGCAACACTTTGTTTATTTATCGTAAAGAATATTTATTTTTAAACATAAAAATTAGTAGTTATGCTTTAGACTTTGCAAAAAAAAGTTTTAATATTGGACATTTCTAGCGTGCGGGAATTTCGTTTTCGGTTCCACAAGAAGCCAAGATGGCGAGCCGAAGTGATGCTGATGTTGCTCGATTGTTGAATCTAAACGCAGCGGATTCTGATGCTTTCTTTGAAATTGTAAATGGATATTTTGGACCAAGAAATGATCTTGATGTTGATGAATTCAGTGATGCTGATGAAAGTGACGAAGGTGAGATATTTTTTGTTCATTGAACAGTTTTTAAGCCTCACTGCCTTCTTCTTTTTCCCTTCCAAATCTGCATCTCCCTCGATGTAAACACAGGTCTAGATCTAGATTTAGATCTAGATCTATATTGTTTCCTTATTCTTTAGATTAACCCAAGATCTAGAGCTGAATCTTGATATGCCTAATATTAATTAAATAACTAGTCAGTTACAACATCTACGTCTAAATCTACCTTATTAGGGCCGCAAAGGCTTACACTACTACTACAACTAGATCTAGGTCGAGACAGTCAGTTGTTGTGCTACGAGCGACTGATACACTGATGTTATTCTAGTCTGTTGACTTGTGTCATTGTTTAATTGTTGATTGGTAAAATGAATTAGATCTAGATTTAGAATTAAGGCTCTCATGTTCAGAAAACCGTATCTTAGACTATGAAACTTGATGTAAACTGTTAAACGATCGCTTAATTTTGTCGTTTCAGACCTGGACAACTGTGATGGAAAGGTGCCTTCTTTGGACACCGACGAGCAGAACTCAAACACTGTTGTTAATGAGCCTGTAACAACTGACCTCGCCGAGGCAATCGTCCCCCCACTTCAACGTCCAAACAAACCAACTAAAACTGCCACAACTAAACCTGATCCTCCTCCAGCATCTTTCTGTATCTGCACTGACAATCCTTGTCACCTGAAATTTTCCCCTGAGGACATTGAACAGTGTCGACTTCAGTATTTGGCACTGACCACAGAGCAACGTGATATTGCTTTGCTGGCTAAAATTGAGGTCGGCATTCACATGGAAAGCCAGACGCGAAAGTACAAAAAAAAGTCAACAAATTATTCGCCAGGCTTCCAGGACAGATTATCAGCACCGGAGCATCAATGTCTGTCGGAAGTTTTTCCGTTATCTGCACTGTGTAGGCGACGACATGATCACAGACATGATCAAGCATTATAAGGAAAATGGTGTGGAGCCCCGAGTGCATGGCAATACCAAGAAGCTCCCCAAGAATGCCCTGGAGTATAAGGACACGAAAGCAGTTGTCGATTTCATCCTGAATTTTGCAACCCTTCATGCAATTCAACTGCCTGGCAGAACCCCAAAACACTGGGAAGTCTGATGTCCAGCTTCTGCCGACTGACATGAACAAAGCCACTGTCTACGCCCAATACAAAGCCTCAATGGATGCTGAACCTGCAGGCAAAACTGTCTCTCTTCGGACCTTAGCAGTGACTGTGCAAGCAGAGCCAAATTACTGCAACATGATCAATGAACCTCACATCATTACTAAGAAAGGCATGTCATTCTCAAAAAACCCAGTTTATGTTGAACAAAAAGTTGGAATCAGTGAGGCAAAGAGGGCAGACATGAAGAAGCTAATGCAAGAGCATGCTGGTGAGGGATGGGAGACAGATCAGCGGTTTGAATTTGTGGCCTCGGTGGTGTCAGGGAGAGTCAATCTTGCCCAGAAGAAGAGGAATCCTGCAGCTGCCTGGGAGAGGACCAACCTGCTGATAGACTTTAATGCTTTTTTTTTTTTTTTTTAAATTTTTTCTTTCTTTTTATTTTGCTAAGAGGCGATCCTACCTCTGAGGCCATGTCCCCATCTTTGCCCCAATAAAGTTATGGTTTTGAAAATATCATTGGTTTTCATAGCTGGAATGAGTTGATTTAAGTTTGGGAGTTGAAAAATCAGCCACAGTTGTTTAAAAAGCAAAGAAAGGCATTGCATCTCAACAAGCCTTGAGCTTACACTTTCAAAATCTGCTAAGTCCTTTGTTCACTTTCAGAACCTGCTAAGTCATAATTTTATATTCATGTACAAAAGTAAATATTCCAAAAATCAAAACTATTTTCTTGTTTTCTCTGTTCCATATAAACAGACTTTAAGAATATACAAAGAAATTATTTGTAGGTGAAGCCAAATAATCCAGAATAGAAATGTGCTTTTTTCTCTAAATGAACCATAGATGACTTAGCAGGTTTTGAAAATGGCCTCCTCAAATATTGGTCTATAATGTTAAGTTTAAGATGCTGCGAGCAATGCCCACTGGAAAATTGATCCCCAGTTGAACGCATTTCATAAACTCATTTGTCAACATTGAAAGAAAAACTGTTTAAAAAATATGTTCAAAACTTTAAACGCTCATTCATTGCCTCTTATGTTTTGAAAACCAATAGGAATGGCCGCCATACTAAAAGCCACATCAAGAGGAAAAATCCACACTTAATTCCAGCTTTCTTAAATCTGGAGAAAACAAAAGTGTTTGTCGCAATTTTTTTTTCTTTACAGATTAGAATCAAGCAAGATGTTTACATGGCACTGGGTAAAATGACCAGTGGAGGCATCTTTTCTGTTGATGGAAAGAGCTTACCCAAAAATCACGTTACACTTAGCGACGAAGCTGTAAAGGAGATTGAAGAACACACCAGAAGCTTTCCGATAGTACCCCCGCATTACTGTCGGCAGTCAAGTGACAAAATCTACCTCGAGACATTTTTAAACATCAGCATCATGTATCGTCTTTACGTGGAGTTACAGGGAAGTAAAGGCAAATCATGTGCTAAAATCCATAAATTTCATGACGTCTTCCTGAAAGAGTTCAACCTTGGCTTCTTTTCTCGAAGAAAGACCAATGTGATTTGTGTCCACCTTTCAGCGCCACACCTACTCAATTAGAAGAGCAGGTACAGGAGCATGAAGATCATCTAAAGAGAAAGGAGACAGCGCGTGATTATAAAGCTTCAATTAAGCAACAAGCGACGTCAGTTGTAGCTTTCTGTTTTGACCTACAGAAGGCTTTACCTTGTCCACGTGGTGAAACTTTTAGTTTTTTTAATATAAAGTTGTCAGTGTACAACTTAACATTTTACAACATGTCGTCCCAGGAAATGCCATGTTTCACGTGGCCAGAATACGTTTCTGCACGTGGATCAAACCGAATTGCTCCTTACTTGCAGCATTATATCCAAGTGCATGCTAATCAAGGCAAGGCTGCGTTTTGATTCATTTCAGACAACTGTGCTGGTCAAAACCACAACAGATTTGTGGCCGCAATGTTTTTGTATTGTATGAAAACAACGCAAACTGTGGATAAAATCGAGCGTGGATTTCTCAAAATCAGCCAAACATAAAATGAAAAGAATTCCAGTTTACACAAGAAGTCAGTGGGCCACTATTGCACAAGAAGCGTGAAAAAAAAACAAGCGCCCTTATTCAGTCAAGGAGATGACCGAAGAGGATTTCTTTGACTTTCAAACAAAGTAAAAAATCTTGACTATGAGAAGGCTGGCGAAAAAAGATAAATGGTCAAAAATCAGAGCCATAACTTTCAACCAGTCTTAAAGTGATGTCATGGTCATTCGATAAGATCAGCAGAGTCGACCTGATGAGACGGAAGAGGAAATCCTTTGCGCCAAGATTTGGTGGTTTTAAGTAACCCGGTCGGCGTCTCGGAGGACGAAAAAAAAGGATCTCATTTCATTTTGTTCTTCAAACTTGATTCTCCCTGCTCGAAATAAATTTTACCAGTGCCAACCAGTTTTGAAATAAAGTTTAAATTAACATTCATGTGTAATGACTTGTAAAAATTCACTTATCATAAAGAGGTATCTCGAATCTGAAAACAAATTCTTTTTCATATGCGCTTGATTCATTTTCTTTCTTGAAAATGTCTGTCTGTTCCCTCAAAGTACTCATAAGGTATTTCTGTGCTCTGAGTCTGAGTTGCTTTATATGCATCTTTTAATTCATTAATTCATAACAATAATTACTCTCTCTCTCTCTCTCTCTCTCTCTCTCTCTCTCTCTCTCTCTCTCTCTCTCTCTCTCTCTCTCTCTCTCTCTCTCTCTCTCTCTCTCTCTCTCAAAATCTTACATGTGACATTCTAATGTCGCATTCGCAATCTTGCATGTGTCATTCTAATGTTGCATTACCCAATATGAACTTCATTACCTGGTACATTGCAAATATGTTTGTTGTTTTTTTCGTCTAAGTTTGTACCACTACCAGCCATTTTAAGTTAATGCCTTCCAATCAATAAAACATAATTTTATTTGCTACTATTTTCTTCATTAAAATTTTCCCCCTCAGAATCCTCTGGGTGCCATTTTTTTTATGTTCACTTCACAAATTTGAACTTACTTGATGTTATTTTTCAAAGAATGTTCTGAAATGGCCTTGATCTTGTTAACTCAGGCTTTCCCAGACCTTGCTAAGTGGGAATTTTATAAAAGAATGTTCTGAATTAGCCTTGGTCTTCTTGACTAAGGCTTTACCAGAACTTAGAACGTCAGAATTTTACAAAAGAATGTTCTGAATTGGCCTTATCTTCTTGACTCAGGCTTTACCAGACCTTAGAAACTCAGAATTTTACAAAAGAATGTTCTGAATTGGTCTTATCTTCTTGATTAAGGCTTTACCAGGCCTTAGAAAGTCAGAATTTTTCAAAAGAATGTTCTGAATAGGCCCTGATCTTCTTGACTCAGGCTTTCCCAGACCTTAGAAAGTCAGAATTTTACAAAAGAATGTTCTGAATTGGCCTTATCTTCTTGAACTAGGCTTTACCAGACCTTACAAAGTCAGAATTTTACAAAAGAATGTTCTGAATTGGCCTTATCTTCTTGACTCAGGCTGTATCAGACCTTAGAAAGTCAGAATTTAAAAAAAGAATGTTCTGAATAGGCCCTTATCTTCTTGACTCAGGTTTTCCCAGACCTTGCACAGTGAGAATTTTACAAAAGAATGTTCTGAATTGGCCTTATCTTCTTGATTCAGGCTTTACCAGACCTTAGAAAATCAGAATTTTACAAAAGAATGTTCTGAATAGGCCCTTATCTTCTTGACTAAGGTTTTCCCCAGACCTTGCACAGTGAGAATTTTACAAAAGAATGTTCTGAATTGGCCTTATCTTCTTGACTCGGGCTGTATCAGACCTTACAAAACCAGAATTTAAAAAAAGAATGTTCTGAATAGGCCCTTATCTTCTTGACTCAGGTTTTCCCAGACCTTAGAAAGTCAGATTTTTACAAAAGAATGTTCTGAATAGGCCCTTATCTTTTTGACTCAGGCTTTACCAGACCTTAGAAAGTCAGAATTTTACAAAAGAATGTTCTGAATTGGCCGTTTCTTCTTGACTCAGGCTTTATCAGACCTTACAAAGTCAGGATTTCACAAAAGAATGTTCTGAATAGGCCATTATCTTCTTGACTCAGGTTTTCCCAGACCTTGCACAGTGAGAATTGTACAAAAGAATGTTCTGAATTGGCCTTATCTTCTTGATACAGGCTTTACCAGACCATAGAAAGTCAGAATTTTACAAAAAAAAAGTTCTGAAAAGGCCCTGATCTTCTTGACTCAGGCTTTACCAGACCTTGCAAGGTGAAAATTTTATAAAAGAGTGTTCTGAATTAGCGTTGATCTTCTTGACTTAGGCTTTACCAGACCATAGAAAGTCAGAATTTTACAAAACAAAATGTTCTGAAAAGGCCCTGATCTTCTCGACACAGGCTTTCCCAGACCTGTAAAAGTGAAAATTTTATAAAAGAGTGTTCTGAATTAGCCTTGATCTTCTTGATTCAGGCTTTTTCAGACCTTACAAAGTCAGAATTTCACAAAAGAATGTGCTGAACAGGCCCTTATCTTCTTGACTCAGGCTTTACCAGACCTTAGTAAGTCAGAATTTCACAAAAGAATGTTCTGAACAGGCCCTTATCTTCTTGACTCAGACTTTATCAGACCTTACAAAATCAGAATTTCACAAAAGAATGTTCTGAATAGGCTCTTATCTCCTTGAACTAGGCTTTACCAGACCTTACAAAGTCTGAATTTCACAAAAGAATGTTCTGAATATACCCTGATCTTGAGTCAGGCTTTCCCAGACCTTGCAAAGTGAGAATTTTATAAAGAGTGTTCTGAATAGGCCCTGATCTTCTTCACTCAGGATTTAGCAGACCGTAGAAAGTCAGAATTTTACAAAAAAAAATGTTCTGTACAGGCACTTATCTTCTTGACACAGGCTTTACCAGACCTTGCAAAGTGAAAATTTTATAAAAGAGTGTTCTGAATTAGCCTTGATCTTCTTGACTCAGGCTTTTCCAGACCTTACAAAGTCAGAATTTCACAAAAGAATGTTCTGAACAGGCCCTTATCTTCTTGACTCAGGCTTTACCAGACCTTAGTAAGTCAGAATTTTACAAAAGAATGTTCTGAATTGGTCTTATCTTCTTGATTAAGGCTTTACCAGACCTTGCAAAGTCAGAATTTCACAAAGAATGTTCTGAACAGGCCCTTATCTTCTTGACTCAGGCTTTACCAGACCTTGCAAAGTCAGAATTTCACAAAAGAATGTTTTGAATAGGCCCTGATCTTCTTGACTCAGGCTTTCCCAGACCTTGCAAAGTCAGAATTTCACAAAAGAATGTTCTGAATAGGCCCTCATCTTCTTGACTCAGGCTTTCCCAGACCTTGCAAAGTCAGAATTTCACAAAAGAATGTTCTGAATAGGCCCTCATCTTCTTGACTCAGGCTTTCCCAGACCTTGCAAAGTCAGAATTTCACAAAAGAATGTTCTGAATAGGCCCTGATCTTCTTGACTCAGGCTTTCCCAGACCTTGCAAAGTCAGAATTTCACAAAAGAATGTTCTGAATAGGCCCTGATCTTCTTGACTCAGGCTTTCCCAGACCTTGCAAAGTCAGAATTTTACAAAAGAATGATCTGAATTGGCCTTATCTTCTTGACTCAGGCTTTCCCAGACCTTGCAAAGTGAGAATTTTACAAAAGAATGTTCTGAATTGGCCTTATCTTCTCGACTCAGGCTTTCCCAGACCTTGCAAAGTGAGAATTTTATAAAAGAGTGTTCTGAATTAGCCTTGATCTTCTTGACTCTGGCTTTTCCAGACCTTACAAAGTTAGAAATTTATGATCAATGCACATTTGGACTATATATTAGTTGCATTCATGCTGTAGATGAAATTCCAATATGTTCAATTTTTTTGTGTTTCCAGGCCCGTTTGGTTGTTGAAAGCTGCAGAGAAGATGCCCCTCAAACATTTAAGTCCCACTTTTTTTTTTCCAAATGATCACCTAACTCACAGTATTCATCTCCTCTATTTTTTAAATACTACAATATATATCTCATTTATGTAAATATCATTTACTATATAGTGGATGAAATTTCAAAAAGTAATTCATACAATCATCCAATTGTGTTTATATTGATGTGGCCACTGCAATATTAATTAATTCTGTCTCTATGCAGCTCCACTTTAATATCAATGAGATCGATATCAAGAGAAGCAATGAAAGAATGTTCAGAATTTGGAATTCCAAATAAAACTGAAACATATTTTGTCTGGCCATTCATTAACAATTTCTCCTGCTTTTCAATCCCCCACACAAATGACTGCGATATTTTTGTATTTTTATCCTACATATTTTGTTATATACTTGTTTTATCAATCCATCGCTCCTGCGATCCATGCATTAGTGCATTAATTACTACTTATTTTCACACCATTTAGAACATGATGTTCACTATATTAACAAGAAAACTCTTAGCAGACTTTCTGTAAACTATAAAGAAAGTGCTACAGATCTACAAAACTCACGAAATGTGTCAAAACTGGAAAACTTGTCAAGCAAAATTGATGTGTTAGCAAGTTGTGCAAGGTTTGGAAACACACTTAGTTGACAATGAAACAGAACAATTGAAAATAAGCGCAACTTTGCGAACAAGACCCCTGGATCAGAACCTAACTCTAGACCTGACCGTGAGCTAGGACCAATGTTAATTGTGAAGAAAATGGAAATATAGCCATTTATGGACAGTGCAGCAAGAGAGGCAGTTTGAACAGTTACCACATTTGTTCATTCCTTAATATGCTCTTAATGCATTAAATGTAAATGAATCAATCACAGGAGTAAATCAGGAACACAAACACAAAAATTTATTAGTAATTGTTCATGAATCAAAACTCTGTCTTTGATAATGGTGCAGGGTGATGGGAACATTTGAATATCACTGGGACTATTCACAATCTTAGCAGCACAATTGAAGTGGTGGGGAAGAACACACTTAAAGACAACACCTTTAGAATCTTTTAACAGTTTGAAAACAATGGCAGTTCATTTTCATTATCTTCACTTCAGACCTCAGCGTCAGAGTCACAGCATTTCTCATGGCCCAGGTTACAACAACATGGTGTGTACAACCAGGGACAACCTTCAGACTTAGAAGTCGTTTCCGGGACGTGCTTAGCAACACATTCAATTAGAATGCACAGTCCCAAATCAACAGACGGTTCAGACAAGATGATGGAGAGCAGCAGTAGCTGAGTCAACAACCTAGATTTCAGTGTTAGTGGGTTATTGCGTGAACTTTAGTGTTGGCTTATGTTTCTAGTAGCAAATCTTAGGAAGAACATCGAAAACAAATCACTGATGTGATAATTGATCAGGTTTTGAAATGGATAGAGGTGTATAGATTCCTTTTAAAAACTTACTAAGTCCTTCTTACTGTAGTAATAAAACAGAGTCTTGCCTTTTAGATACTGAACTAAATACTTTTGAAAGCAGAGTGTATCGTGAAACTCAAATGCAGGTTCAAGGACTCTTTTCATCTGGTTGCAGATCTTATACTTTAAAGCTCATGTTGCGTCCCATCAAAATTTCTTAAGGAAGACATTGATGATGTGCTAAATATCATTGAACCAAAAAATTGTGTACTTACATGGAAACTGAAAGACGGCTTTTTCAATTTTTCTGTGAAAAAAATACTGAATTTGGGGGATTTCAACATATAAATACTTATTACAAATAGAACACTCTACCATTTGGGGCAAATTTTAACCCTTACGTATTCTGTGAAGTAATCAGGACTGTAGTACAATACCTGAAAACAATCAAGTGGCAGCATATGTGGATGACTTTTATTTCACTCATAAAGGGTTTTAGCGACTATAGTTGTGGCAAAGTGGACTCAGCCAGCGGTGCCTGCGAGTTGCGACTATAGATATCAACAGGCATACCCAACTCTTTTTTAACATTTGAACCTAAACTTACTGCTAAGAACTGAACAGTGGAGAGGCTGAGGCTTAGTTTGGTGGTTCATTGCGCCTGCTGGGTTGATTTTATCACGTTTTTACAATCTTGTCTGCAGTCTAGATTCTCTCTCAGCAGACAGGAAATTGTGAACAAAGATGGCTAATTTACAGCTAGGCAAGCTCGTGAAATGTTAGATGATTTTTGTGACAATATGAGTGGCGATGAGGAAGAAGTTTTACTAAATCTAGAAGATGTTCTTGAAGGTAATAATGCTCAAATATTAAGGACTGAAGAAATTTTTCAAGTATCTACCATATGAAAGAAGATGAGGGGGAAGGCTGGTTATGTGACGCAACAGCACCACTGCTTGAGCCTTTTGCAGGGAATGCTGAGTTAAAGTTTTATCTTGCAAATGATCCAAAACCATCAGAATTTTTTTAGTTTTTCATTTCTGATGATATTATTTATACATCACACAAAACTCAGAGTTATGTATAAGAATTCCAGAATAAAAGAACGGAAAGATGTAACTTTGGATGAAATAAACATTTTTCTTGCACTTATAATAAAAATGGTAGTTGTAAAGAAAGATGATCTTAGGAAATATTGGTCAACCGAATGCGAGGTCTCAACTCCTTATTTCTTAAAAAATATGAGTTTGAAAAGATTTGAGAGCATTTTGTGGAATTTTCACATCAATGGCAATAACAACATTGTCAAGACGATTCCATTCACACTTAAAGCAGAAGTTCTTAGATGCTTATTCACCCTCTCAAAATTGAGGCTTTGAAGAGGCAACATGTCCCTGCAGGGTAGGCTTAGGTTTAATGTTTATAACCCATTGAAATCAAAATTTACTAAGTAAGAGAAGCTTCTTCGCGATTAATGTTTACACAGGCTAGAGACCAGTGTGTAATGCTGAATATTCAGAGAGAGAATGTTACAAGAGGAAACACATCTTTTTTCGATGCAAATATTGCAAAGTGCCACTGTGCATAACTCACGGCGTACAATTTTCCCCAAGCATCAAGCTAGAATGGCCTTGCAACCCAATTAACTTAGGAGATTTGTCTAGCTACGGCCGACCTCACCTGCAGTAATCCATCAATGTCTTGGCAGGTGCTTGTAATGCGATACACCTGCACTGGACATGCCGGCTAATGCGATGGGAGGAATTGAAAACAAAACTAAAATTCTGTATGCTTTAAACCACACTGCACTCAAACTGCTCGGAGTATCACCAGCTTCCTGACATTTACTTTTAACTTCAGATCTTTATCAAAAAGACGGTGAATATTTGGTGTTTGTATGAAAATTCCTGTGAGTTTTATTAACAAGTGAAGATTGCTATCTAAAATTTGCGTTTATCAACACTAATTTGTATTTCTTTGTGTAATTACTGTATAACAAGTAGGACCATTATAATATGGTTTCGGTGTTAAATATGGTGTTTAATGTTGCTTTAATTCCTGAATCAAGTTTACTAAGTATGGAACATTCTTTGCAAGCGCACATGCTTTCTCTGAATGTACTATGCCGTATCTGTGGAAATATTTGTGTTTCAAAGAAGGAAAAAAAGAACTATAATCATGCTTGCAAATGTTCTTACTTTGCGGCAGACATTTGATTGATTTGCAGACCAGATATATCAAATGTAAAAGACGATATGTAAAATTCCTGTGTGTGAAATGTTTTGCGACAATATAAGCAATATGAAAAAATAGAAGTCTAACTTTTATTAAAAGGACAAAAGAAACTTTTTCAAAGCCATGGACATATGGTGTGAATTCAAGCCAACAAACTTGGATAGGTGCTAGCTGTGCAGCCACAGATAGAGCTTGACATGTGGATTTTTCAAGTCAGCTTGCGCAATACTAGAGCCAGCAGCAAGCACTTCACACACCAATCAGCCACTGCAGCCAGCCTAGTCCTCTCACGATTACCAAAACCACAGATAATGATATTATAGAAGAGACAGTGCACACAGAAATGAATAACTTAAACCAACCCGACTTCACTCAATTTGATACAGACCACACATCTCTTGATCATACAGATAGCGTAGCTTACACCTCTGTTAATACACCACAATATTAACAGACTAGTGACACAATTATTGACACTTCTATAATTCCTGTTGCAGAATCAACACGTATTTAACCCACACAACCACAAACACAGGACAGCTCAACATCCCTAATGATAATACATGACACAACATTTAGTCAATCACTTAGTCTTCCCAGTGACACCCCACTATCAGCACAAGAAGAACGCCTCTCAACACATTTAGTTAGGAGAAAACTTAATGCGGACTCTAAAAAACAAACCATCACTTGCAAAACAATGGGACAGCTTTTATCATTTCACAGAGTTGTAAAGCCTAGAAAAAAAAAATAAACAGACAAAACACCAACAAAAAGAAAGCAAGCTTCAATTTTACAAAAAGTCAGGAGACACATTGCAGGACCCTCATCTAGTTCAGCAGATTCACAGTTAGAGAGAGAATTAAAGAAAACACCCACAGAACGCAGGCAACAAATTGTAAAAAAGTCCTCTGTTAAACAAAAGATTTCGAGGCATCACAAACTTCACTTAAAGAGCAAATGGGCCTGAGCTGGAGGCAAGGTAGGAAACATGGAAGCTTATTAAAGAAATTAGGTATACAATTGGTAAATGAAAAGACTGTTAGGGAGCTTTCGAAAGAAAGTGTCAGACTATGTAAAGCTAGAGAAAAAGATTATTTGTTCAGTAGGAAATGAGCGAATACGAGGTGCAATATGGTAGGGCAGCAGATTTACCAAGATTTTTAGATAGATTGTTAGATTCATATGATGAGCAGAATTTGCTAACTTGGAATGAGGGCTCTATTCCTGAAGATGAAATTTGGATAAAAATTGGTGAGGATCATGGGAAACATTTGCTCAAAATCACTCTTCAAATTGCAAACACAGCCAAACCAAATGCAAGTCATAACAGTGTAGTGAAAGCCATAACAGCAGTTCAAGATACCCATGATAACATCATTAGGGTTTTAGAGGGCCGGTTAGGTAATGACCTAAGTGCACTCCAGTCCCATTGTTGGAGAGACAAGACCATGAAAGTCTTTCTCAATGAGTTTATGTGCAAGATGTATGGCCTCTTAGGCCAACAAACGCACATATCCATGATCCATACCTGTGGTCCTTGATGCCACGGCGAGACATGCACCAACCCAGTGATCAATGCCAGTCTGGATCATTGGAAACCTTGTCACTGACAATTCTGCCTTTCTTAGAGAAACAAGTGATAAAAGAGAAGTAGCCAAATTTCACAATGCTCTGCTTGCACCAATTTTAGAAATTGATTTAGAAACCGAGAGAGCCCTCCCTACCTCCACATATCACTAGGTGTTGTTTTAAAACATCATAAGCTGTTAGAGGATAGTACACATAGGTTAGACGTGGAAATAGTTGGTGAAAATGATGAGGTCCTTACACATTTTGGGAAAAGTGTTAAACAATACCGGGCTCAGTGATATCAGTATAAAGAACTGGAAGAAAAATTGCAATTTGAGGAGGGTTGTCTAGTATTTAGTGAAACAGAAAGGGATATAGAAAAACACTCACAAAACATACACAAGATAGAAAGCGTTCTTGATTTTCTATCACAAAGACCCCTCACACCGAGAACAGGCCCAATTGCTACTGCATTAGACACAGTTCTTAACAAACATAGAATTAATCCACAAGCATCTCACAGTAGATCATTCATAGGGAATCACTGTCACAAATATTTTCAACATAAAATTTACAAAGATCTCACGGAAATAATTGATAAACAAACACAAGCTCTCACAATCCACTCATCATTGATAAGCTGCAACCATTAAAGTGACATTTAACAACCTCAATTCAGTAAAGTACACAACATAAAATTTTTACAAGTTCCAAATTTATAAAACTGAGCATATTTTAGAAGCAGAACTTTTGGAAAATTGTTATTTTTTTTTAATACCTAAATTGCTTCATTTGAACAATATCTCCACTATGAAAGCAACGATTAATACTTTCAATTAGGCAGTCTGCAGCTGATGTTCTGTGAACTTTTGCTTTTTTTTCTTTCTTTCAGGGTTTCCTCCTAAAGACAGAAGAGGGAAGCACCTCAAAAGACCTCATCTAGTGAGTGATGAGCGCCGAGAAAAAATTCGCAATGTCTAAAATTACATCTTTTCATGGGCACCTCTTATTACAGTAGGCACAAGACCAGAAAATTATACCTACCTGCAGAACTTAACATAATGAAAATGTTTGCGCTTTACAAGCAGCAATATGCCGATGGTGTAAGTTATGACACATACCATCATATTTATAATGGCGATTTCAATATATCTCTTAGTTACCCAGAGCTGACACCTGCATAAGCTGTGATGAGTTTCTTGCACACTTAACAAAACTAAATAAAGAACTGGCTTAATCACCTGAAGACGCAAATCTCCGTCAGCGCAAGGCAGAATTAAAACGCCCAAAAAGAGCTGCATCAAAGAAACTCTGAAACATTCTATGAGAGGAAGAGAAATGCGTGGATGAAGGCGAAGACATCAGAAACAATAAGGGCAGTGGTTTTTGATTTTCAAAAAGAGCTTTACTGCCAGAACAAAACATGGAATGATGTTTACTATAACCCCAGCTGTTGGTGCATTCATTCAACATTCATGACCTTGGATCTGATTCTGTCGATTTCTATTGTTATGAGGAGACCATCTGCAAGAAAGGCAGTGATGCAGTTGCCAGTATGCTTTCCAAGCATGTCATGGAAGTTATGCCAGAAACAGTAAAGGAGTTTTTCAGTGACTCATGCTGTGTGTAGAATAAAAATTTAACCTTTTCAAATTTTTTGTACTTTTTTGTGCACTGTTTGAATAGATTTGAGCTCATCAAAGTCACATTCCCCGAACGGGGCATTCCTATATGGAATGTTATCGGGACTTTTCCATTTTAAATACAAAGAGGCTAGGAAATCTCGACCAAATATAAAAAATGTACAACATGCAGTCGTTCCAACCACCCTGGAGGCTGTGGGGTATATGCACTACACCAAATGATTGGAGACAAGAGAACAATTTCATCAATCCCCCATTGAGGCTACTAGACTGGCTCAACCAGTGTTTTTGACCCTTTGTCAGCGATACAAAGCGATCAACTGCAGTTTATGTGCTGTTGAAAAAAATTGCAGGCCGATCCTGGACTTAGGCTGCAGTTCACAACTTACTCATTTAGGTGCAAACTGCTGCAGTCGTGGGAGGACTTGACCCATATAAGAAGAGGTAGCTTGATAGGTTGAAATCAGAGCAAGTGGTCTTTGAAAGATTTTTATGCTCCTTATCAAAATCTGGATCAACCATTGAGCAATTGTTTTCACCTGTTTTAAGTTAATCTGGATTTATAATGGGTTACATTTTCTGTTGACATTACCTGTAATTGATTTTTGTCCAAACTAGTTCAAAATGTTTAATCCCTTGTGGATACAGAAGCAATCAGAATTACTTTACTTTAACCTAGGTTGCTCTTATTACAAATATATTATTCATATTTTTTCACTCAATTGTAATGAAGCCATTACAAATACAGTACACGGCGTCACATAATGCTCAGAAAGTCGTATATTAGTTGTGAGACGAGCTGCTCACTGGCTATCACTAACTTAGGCGAATCAGATATTGTTAGCGCACTGACCGGCCGAGGCCATCCATCAGCTGTCAAAGCCACCTGTCCTCTTTGCTCAAGCGTATCGCGCAGCGCTGCGCTGAATTCGCTGCAATAGTCAGAAAAATCTAAGAAATGTGTCTCTTTTAGCTCATTCTATCTCCAAAACTACTCGTAGTAGGAGTACCATTGTTGCACTCTTTGTTTTCTTCAGCATCTCATACAAAAGACGGTTATGATTTTGGAATTCTATACCAGTTCTTGTGAGTGTGATAAGGTGTAAATCTATGTGTTTCAACCATGATTTGTGTCTCTAATCATGACTAACTAAATTGAACTGATAATTTTAAACAATCAGTTCATTAAAATTTTTTCAAATCTACATTTTCTTAATCTTGAGAACTTCCAAGCGGTCTAAATTTCATCTGTTGCAAACGTTTTCATTCTATATATTTTTAAGTTGTTTTTTCTTTCTTTTCCCTTACAACTCAAAATTTATCCAGTAACTGTTAATTAACATGGGGCATTCCCCCTGATGGTCACATACGATGCATTAATGACTTATGTCGTATCTGTGCCACCCTTTGGCGTGTTTCGTGAAAAAAAAAAAAAAATGGTGACAGAACATTTAACTGTGACCAATTATCGGGAGAAATTCTGATCATTTTGGGCCTCAACGTAAGGCAAGAAACAGAGGACCGTTTTTCCAAGTTTCTTTGCCTGAAGTGCTTTAAAATGATCAAAGACATTATGCAGAGGCCCCTACCATTCCACGTTTCGCAGAATCATTCCTCTTTTTGAGAGTCCATTCCGCGATTCCGCCCGTTACGGTAAAATCCCGCTTTATTACTATTTTTGTCGGTATTCTAGGCTAAACGTATTTCAATCAATAGTTTCGATATAATAATGCACTTCGAGTACAAGACTGGACTGATCCATCGGCCTACTTCTCGTTAGCCTACTTGGAAAGTTGAGAGACCTTGACCTTGCATATATCAACTTCAGGGTCATCTCTCATTTACCCACCTCGCTTTGTTTTGCAAGGAGACACGCGGCCAGTTGATTTTCTCTTTCATGGGACTCAAGACCAATTACGCTTTCGCTTCGTGAAATTAATTCTCTCAAAGTCGATGTTTTATTTCTGATGGTGAATTTGGATCATTACTGTTTATTGTTTATAGGATTGCCCTCTAGGATGTGCCTAGACTATCCTAGAGAAATCCAGCTCAGATTACGTGTATTATTAAGTTCACTAGATCTCTAGATCTAGAATCTAGATCCGTGTCATGGCGGAGCTGGTGAAGAAGAAATTGTGCCTTGAGCAAAAGTTTAGGAGTGAGTATTCACAGTTATGGAGTTGCATTGTTCCTTCGAAATTGGGCAGCTCTCATGCTCGATGTACATTATGTGAGTGTGATTTCACAATTAAGTCAGGAGGCAAAATAGACATTGATAGACATGTAAAAACTAAAAAAACACACTGAATTTGATCGATTGAAAGCACAAACGAAACCAGTGACCTCATTCTTTGCACAATCCACAACCCCAATAGATCATAGTGTAATGTTGCAGAACTTTATTTCATGAAATTTGTGATTGAGCATAATTTACCGATTTCTGTTTTCGATCATGCTGGAGATCTATTTCGTGTTATGTTTCCAGACTCTCAAATCGCAAAAAAGTTTTCTTGTGGAAGTTCCAAGGTATCCCTGGCTTCATTCTCCTGAGATGAGCATGCTGAAGGCAGAATTTGGAAAGTATCAGATCCACCCAAAGGTTTCTGAGATAGCATCAAATACTATGAGTGTAGACAGGCAGTGGAATCCAACAGGGCAGTTGAAGAATTCTGATGGACATTTGTTGTTTCCAACCCTCACTGAAGTTATGAAAGGACTCTGCTGTTTGACAAATTTTAATGCTGAAGTGGAGCGTGTCTTTAGCTTAGTGCGTAAGAATCAAACAGAATATAGGCCTACGCTTGGCACAGAAACTGTATCTTCCTTAGTTGTACAGAAAGTGAATATGTTGTCAAGAGGAAGTATTTGCTACAAGCAAAATTTCGCCCTGCTCTTGTTAAGAAGGCTAAGAGTGCCTGCACTGAGAGCTTGAAATGTTATAAGCAATAACTTTGATATGGACTGTGTACATAGTGTAAATAGAAAAGCATCTTTCATTTTTCATTGTTGGATTTGGATTATATTATTAATTATGATTGTGTGACATCTGTAACAACTCTAATTTCATTGTTGGATTTGGATTATATTATTAATTATGATTGTGTGACATCTGTAACAACTCAAATGAAGGGATAAATATGTCTATCATACTCCTACAAGACTTTATTGAGAACGGTAAGTTGATTCCTCTTTTTTCATCAGAAATTCCTCTTTTTTGGTATTACAATTCCTCCTAATGACTTCTTTGGGTAGGGGCCTCTGATTATGAAGCACCACAGGGAAGTGACAATAGTTAAGGCAAAAACATTACTTGATAATAACAAAGACAAGTGGTGTTCATATTCAAATATAAACATTACTGCCTGTAAGGTATGTACACACAGACAGGCCTTTCTCTAGGATTTTTCAAGAAGAAAGAAACATTGCAAGATGCTGCTGCAATGTAAATGGAGACGACAGATGTTGCTAATCGCACAGATGCTGCAGACAAAAACGTTTTGAACCCTGAAGGCTCATGCCACACACCTACAAATCAGATAGATATCACACAGCCACTAGGTCACACCTCTAGCTCAGACATAAGGGGCAGTGTCACACCACAGATTCACGAAACAGATACAAGCATCACATTCCTTGATCACACAAACAGCTTTGCATGCACCAGTTCCAGCACTGACACCAACGTTTCACATCAGCCTCAACTTATTCCCGCTGCAGAATCTACACCAATTAACCCTAAGAAAACAGAGACACTAGACAAGTCAACATTACCTATGATTAAAAATGATACCACCTTTAGTGAAGTACTCAATCACTCCGAAGACACACCACTATCAAGGGCAGAAGAGCAGCTCAACACACATTTCATTAGTCGAAAATTTAGAGAAAACCCAAAGGAACAAACAATTTTGTGCAAGACAAAAGGACAACCAATAACACTTCAGAGAGTTGTAAGACCTAGAAAAGATACACAAACAGTTAGGACACCAACAAAGAGAAAGAGAACACACCTTTTACAAAAGTTTAGGACAACCGTAGCTGGGACATCAAGTAGCTCAACAGATACACAGTTAGCTTCAGAGTTAAAAAGAATTTCAGTAGAACGCAGAAGAAACATACAATGTAGTTACAAAAGCTACTCTCAGACTGAAGTTAAGCATTCCACGATACAATGCATTAGTGATCAAAGAGAAGTTGGGACTGAGTTAGCCACAGAATAGGAAACATGGTGGGTTTCTCAACAAAATGAGGGTACATGTAGAAAACGAAAAGTTAATTCGGGAGCTTTCAAGGGATTTAGTATCAAACTTTGTCAAGGTAGAGTACAGGACATTTTTGAAGGATGATATCACAGAACACCAGGTGCCTTATGATAGAATAGGGGAGTTACCCAGATTTGTAGATAGCTTGTTAGATGCATATGATAAAAAAAATTTGCTCACATGGCGGGATAGATCTATTCCAGAGGATGAAATATGGGTTAAAAATGGGGGGGATTATGGGAAAAATTCACTAAAATTTACTCTACAGATCGCAAACACAGCCAAACCAAACGCACAACACAATACAGTAGTGATAGCCATGGCAGAGGTGCGCGACACAAATGAGAACATGGTCAGGTTTTTAGAAGGAGAGTAAAGTAGCGACATCAAAGCACTTCAGTCCCATTCTTGGAGAAACAAAACAATTAAAATTTTCCTTAATGGTGACTACGAATTCTTGTGCAAAATCTATGGCCTCTCAGGTCCCCAGGGCACCTACCCGTGTCTTTGGTACCTTATGCCACAGAGAGATATGCACAAACCCGGTGATCAGTATCAATAAAGGTCACTGGAAACCATACTCGCTGACAACTCTAATTTCATTACAGATTCAAGTACAAAAAAAGAACTTGCCAAGTACCACTATGCTTTACATACACCATCTTAAACATTCAGTTAGACAGCATGAGCCCTCCCTATCTTCACATTCTACTCGGCATCGTTTTAAAACATCACAAACTGTTGGAAGACACTGTACACAAGTTAGACACACAAATAGCCAATCAAAAAAGTGAGTTTGACGCCTTTGGGTGAGAGTGTGAAAACATATGGATCCCACTGGCATCAGTTACAAGAACTCAAAAACGAACACTAAATCGAGGAGGGCTGTTTAGTATTTAGAGAGGGACAAAGACACAGAGACACAGACACTTGCAGACAATAGAAAACAGAGCAGCGCCTTTCTTCCCTTTCACACGCAGATCTCACACCAAGGTCAGGCCCAATAGCCTCTGCATTCGACGCAATACTCAACAAGCATACCACAGTAGATCTTTCGTAGGTAACCACTGTCACAAATATCTTTAAGAAAATGTGTACACAGAACTCACAGAGACAACTGTCAAACAAACACAAGCACTCACAAGAAACCCATTTCTCACAGACGAAGCTTGAAAAATTCAAATAACATTTAACGGACTCAACGAAGCCTTTTCCAAAGTTCACAATGTCATATCACACACGAAACGTATTGACCACAGCCTCCTTCCAGAAATAAAATCAGCAATAGAAAATTATATGACCATATACAGAAGAATGTTTCCCCACAAAATCATACCAAAACAGCATATCTTAGAACACCACTGCATCCCTCACATACAAAAACACAGACACGGACTTGGCCTCCTAGGGGAACAGGGAATGGAAAACAGTCACCAAATGACTGCAAACTTAGAACAACACAGGGCGCACGGGTTTACAGACAATATTAAAAAACTGCACCACATATTGGCAGCACACCTACTTCAAGTTGCACCTAGCCTTCAGGGATAAAATGACTGCACTTTTCAAATGTGATGCTATGTATTTATTCTGTGAACTTGTCATAAAAGAGAACGTCTGAATTGATTTTAGTTTCCTAATAGTTATAACTCTGTGATATCCTTCATGAAAATATTATTTTTTTATTAACTATAATATCAACTTAACAATGTGGTTTAGAGTTTTCACAATTTTCGCACTTAAATACAACTTGGACCAGCTATCACAGGAGTGGGCAACATACGGCCCCTGAAGGGATTTTGACTGGCCCGCCAACTGTATCCGACCATACACTGTAATGTGGCCCGTGGCTTTAGCTACGGGAAAGATTAAGATTAATAAAAAGCAATAATTAAATTATTAACGCAAGTTACACTTAACACAAGTCTGTGACTCATAAGTATACATGTGGCTGACACGCGTGTAGAGGCTAGTGTCAATCCTCACTGAAAGAATCAATTACCCAACTCTTGAGGAAGAATAGAATAGTCAACTTTGATTCTGCCCATCTCTATTGTAAACATCACCTACTACTGGGTAATAAAGTGACTGTTAGTTATCCTTACGCTGTTATCAGTGAGATTTAGATGTAGAATTTACATTTTACACAAATTGGATTTAATTTTAACCATGGAATTTTGCAAGAAACGTAAAGTTGACAGTGAACATCGAGCATTTAACAAAGATTGGATGCCGAAGTATTTCTTTACAGACATTGACAATAAAGGAGTATGTTTGCTGTGTAATCAAAGTGTCGCTGCGTTGAAAGAGTACAACATTAGTCGTCATTATGCGACAAAACATGGAAACTATGGCAATAATTTATCACAGGCGGAACGGCAAACTAGACCAACAGAAATGGATAGAAAAACTTGCAAGGCAGCAGAAAGTGTTAGTAAAAAGCACATTGGCCCAGAAATCCTCCACTCATGCTAGCTTTATGGTCGCATACCACATTGCTAAACACAGCAAACCATTCAGTGATGGTGAATTTATTAAAAAGTGCATGCTCGATGTAGCTGATCAAGTCTGTCCAGAAAAAAGACAAAAGTTTGAAGAAGTGAGTTTATCGAGAAGAACTCTGGCTCGCCGCATTGAAACAATTGGAGAAAACCTGACATCACAATTGAAAGGACTTGTACCTTCATTTCAACTGTTTTCACTGGCATTGGATGAAAGCGCTGACGTTGATGATACTGCACAGCTTCTCATCTTTGTACGGGGCATTTCAGAAAACTTAGAAATCACTGAAGAATTGCTGTCAATGGAATCAATGAAAGACACAACTACCAAGGGAGATATTTTTGAATGTGTGGAAAATGCATTTTGTACAATGGAATTACCATGGCAGAAAATGGTCAGTGTTACTACGGATGGTTGTCCATCATTGACAGGAAAGAATGTTGGTCTACTGAGGAGACTAAGTGACCGTGTTGCAGAAGTCGATTGCACCAGGAAATTAATATTTTTACATTGCTATAATGCACCAGGAGGTGTTGTGTAAAAATGTGCTTGACATGAGACATGTTGTGGATCCAGTTGTAAAGATTGTTAATTTCATTAGGGCGAGATGTCTAAATCACAGACAATATACCAAGCTTCTGGAAGATCGCGCCTCTGATCACAGTGGTGTTCCGTATCATACAGCTGTACGCTGGATGAGTGTAAGGAAAGTTCTGAGACGTGTCTGGGACCTAAAAACAGAAATCTTACTATTTTTGGAGATTAAAGGGAAAGATAAAGAATTTCCTAAACTCAAACAATCAGAATGGCTGTCAGATTTGGCATTTGCAGTCGATCTCTTTGAACATATGAATGAACTGAATACCAAACTTCAAGGGAAGGGCACTTTTGCTCATGAAAATACTCAATAGTGAAAGCATTCAGGGTAAAGCTAAAACTGTTTTCTCGCCAGCTCAGTCAGAATATCACAACATATTTTGCAACACTTGCAACTATGGCCCAGCCAATGATGCCAACTGATAAGTACACCAATATAATATCTGCACTGGATAATGAATTTGGTAGTCGTTTTGCGAACTTCCAAAAACTTGCTGATGAATTTGATATTCTATCGTCACCGTTTACAGCTGACTTTGAAAAAGCGCCAGATCTTGTACAACTGGAACTGATTGATCTGCAGTGTGACTCTACCCTGAAAGAGAAATTCCAGTCTGAAAGCATTGACAAATTTTATGCATCACTGAATGCATCCAAGTTTGTCAACCTGAGAAAGATGGCCATGAAACTAATCGTTCTGTTTGGGTCCACATACATTTGTGAACAAACATTTTCGATCATGAACATTAACAAGACCAAGCTGCATTCAAATCTAACTGATGTTCATCTGCAGTCTTTACTGAAAATTTCTACATCAAACATGCTGCCAGAACTCAAACAGCTTACTGACAAGTTTGAGCGGCCACAAATGTCTCATTGACTTCAGTAGCTATTGAAGTACAATCAGTACATTATGATAAAATAATAAATTTATTAAGTACTTTTTAATCTCTATTTGTTGTAAAGCTTAAAGTTTACAACTTTACATTAAACACGATTTATTACTTTATTTCTTGCATTAGTCACTTTTAGTGAATAAAATGTGATTAAGATATTGAATATTATTCATGTAAAAATCCGGCCCACCAATAACTTCATTTTCCTAAATCTGGCCCACCGACTGGAGAAGTTGCCCACCCTTGAGCTATCAGCTTGTCCACCATCTTGTCACTTAAGCTGTTTACTAATAGGGATATAGATGGTAAACCTTGGAGGGATGTTTTGGACAAACTAAAATCTTGCACAGTTTCAAATTTCGTGAGTAAAAAGAAGCATGTCTATTAATCATTGTTATCAAATTTGGAAGAAAAACAACGGTCCGATTTTTTATATGACTTTTTTAAAATATACATTTGATTTTATGAAAACGTTAATAAATTATGCCGGTTCACAGCTCTATTACATGGAGACTATAAAATCTAGCTTCTCCGTTCTTTTTTTCCTATCTTACAAGTCCTATGTAGCGTCCATAACGATTCTAGGAACTAATACGCATATTTTTGTGTTTCCTCTATGGGATACCAGATAACTTCATATTCTAAGAAAAAAACATGCATGCTTAGAGGCGAGCAGGCTACCTGTGCTAACCCTTTCCTGATCCCGGTCAGCCTGACTTGCGCGAGACCGGCCGCACTAATCTATAACAGCTCTAGTGCTACACCATGAGTAGGGTCTACATCGTAAATGTTAGATGTAGCCTAAAGGTCATTTAGTTTTAAGGTATGGTTATTGAATTATTGTCAGCATTTTATGCTAATGGAAAATTTTATTAAGTTGGGAGAAGGTTAGAATATCTCTCTATTTAGCCATTTGATTTTTCTTTATTTGTATTTTATGCAAATAAAGCAATTAAAAGACAAAGTGGAATGATTTAATTTTGTTATTATTGCTGTCATTCGGTGTGTCTGAACTACAAATTCTGTTGTGGCAGAACAGCAGTATGTTCTTCCACTTTACTTTGTTTTTGCCAATGTGAAGTTTTAAGATTTGATGATTATACTCCTTTAATTATGATGTATATGATGTCATTCTGTTGGATGAATGTGTGGTTGGCCAGGATATGCCATGAGTTTATTTATAGATTGGAGTAATCTGCCTTCGTGTGTTTTAATTCACAGTTTCAATTTGTGCCTTCGTTTTCGTTTTCCTATATAAGACAACTGGGTCAGTCTAAATACCAAAACACCAATATTGAGAATTCAAGGTAAGATGTTAGCCTTCTTTTAAACTGTCGCCAATAGCTTTTAGAGCAAATGTTTTGCCATATTTGAATGTCGGAACTGTTGTAAATGCGTATAAGGGGTCATTATTAGAGCTTCAGAAAGCCACGTGGGCTATTAGAGCAGTGCCGTGCGTCAGTCAAGGGGTTCAAGGAGGATGCCCAGGCGCTGTGAGTGGATGTTGCACTTTGGTACAGAGTTTTTATGCACATCATATGGGATGCGCAGAGTGGGGCGGGGTGGGAGAAAGGGTAGACAGGCCTAGAACTAAACTATATTTAGTAAAACTATTATGGAATCTATTACACGCCTCTGGTTTCATTTAGATGGCGACCACAAAAAAAAAGGGGTTAGCCTACCAAGCAACCAGTTCAGCCCAGCATGGACAGGTCCTGCTCTGTAAAAGGCTATGGAGACTGTATTGACTGGTGACATGATTCAAAGCAAAGCAGCCCAAGTATTTGGCATTTCAAGGTCCACACTATTGATATACTGTCAGGAATGAAGAAACTGGTTCCTGAATCACAAACTGTGCTCTCTAGAAAACTTAAAGAGATAGAGTCTTGCATTGTAGCCATGAGCAACGCAGGCTTTGGGTTAACAAAAGCCAAACTCTTCATATCCGTGACTAAATGTTCAGGCTGATCAAAAAATGCAATCCCAAGTGTGTCATCAGGAAGCCTCAGAAAGTTGGTAACATGCAAGCAGCCATCACTCCTAAGTAAATAGGGCCTACATGAAAAATTTTGTAAAGAAGACGAAGGAATTTGATGCTACAGTTCATCTTGAACCAGATCGCATATTTAATTGCTAAAAATCAGGTTTTGTGATTGATGCGACAGCCAACAAAATTTTGACCAATATTTTGTCGAAATGCGCATACCAGGTTGGAAGTGAAACACAAAATGAAAACTGCCCTGGTGTGTTTCAATGCGAATGATCACTTCATCAGTCCAATGCTAGTACACCTCGCACTCAGTTTAGAAACTTTCAACCAGAGGATGTCTTCAAAGAATCTTTCATTGCAAAGAGTGCATAACACAAGATCTTTTTAGTACATGGTTGAAAAAGAAATTTGTCTCGACACCCACCTGAAGAAACCAGCAATTCTGGTAGATGGCCATGTTAGCCCCAAGTTCACAAAAGCTACGAAGATCTTCAGAGAAAACAATATCATTCTTTACTGTGTTCTTGCGCACAAATGTAGACTTTGGATGTTGGAGTGTTTCATATAATGGAAATATAATACACCACTGAGGCGAACCAAGATGTCATGAAGAGGAGCTTTGCAGGAGTCTTCAGAAAAGCTTATGAGAGGACTGTGAATGCTCACTTGGCTCGCTCAGCCTTTCGCAAAGTGACATTTTTCCACCTGACCTCTCGAACGTGGACATGTCCAAGGTCGTGACCAACTCTGTACTTTCAAGTCCTATTGCAAGCTCACCACCACTTGGGCCTTCACCTCCCCAAACTGTGCAAGCAACCCTTCCTCCAGCAGAAACATCCCTTGAGTATGTAACATCCCCACCAGCAGCAATATCCTCTGAGAATGTGACACCCCACCAGCAGCAGCCTCTTCTGAGTTTGTAACACCCTCTGCAGTCGCAACATCCTCAGAGTATATAACTTTCAGGCAGTGTGCAGATATGATTTTTTTGTGTGGATGTTTGTCATGTGTATTTCTTAAATAGCACCTTTGTAAAAAAAAAAAAAAAAGGGTTTTGTCACATTATATTGATGACACAATTTCTTAAAATTTCAAATGCACACAACTTTTGTATAAATTTAGATAGACAAAAGAAAGGTAGCAAAATTCTCTTTACAACAAAGCCATTCTATTTTAAAAAAAAAAGAGACACATTTATAAGTCTTTTGTGGTTTTGAAATTTTAGCTTCGGGTATCTTGTACCATCTATTAGCCTGTTCCTGTACAATTGGATATTAAGTTTGTCCTTGAGAAAGTGTTAACATTAGAAGTTATAGCATTTATGGAGCTTCTCATATGCAATATATCCAAGTTTTGTGTTTATTAAAAGAATATAGCTAAGGTTTCATATACTTTTTGGAAAGCTGATTTATCTTAATTTGAATATAGAAATATTATTTCAGAAATTTTTACAAGGATTTTTTTACAAAGATTTCCTTAATCCGCACACTGCCAATGTTGTGAAATCTTCTTGCCTCTGTTAACCTGAAACTCCACAACGATATCCCAGAAACGTGGATTCTCTTCAGAGGTTTGCATCCTGTAGCTGCCATCGATTTCAGTGTCCTGCTGTACAGAAATGGGCTCCTCAAGGTACATCATAGTCTGTCCCCAATGGGTTGGTCTAAAAGAATAGAAAAACTTCACACTACAGCTTAGAATTTAAAAAAAGGCCAGAGCTGCCAACCTTTGACACACTAGTTTCAGTACTTCAAAAATGAAATTATTTTGACAGGCAGCTCTGCAAAGAGTTGTAACTTAGAAGTCAATCAGAAAATTTTGGCATTTTTTTAACTTTGCTTTTTGTTTACAACTTCAATGTAATTATTGTAACATATCACCCCTTTCAAGGTGTAAGCTAGAGAAATTCTTATGTTCTTTAAAGTAAATAGTAAAGATAATACTGTAGTAATTACTATAAATGCTACTCACAGAGCATAGGGTGAGGTGTCAATGATAACACCACCGGGAAAAGTGACAGTAAACCAGGTAGCAAAGCCATGCATCAGACTAGATCCATAGCATGTGAACTTAAAGTTTTCCTGTATTACACAAATATAAAGATGTTTTATAAATGGAGTTATTAAACAAAATCTATAATTCAAATTTATGAACAGCAACTGAAAATGACTGTGAGGGAAGAGAAAATATCGCCTGAAACAGCTGACATAAACTACTAAATGTAAAACAGAAGAAAAATTAATGAAGAAGTTAATCTTGTGTAAAATGTAAGATAAGCACAAACAACAAAATTTGGCTTCGCATAGATTTCAATTCTTGCGATTTTAATTTTCTGTAAAAGCATTATTCTGTTAGATTATTCCATGTCACACTGATAAGTAGAAACAGCAAAGCCTGAATTGCTTCCTGACTATGCTTGATGTGATGCATCAGATATCCGTTCCAAAGGACATGACAGTGACCAGACAGCTGATGAGAAGAGACTGGAGGCATTGATAATGCCCAGCCTTATCTCCCAGTCATCTTATCAAACTGTTTACCATTCGCCTTTTATCATCCTTTGCATTTTGATAAACATCTTTTTTCTAAATAGCCAAAAGCTGACAAACAAGATTTAAGTTACTAAGTTTGAGGTTAAATTGTGCTATATATATTTGAACTCAAAACAATAAAATCCATTTCAACTCTCAAAGACACTTTGACATTTAACATTATAATTGCTTCATGCCTTTTTTACACAAGGCAAAAATTTTATGATATAAAAAAAAAGCTAAACCATGAAATCTCAGTTACAGACTTAGTTTTATTTTCAAATTCATGAATAAAAGCAAACTATACATCCTACTTTGAGAGGAATCCCTATGTCTCCAGGTAACTGGAGATCTTTTTGTCTAATACACCAATACAATAAAGCAGCATCAGATTAAGATTTGGTCAACCTAATGACAACTGCTAAGGCAAGCTCAAGCATGGCCACTCTCAAAACAGAAGTAAAGACTAAAAAAGAAAAAGAAATAAGAAAAAAAAAAAAAAAGAAAAAGAAAAGAAGGACCATTGTGCTTAGCCTTGCAAAGTCATTGTACCCTTAATCATGCTCATCATGTGCTGCATTCTGGTCTAAAAAAGAGTAAAATCCACATGGAAGTGTAAATGATGCTCCACCAGACCATTCTAGAATGATGAGGCTGGCTGCTCAGATTGAAAACTACTTAACAATCATAGCCACCTGACAAACAGGGGCTTTAGTGCAAAAGTTGGCATCATAGCAGACCTTGAATAAAAATGTTAAAATAAGAACATGAAACATTGGTTTCTCATTATCATGTATTAAATTAAGATGAGAAAAGGACAAAGTTCATCTCAGTATAAATAAAACAAATATTTACACTCGTTGCCGTAATTGTTTGAGCATCTAAAATCTTCACCTGAACTTGCTGAGCATCATGTACAGTCATTGTTTTAAGATCAAAATGACACAGGCAACATGCATTGGCCAAAACAGACTCCATATCCAGGTGCAAGCTGTCTGCTCGAGCTGAAGCATTAAATGAAAGTGGGGATGGGGATGATGCATAGCTTAAAAAATGCATGAGTGAAGTTGCCTTAATATCTGAAAGCTAAATTTGCTCTATTCCTTGCAATTAAATAGTATATCTCTTTGCTGAGAGACTCAAAAGTTGGAGTGATTTCTAGAAAAGAAGAATATCAGAAAAGAAGTTGATGTTACATGGGATTAATTTTTTTAAGAATAGATAAGAATCAAATTGTGATCTGACATGCAAAATTAGATGTCTGGGGTTAGAACTAGATAAATACTGTCTTAACTTCAGAAGCTAAGTCATTTTAAGCACAGTGAATGAAAATATTTGGAGTGCTTAATACTTCATTTGCTATAAAGTATTTGTTTCACTTTTTCCCTTTACCAGTTAATGCTTGTTTAGTAAGAGGTTCCAAACTGGCCATAGACACACCATAAAGATCTTTCATTTGCTTCCAACTGTTCAATCTGGCCACAAAAAAAAGTTAACATTTGAAGATCACCATTTCAAATTTTACCATCCAACTAGGGTCATGCAATATCTTGTTAAACTTAAATGGGTATTTTTGGAAGTCATGAAAGTATCTGAAACAAAAAACCATTGCAATACGATACAAATTTTCAATGTCTTCCAATACCCAAGAATGTAAAGATTAAGCTCAATTATTTGGTCCTTAAAACACCTATTTTAACTAAAATAGAAATAACACTGATTTTAGCATAATACCTTTCGTGAATAGCTTCATCATTTATTGGGGCTAAAAAGAGGGATGCCTTGCATGGGTACATTTCTCCACTCTGCAAAAGAATTTTTTTAAATGTTAAATCATGCAACACCAAAACACATAAGAGTGCCGCAACATTTTGACAACTTAAACTGGTATAGCAGTCAAGCAAACATGAGCAGTTGCCTAAGAAATTCAGCACCACTCAGTAAGGATATATGAAAATTCTAGTTCAGATAAAACAAAAAAAGGAAGTATATTGGGTAAAAAAACCCTTACATAATATCAGCAAACAAAAGCACAGACTTTGCATTATGTCTAATATCCATGAAAAGATTTTTTTGCTGATGATATGCTGGGATGGGTAAGTGTAGAACTGCTGTTTTGCGACTCTCCGATATATGAATGGTGGAAAAGTATTTTCTCTCATAGTAGAAATATTTTGTCCTGGGTTGATTGCAATTTACTAGTAGGTTTCAGGCGCTTCTGAGATTAAGCTGTTAGAATTTTAGCAAATTCTGTAAGAGAGTGGCTTCAGAACTCAACATTTTAGATGCTGCCTTTTGTATTGTGCAAAGCAAACTTTGAAAGCTGACCAGTGAAAATAATTTACATGTACAGCATATGTATATGGGTATGGCTTAAGTGTCTGTGTGTAGAGAATCGTGTTGCTGTGTGATCACTTCTAGGTATGGTATGTGTTGGGGGTATGTTACTTCTGAATTTGATGCTGCAGTGAAATGCTTTGGAATGCTGGGTAAATGTCTTAATTCACTGAATTATTTCCCTTTACGTTACATGGGATCTACGATTTTCTCGTGGAGACGATCTTGCCCTCTATTGTGTCAATTGCTAAAGTGAATACCCTGTAATCAAGCATAGCATCTTAATTTTGAATTTGTGAAGAAGGGAGTGGAAAAGAGCCGATACTTTTTATTTTTACAAATTTTTTTCACGAGGTCACTTTTGCGAGGCACAGTCACACTAGATCTAGATCTAGTAAACTTTCACATGCAGGCAAATTACGTAGGGGATTAATTTTTTTTCAGCTATATAAAAAATTTCTATATTTAAAAAATCGTAAAAAAAAAAAAAGCATTTAAGAGAGTGGCTTCAGAAGAACTCAACATTTTCAAATTTGTTTTATTTTAAATGTTTATTTTGTTTAAAATTTGCGTGACCAAATTTCATGTAAATTGATTAAGTAGGAATGTCATGGTAATTTCTTTTTAAACCTGCCCTGAAATGCTGGCGCTTGAAAACCTAACAACAGCTCTGGATTGAGTGAGTTAAGCCTAGATGGTGGTGCATTTATTATGAATTCATCTAGAGACTAATTTGCTTTTTTCTGGAACGACACTTAGCAATACTGTAATAATAAATCCTAAGCAGATTTTGACACATTTGTCTGCCAAACGGGCACAAATGGTTGTGCCATGTGCTGTACAGGTATGAGAAGAGTTAAATTGAGGATGTAACATTGCATTTGAGAAGATCCCTCCCTCCCTCCCTCCCTCTCTCTCTCTCTCTCTCTCTCTCTCTCTCTCTCTCTCTCTCTCTCTCTCTCTCTCTCTCTCTCTCTCTCTCTATATATATATATATATATATATATATATAGCAAAATATAACAAGTATTGCTAGCTTAATTGTGTAAAGTAATGTACAAAGCGCAGGCATCTATTGTACGTCGGACAGTGTCCGGGGAAGAGGGCCCATCTTGTTAATGTCATGATTTGAAGAAAAAATTGATATTATCATGCAGATGGTGGATCCCTAAAAACAAGAATCTTGATGAGATGATTATTCCTACTGATTTAGTGAGACATTCTGGGTTACCTTCTTGATGATTCGAGGGGAAACATAACTTCCAAACAGCAATGAACACACATAGAGCTTTGACTACTTTTTTGTTTACTTCTCTCAATGTTACCTTTCTGTGCTGTATCTCTTATAATTTATTTAGTCTATTGACCAGATTAAAGACAAGCTTCTTACATTTATTAATATGATTGGTCTAATTTTTTTTGCTTTCATGAAGTGTGGATCAGACAGTAAAGAAGATAAATTAGACAGAACCAATTGCATTTACTCTAGATACATCTCCATTCACACAAGAAGAAAAGCACCTGAGGTGCTATATTGAGCCCTTCTCTTGGACTACACAGAAATGAAATGAAATGGTGTTACAAGAAGCAACCATTTTTGCCCATGTGATGAGAAGAGAGATACTAGACATCTTGTGACAACTGGAGTGATCAAAAGAGAGCTCAGAAGGAGAAAACAGCAAGAAAAGATGTTGGGTGGACTAACAAAGTGGCTAAATGTAGGACGGGTAACAGATGCACTAAAAATGATGGATAGAGATGCTTAAAGGGTCCTGATTGTCTACGTTAAAGTGCAAGGCACCTGATTGATAGATTAAAATAAATAAAAGTTTTCTGACTCACAGGCTTTAAGTAATGGTCCCTTGCCCACAGAACTGATTGCAGCATTGATTCATACAGCAAACTGTAGCCCTGGTGAAAGACAGTAGATTGAATCAAAGCATGTAGGGAAAACATCCTTTAAACATCAAACTTGAAACAAAAAGTACCTTTTAAAGTTTTTGTATACGGTAGATGCACAACATGAGCTTTTTTTCAGACTTTATGAAAATTTAAACTTCCAAAATGCTGATAAAACTTAAATGTAAACTTCCAAAATGTATGGCCAAGTTTTACTTCTTAGGAGGAAAATGAAAATAAGAAAAAATCGTACAAAGTCTTTTATTGCAGAGCTGCCAACCCAGCCAGCCGATAAAGTGTACAATAGTACAGAAAAAAGTGTAAGATTGTTCTACAAAGAGTAAAGGTGACAGTATGCAGGCCTAGGGCCTTTATAAGTCCATAAAGTACCTAGATGGTAAATATGAAGTACAGTACCTACAAAAACTTCTCACGTTAATAAAACTGACATTTAGAACATTGTTGCTGAACCCTTTCTTCTAGGCAAGAGATGCTGCTATAGCAGATTTTGCATTTTTGATGAGAGATTTTTTGCCTTTTTCTAGGGTAATTCTCCCCCCTTCCATCTAAAATAGTGATTACTAATTCAGAGAATCAGAAAAATCTTCATCTCAATCCTGCACAGCATCCTACTGATCTAGGATGATCTCACATCATGAGAAATTTGCATCTATAAATTAACTATCCCTGTGTCTTCAGTTGATAAAAACTTATCTTTTACTAGATTTATCAAGTATTTATTAGAAAGCAGTGTTTCAGTCTTGAATCTTCACACACTCTGATTCATAAAAAGTCAAAGAAGCCTTGATGATATTCGAGCTAGGCATACTTAAGTTCAAATCCAATGATCTATTTGCCCAAATATCCCATGAAAGAGATGACTGGCAAATTATAATACTTTACCTTAACCTACCCTAGGGGATGCCAATTATAACTTCAACAAATAGCATTTTAGCAGTATTGTTCTCTAAGAAAGCGGACAAAATTATGACCCTGCCAAAGTTAGAGCACACAACCTTAATCTTGGACAGCTGAGACCTAGAGAATTTATGAAAACTTTCCCAAATAATAACTAGAAGAATCAAACAATGAAATTCAAGTATTTATTTTGCTCTTGGACTAAATATAGCATATGATACCATTTGTAGAACTAGTCTGTGTTTGATCTACTTTCTAAGTAAGGTCATTATGTGAATTTCAATGTCTTGAGGTCTAAAAATTAAGTTCTCCTGACAGTGTGTATGGGAAGAAAAAAAAAGAGAATAAACTTGTTAAGACAGGGAGAAATTAATACAATTCAGAAAAGTGGCATAAATTCTTTCAAACCACAACAATGCCTACAAATATACTATTTTGGCAAAAGGTTGGTGGCTCTGCCATTGATAGAATTTAGAATTAAGATTACTCCTTCCTTTTGAAATTAAAGAAGAAAAACTTACCATCCACTCACTCACTATGGCATCCACTTCGATAGGGATGGAAGTGTCCTGAAACAAACAAAACTATTATTCAATTAAAGATCATTTTCTTACTCATGACAATAGCCTAAAAATAGTTAAAGCCTCTAACAAATATTTATTATAATGATCTAATTATTCACTTCAAGACAAGCAGCTTTTTTTCACTAAAAAAATTGAAAAGGTTCATTTTTTCATACTTTCTTCCACCTTGAGGCACTCCCTAGTTAATCCAATATGATTCCCATTCATACTAGGATAGGTGTAAAAAAACTAAGTGCTTTTACCAAGTTTAGGTTCAACACCATGTTTGGAACCTGAGACCTCCTGAAAAAACTAGGGTATTCATGAAACTAATCTTAAGTAATAAAATTTTAAAAATCACCTCAATTTTGCTTTGTATCACTGAAATTGATTCAGCATTTCCATTTTCTGAGCATATTTGCTTTGCAAAGTGAGCAATCCTTGTGGGTTCAACAGCAAACACTGCAAATCACATTAAACATATGAATTGGTGAAAACATAATTAAAATAATCATCATGATAGTTTAGGCATTCCAAACAATTCAGATTTATCATCCTAAGTTTAGCCTCACAACTGCCAGCCACAGGAATTTTGTAAATTTAGTGAAATATAAGGGTTTCAATCAATGCCCCACATCTACTCTAATTCTATAAAGGATTTCCAAATCTATCTTGATAATCGCCTAGACTTAGATAATATGTACCAGGACAAAAAGAAAAGTTTCAATCGTAGATATAAGATGAAGAGATAAGAATAATCCTTTGTTTTTTCACTTTTTGTTTTTCTTTCAAATTTTACATGTGTTCGTCGATCAAATTCAATCTTATGAATAAAAATTTCCGTTAAGAACAAAGGGCAGGATTTACAGAGGATCAAAGGACTTTTTAAAATACATTGAATATCCTAAATTTACAGAAAATTTTATCCCTGTACATGATAACATAACAAAATATTGGGGAAAAGTTTAAATTTTGTACAAACTATATTAACCAGTTCCAAATTTAAGTATCTTCTAGGTTAAATCGTTTTTAGCTGTTTGACTCCTGGATTTGTTCATATCATTCCAAAGCTAAGGAAGCAAAATTTTAGTTCAACTGTCTAATATGAGTTACAGATTCTACAATCTCTACTTGAAATAAATTTTTATGCATTTGATCTCCAATCCTTTATATGGATTTCTGGCCTTCTTAAAACATAACCAATCTATACTTCTATGATTTTTTTTATTTCCATCAAGATTCTGACAAAATTTATTTTTTAAAGAAAGCTTTAATGATTTGTAAAATTTAAAGCTCATAAAATCCTTTTAAGCTTTTCCCTGCTTTGCCTGAAACTTATTTGGACCTGTTTAAGTCCTTTGTGAAATTTATCTTGTCATCGATTTACAATATATCATTGATTAAATGGAATCATACAAAATAATTTTTGGCCAGCAACATTTTAGAAGCTACATTGCATATTTCTAAGAGTTTTACAATATTTCATTGATTAAATAGAATCATACAAAATATTTTTGGACCAGTAACATTTTAGAAGCTGCACCTCTTGCACATTTCTAAAAGTTTCATCCCATATGTTGAAAATTTTGCAGCCAAATTGTAAGTAAATTTAGAACTAGTGATTGACTTGAGGCACAGAGGTAAATATCAGAAAGCAGGCACTGAAAGTTTGAAAAAAATTACCATACTAATTCCCTGACAGGCTTACCCTTAGAAGCTCCAGCCTGAACAGCAAACTGACTGAGGATTCCTGTACCTGCTCCAACATCAAGTACAGTTGCACCTTTTAAATTGCACTTGTTTTGAAGCAAAGCATGTCTGGATGAAAAAAAAAAGTATTGAATCAATTTCATTTTTCAAAGGTATCCTTTTCTTTTTTCTTTATATCAACATGATGTTTTATGATAAGTACAACTAAAATGATTGATACTACATTCAGAAAGATTCAGGACTCAGTTTCTATTACATGAATTTCATAATTTTAATAATATGTTAGGAGGGGAAAATTACATAATTGAGTATGAAAAAGTAAGAATAAAAACCTTATAAGAAAAAATTTTTATCTAGTTTTACAACAAAGTCTTAAAACCAAAGCTTACCTATATGCTAGAGTTCTGACTTTGTCACTCAGCATTTGCTCATGAATTCTAATGTCAGCGTAACACCTGGAAAAAAATCAGTGATTGATAAAAAAATTTTCAGTATATCTCCAATTTCATTTATCTGCATATTTATAAGTTTTTCGGCATCATGTCATATAGAAATAACAAAATAAGGTACAAGAATCAAATAACTAACCACTTGTGCATTATTCACAATTACTTTCACTATGCAAAATTTTGTTTTTCTCCATTGGGCAAATTTGGTACATATTAAACTAGTTTTCATAAATATTGCCACATTAAATTGAGTTCAAGAAAGTATTTTAAAGATTTCCAGAATCAAAAGAAAATTATTATCAGACAGAAACAGAAAAAAAACCATTAAAAAAAGGAATAGACGTACCGAAAATAATCTTCATCGATGTGATCAATATTTATCGTTTGCTGAAGCCTTGGTTTCACTGTGGATAAATCAAATTTTGTTCTTTTACAAAATATTGATATTTCATATCTTTTTTGAGAAATCTAGTCAAATTGCTGCTACTTCACAAAATTGGGTATTACTGTTAGTCTCAGAGTACAAAACTTAATCTGAGGAACCCAAATCCAAAAACAGCCTTTAAAGCTATCAAATATATCTCTATCCAAAGAGAATAGACATTTATGTTTGCTGGTGGCATTAAAAAAAAATCAATGACTGCTGCATTCTTTATTGCTTGCAAAAACAAATAGCACAAAATATGATACTTTAGGCTTCCTTATCATAAAAGTAGATGAACCAAACTCCCTTTGGAATTAAAATACTGTAAAAATATTTATGTTGGTGCGTATATGAATGATGTTCAAATATATGCACTAACATCAAATACTTGTGATGATGACATAGAAAAGTTTCATGATGATCTAGAGCAAGCAAAGGCGCTATGCAGTTAGTAGGACCCTCTTATCATAATGGGAAATTTTAATGTAAAAGTAGGAGAACGGAGAGAAGAAAATGTGGTAGGACCCCGTGGACTGGGTATCAGAAACATGCGAGGCAGAAAAACTAGTTGAATGGTGTCAAACTAACAATCTTATAATGGGAAACACATGGTTTCAGCAAACAACAAGAAGGAAAGGAACATAAAAGCTCAGGAGATGGAAGGAGAAACTAGATCGATTTAGAAAATTCAGAAATGTGCTTTTCACAGCAAAAAACCTAACTAAGGGCAGACTATGAGATAATCTTACAACTAACATAATTTAGATGGAAAAGATTTATGAGTAATCAAAAACATGTACTAATAAGACAGCCGCAATGCAAGATGATGTTGAAAACAGCTAAATAACAAAAAATAAAGCCTGGTGTCAGACAAGGATGTCTTCTTTCCCCAGACTTTCTCTTTAGAGTGCAATAATTAAGAGAAACCTAGAAGGATATGCAATAATTACATTAGTAGGGCACATCGTAGACAATTTGGGGTACACTGATGACACTGTATTAATTGTAGGAACTAAAGAAGACTTGAACAAATTGAAAAACCTGAAGAAGAAAGCAGAAAGAAAGGGTTGGAATTGAACGGCAGAAGTAAAATGATTGTTAGTCAAAACAATGAGTGTCCACAGATCAACATCCTTATCAACCAGAATAAACTCAAGCCAAAGGATCAACCCAAATACTCCGGTATTTTAATATCAGGCAATTGAATACAATAAAAATGAAATTGCATCAAGAATAGCAAAACAAAAAAAAGAGTTTCCAAAGATTGAAATCTGCACTAAAAAATAAATACATCTCCATCCACACAAGAAGAGCCCTAGAGTGCTATATTGAGCCCGTCCTAATGTATGATGGCAAGCGTGGCCAATTTCAAAATGGCTTAAAAAAAAAAATTAAAAAACTGGAGGCAACGGAATTGTGGTTCCTCTGAAGAATGCTACTACGAATCTCATGGACTGCACAGATTTGAAGAAGAAGCTGAAACAACACTATCACTCATAGATAGAATAGGTAAATGCCAGGCAAAGTATTGTGGCTGTGTGATGAGAAGAGAGAAATTAGAAACATGTTGCGAAATCTGGAATATGAGAAGGTAAATGCAGCAGGGGAAAACAGCAAGAAAAGATATTGGATGGACTAACAAAATGGCTAAATGTGGGACGAATGACAGATACATTAAAAATGAAAAGGGATAGAGATGTCGAGGACATCATGATCAACTGCGCTAAAGAACAAAGCATCTGACTGAAAAGTATGAATGAAATGTACACAGTAATATCACATCTTTCCTCACATCAATTTTAAATCCTTCACTAGTACCGGTATATGAACAAAAAATGTAAATATTGATAACATTTAAAAAATAAAGAGTTTTTGCCTCAATTTCATTTTAATTACAAGAATTGTACGCATGATTAAAACCTTTCACTGCCATATGTTTTTTCCTCTAAAGTATACCCTTATGAAAATACAAGAGTGGCTATATTCATTACAACACATTCATTGATAACATATATGTTTCAGGACTTTTGTTTATGGTTTATATAAAGCTATGGTTATCATGATGTACAGGATATGCACACACAGGAGCCAGTAACAACTTCAGAGCATTCATAAGGTTACATACAGTGGATTAAAAGGCTGTTATTACAAAGAGTTAAAATCAAATTAATTGACCAATATTGACTATTAAATTGATGAAACATCAATCAACATACATGGAATCTGTTAATGTATGTATACCTACCTATACCCCAATCACAAGAGCAGCCATTCCTGGTTTTTGTGGAATCAGAATCTCTCCCCAATTCACCTGATGCACTGAAATTGCAAGTTTATAGAGTGAAGCTAACATTCTTGTCCATAAAATCTCTAGCTCACTGTGGTTCGCAAAATGTATATATTGAATGCAATCAAAGCGACCATTTGTGTTTGTAACTGTAAAAGCCAGGAATCTGGGACGAAAATAAAACAAAAACTTTCAAAGTTTCCAACAGATGTATACCCTCATTTTTTTTTTCTGTCACTTATCAAAGTTTTTATATGGAGAACAAATATTTTGTTTCATTCTTTTCCATTTAAGCCCTTCCTCTCAAAATTTTTTTATGTAAAATCCAAAAGTTTCAATACTAAAAAATTACTTTTATCTAAAATTATATACAAAAAAGTAAAACAACAACAAAAAAACCCCCCACAAATACAGAACACACTTATCAGTAATACCTCTTAACACTTAATAACTACTTCACTAGAAACATTGAAAGGGAATGATATTTTAAGGCACATTCTTAATTCTACCTTACTTTCTAGAGTCATAAAATGTATTATAGTTGGTATTCTCTTGAGTGATGTTTTATCTTTTTAGCTGATTATAGCAATATTGAAGAATACTACCTGCTTTTCGCTTCGTTCCTTCTGTTTTCAGTTGCACTTTCCTCATAAGATTCTTCTTCTTGATCCAGATTTCTTTTCCGTCCCTCTCTGGACTTCAACTTCAAGCTAGCCATCATCCACTTTGTTGATCTCTCTATGACTCTGTCAGTGTATCTGTTTTCAAACAAAGATTTTACTTAAAATTTCATTTTTAACATCCCTCTTTTGCTTCTGTGTAAGAGGTTATAAATTTAAAAGACGTTCAACTTTAACTAAGTTTGTAATGCTTTATATTACTCTTCCCATTTGGTCTTATTGCTCAATGATACTAATCATGTTTGTTCTAAACCAATTATACACACACATCAGCCAAATTGTTCAAAGAAATAGTTGAGCCTAATTTCTTAAATCTTTTAATAATTTTGAAATATTTAATATTTAATATTTAATATTGCCTTATCACTGCCTGCAATTGCAATAATAATGTTACAGTAATGAGCGATCATAAAGTCTCTCACAACAGTTAAAGAGTGATATATAGTTTAGTTCACTATTCAGGTGCTTGCCGCAATCCATTGACAGCCTATGATAACCTGATCGCGTCGTGAGGTCAACTTCCAGGCAAAATAGGAATTCCACATTCCTCGCAACTCTAGTTATCATACCTTATTTTCACACCAAAACAATTGAGAAATTAAGCCTATGTATACATTAAAGGAAGAAGTAAAAAAAATCATGTTATTTGTTAAATCTGTATTTAAATAAGTACTTTTTCCTTCCTTTCTTTTCGTTGATAGAGTTATTGAGCAATTAAACATGTATATGAATCTGAAATAAACTTTATCTTATGACAGGCGGTGACATTTTTCACAGGACATCCTCTCAAAAAGTGAAACAGTTTTGGGGGCTGAATTTTTACAGCATTTCATAGATATGTTGAACTGTACACCTACCAAAAGGCACTAGCCAACAGTTCTTCCTTTTTAAGTAATGTGGGTTTTAGTTATGATAGCTTACTTTTTACAGCTCTGGCAGAGTTTGTTGATATAAAATCATAGACTAAACAATGTTACAATGATAGAACATGGTACGTCAAGCTGCAGAGCATCAATGTATACATCAAAAAGACTGATCTAAAATATTAACAAAACTATAAACGCCCGCTACAAAGAAAATGAAACTAGTGCAGAGTTGAATACTTGTTTGCATTGCCTTGTTAACTTCAAGGTAAGCCACATGTTGACTTAGCTTTAAGTTTTTCAATCAGCGGAGCAGCGCTTAGAATCTTGAGCTTTGTCTCTAGCTCTCTGATATTCTCGAACTTTTAAAACTGTCCCTTCATACCTGTGAGAGCTTATTGGTTTGAGTTTGTTTGTAAACGTCATTATATCCATAAAATATCACAAAAATCTTTCTAGTTTCTTTCTTTCTTTTTTTGGTTGTAAACAGGTAATGTGCACACCAAAAGTTAGTAACAAGCCGTTGATAATGTCCACATAGGGAAACTTTTAATTCTGTTTCCTGTTTGTTAGTTAACGACCTATCACCACAATTTCTGCAAAGTTCATGGAGCTTTTCATTTGTTCAGATTCTATGTGATGCTCCATATTTAATAAGTTGTTCATACAGCACTGGACATGTGGAATTATTTTCAAAAATTATATGAAATCAATGAAGCACTTGAAACTTTCACAGATTTTTTCTACTAATCTTATATATGGAAATGCCTTTAAAGCGATAAAATCCATGCAGATCTTGATCTAGAATCTAGATTCAATCAATCCCCGACTCTTTACGACTTGAAAATTTAGCATACATCATTACATGCCATCATTTATCCATCATGTCACCCGTCCTAACTTTAGCCACTTTGAAAGTCCATCCACCAGCCGCTTTTTCTTTCGCTCATTCCCATTTTCACGCGACGTTCCTGTCTTTCACAACACATGGCCGAAAAAAAGTTTGCCTGCCCACCTTAACACGACCTAGATCAGGACTCTCTCTAGATTCTAGATCTATTTATGAGTGATCTTGTAATGTCAATCCTCGTAACACTGTTTCTTTGATTTCTTTGCACTTTATGAGATTATGTCTAGATCTAGATCTAGTTTAATTTTTTTTTTTTACTAGATCTAGGCCGAAAAACTTGAAATCTAACTAGATCTAGATCTAGCCAAGCTCATGGGCCGCCATTACAGACGCGGCAATTTTGAACATTTCTGAAATAAATTTATAGATCTATGTAAGATATGTGTGCGAATGAACACTATAAGGCTTTTTTTTTTAATTTTCAAATAACATTTAGCCCCAATTGCTCCTGAAATATTAGTTACTTTACGATTTACCTTAACCAGACCCGGCCATGTACGGTCTTTCGTGTGCAAGCGTGCGACGTTAACCTGCTATAGATCAGTAGCCTAAGCTTGACAAAAGTTGACAGTACTAACCGGTAGCCAGTATAACGTTACTGCTCAAACTACATTATAAAAATAATGTTAGGTTTTGGAGTCGCCTTCTGGGCGGCAGAACAACTAATCGTTTGGAGAGATTGAAAAAAAGTGCCAATTTTTTTTTTTCATTGCATACGGTCTAGCCTTATCCGAAAGTCTGTTCTGCTGTCTTTAGTAACGTTATTGTTTTGTTCCTTCCTCAATGGCCGTGCGCTTGATCTGAATCGCAGAATGTGCCTATGAATTAAGCGTATTCGCTGGTTTTGCGCCCGTTGATCGATCTTCATGATGGTGATGATAAAGATGATAATAATGGTGTCATGATTCTATTCACAAAGTGAGAAAAAATATTTTCCCGTCTTTTTTTTTTTAATTCAGCCACTCAGGGAATACCTTTGGTATTTGTTGCAGGTGTAATTTCTGAAACGACCTTTAAAAAAAATTAAACCTGGAGAAACCCTAAATTCATTGTAGATTTCAAAACCAGGAGTTATTACCGCTACAAAGTACTTAACAGTTTTAATAATCGTCTTCCTCCTTCTTTAATTTCTATTATTACTTTTTTGTAAACTTAATTTATTCTCGTCATTTAGTCTTGAAGTATAGGCATAAAGGTGTAGCCCACTCAATGATTCCTGACAGTCATGAGTCAGCGCGTGAAAGAGCTGGAACGGAAACGCTTGAGAAATCCCTGATGCCAAACGCTCAAAGCCCAATGAATCAGATAAGGTACGCTTTAGATACCTGTACGTCAATTGAAGATCATAAACACCTGAAGACAATGTCGGAATTGGTCCCAATTCGCAACCCTCCCATGTGAGATACCATTGACGCCCACAATTAAGTTTAGCATCATAAACATATTTTAAAGAAGTCCAACACAGAATTACATAAAATTGGTATCTCTGAAATTTACTCCACATTCGACCATCTAACGAACAACCGTGAACTTCACCAATATTCAGAGGGTGAACGCGCTGGAGAAGCCGCACCAAGCTTTCCTGAGCATTCCTGAGCCTTCTTGGGCCTTCTCAATATTCTAAGCGTTTATAAACGCTTTAGACCGTGGTTTCTAAACACTTGAATTTAATTGAATAAACATAAAGAAACTTTATTTTGCTTTGATTAAACGAGAGGATCGAAAGAGGGAAAGAAGCTGGCCTTGTAGACAGATTAAAAAATACGACAATAATCGTCTACAGTGAACACTTCAACAACAGATACATGTACTGAACATCAACTTAACTACGCAAAGGACAACAATAGAAAAAAAGTAAATAAATAAGTTAAAAACAAGATTAAAATTATTCTACATCAACAGGCACGTCTTTCTCTCTCTTTCCCACCTTTCTCTCTTTTTCTTTTGTTATCTTCTCCTTTCTTTTCTGTCTCTCGTTCCCTATCCTTCCGTATCTCACTGCCGTCCTGTACTATCCCTCTTCTTTCTATCTCACCTTCCCTCTCTCTCTCTCTCTCTCTCTCTCTCTCTCTCTCTCTCTCTCTCTCTCTCTCTCCCTCCCTCCCCTTCCTTGTCTCATTACTCTCTTCTAGCTGTCCTCCATTTGATCTCTTTCCCTCTCCTTCCCTATCTCACTACTCTCCTCTAGCTATCCATTTCTCTCTCTCTAGTTTAAGAACACTGTTGCTAGAGCATCTATCAATATTAAAAGCTAGAAATAAACCCTTTTCTATGAATTGTAGTTCATTTCGTTTTCCTTTCCGACTTTCAGAAGACAAATGAACTCGGTAGGGGGCTTAACAGTTCGAAAAAACGAATCCAATTCTCTGCCGTTGAGCATTCGGGCCATACCTTCACCTATACGACTGCTTACAGCTAGCGCCCAGGGGCGTTTTCATCAACTTTCAGCTTACCGGATGTATCCGGCGCTACACTAAATCATTATCATTAATTTTGATATCGGGGAACAACAACGAAGACTTAGCGACTATTTAGATATAAACTATATAGAGCTATGTCTTCTTCTTCTTCACATACCTGGAGGACTCGCCGCAGACAGCATCTTGGATGACAGCTTGCTGCAACTGCCTGTACTTGTTCCTTCTTCTGCCTGTTTGTTCGCCCAATTCTGTTTATATTTGTACAGCCCTAGTGTTTACTATCTACAAGTACTTGTAACAGAAATTTCTCTCTTCGTTCATTTATTATTGATATTGAGATAGTTTTGTTATCTCCTTTCTAACTAAAAGAGTAATCTCGTCTACAGGCTAAGATAGATCAGTATGTCAGAACTAATTTTCAATCTGGCAAATACATAATTGAATAGGCTCCCCCAGCTCGTCACCCGCCGCTTCTGCATTAAGTCGTGGTTACTCGTTTTTTTGTAGTGTTAAAAAGTATAATTTTATTCTACTTGCTTGCCGCGGCACAACAGAGGAACATGGGTTTGGTTCATTGTTATATTTCTTTCCTTTTTGGTTGCGCGCATTAGGATTTCCTTTAATCTAGATGTGCTACCAAACCAAAAACACAGGAGCTTTTACATGTCGCCTCGAGGATGCTATCCTGCAGGCGGTGCAGCCGGGTCGCTTCAGTGAGAAGATCATAATCACCTGAAGACGTTGCCAGAATTGGCCCCAAGTCACTATCTTTCCCATATACATCACCAATTCCGCCCATAATGAAGTTTAGCATCATATACTCATTTTAGAATAAAGTCTAACCCCAAATAGGCATTTCATAAGTTACGTAAAAAGGGTATCCCTCAAACTAATTTCTCATCCACCATCTAATGAACGACCGTGAACTTGATGAAGGTCCAACGTCAGACCGCTAGGGGAGCCTTACTGAGCCTTGTATTCCCTCACCTACACGTGCTTACACGTCTTTGGTTATTCTTTCTGATTTTTCGCAAGGATTGTCCAACAGATGTGCAACAAGAATGATGCTGTTGAGTTGTGTATCCCAAACGAGAGTTACATTATTGATTAAAAAAAAAACAAAGCAGGATTTCTTCTTCTAATATCTCTTTACTATACTGGTAGTGGTAGGCTGGAAAGGTCTGAGATCACCTTATCGTGGGTAGGCTATAAAAAAACCCCATCTTCTTCTTTTCTCTACTGCTGCTTTTTCGTGTTCATCTTATGTGTATGTTCGAAAGAGCTATAAAAGCAACTGAATTCTCAGATACTGCACTCGATTAATTTTAAAAGTTTTGATTGAATATGAGATCCTCGTGGTGTTGAAAATTTTGTCTTTGGATCTCTTTCACAACGGTACACTCCTTTTTTTTTTTTATATTCCCTTTTCTTTTTTCCCCTTGTCTTACACCTTCCATTCATATTATACTCGAACCCTATACTAAATCGTTTGTCCTTGCACCTCCATAACAATAATAATAATAATAATAATAATAATAATAATAATAATAATAATAATAATAATAATAATAATAATAATTAATGACTAATAATAATCTAGATTATAACTAGATACCCGTATTCGTGTAGGCAACTTTGTGTCCGTTTTGTGTAGATGAATAAATAATTTGGAAAAGCTGCACATTTTTAATGAAAAAAAAAAAAAACATCTCCCGTCACGGGCTGAATGACAACAACAACAAGATATCTCATATATGATATGATACTTAAATATCATTCTAAAAAGCTACTTTAGTAGGAACGAATACTATCAATGGCTGCAAACCCAAATCATCAATCATCTTTAAAATCTAAGCTACTACTTTAACAAATTCAGTTGCCTTTAGAAGATGCGACTTTTTTTTTACGCCCATATTTTCCTCCTTATCAGGAGTTTTGAGAAGTATATTGTCTATACAAATAGTCGTTTGAGAAGGTATGTCTCCTATACTTTAGCAACGACTGCAATAACAAAAACAACATGTGGAAAAGACTTTCTTTGGTCTGCACAGCCCCAAATTGTAATAAGATAAGCATTTCAAGGCTCACATTTGTTGTGAGAATGTCCAAAACAAAACCTCCTTGAAATGAAGAGCTGTTCTGTTTCCCTGCCTTCAGATTTCCTGATGAAAAAATGCTACTGGCCCCTTGATATAATAAAGGCGACTGAAACTCTGCTCAACAATCTACCAAGTAATTGTTTGTCACTTGAGTTGTCAATGTGTAATATGTGATAAACGACTTTATTCATAAAATTGGGCAATGAAAAATTTAAATTGGAACAAGAACAGTCTTCAGGTAGTCTTCTACCATAAAAGGAGAACTATTCTGGGCCAGCCTAATTAAAATTTTACCTAGCTTAGTAGCTATCAAATTATCCAACTCATAATAATTAGGATTTCGTTTAAAACTTTTTCTAAGTTAAGACAATCAATGCCCAATGTCATACCCATAATCATGTATGATGGCGAATTAGCTGCATTAGAGTACTCCAACTTCATTTTTACACAAATTTTCAATTGACATAAAAAGTGGTGCTTGGTAAGAATAATCTGAACATACAGAACCCTTTGTGTAAATACATTATTCAATTTTCATCTTTTCATTTTCTCCATCACTACCTTTCCTATTTCTATTGTGTCAAACATGTTGTTTTCTATGATAACTGTTGCATTAGCTTTTAGAACTGATCTTATGTTAGAGGGATCCCTTGAAAGCAAACTAAATGTAGGCAAAATGGTTATATCTTTGAAATACTTTCTAGTCATTTCTGGTCCACTTGTAACTTGTAAAGTACATGTAAATGTAATTTACAGAAAAGAATGTTAAATGTTATATCTGATCCAATCTAAATTGCCTTAATACCATCCTTTTCCTTTCTTTCTTTTTTTTCTAAAAAAAAAACTCTTTGACTGCCCTGTAGATATTATGGATACACCCTCCAAATAGAGGGAAATGTGAGCTGTGGTCATATTCATAAGCAAATTTGTTTCTTTTATGCAGCAACAAAATACAACTTTTTACGTCTAATTTTAGTTTCCAACAAGATTAAAACCTTTGCCATGAGTAAAAACAGAACCTTAAGTCATTTTTTTTGGACAGTGTTTGTAGCAATATAGCCTTTTTCCGACGCATTCATTAAAAAAAAATATCTCTAACACACAGCGGAGAAAAGGATGTAGCAGCCAAAGGGTTAACAAGGAACTTTGTCCTTGTACACGCTAAGAGTTATCATTTTCTTTATCAGAGTGCAACCTATTAAAAAAAGAACTAGACTTCGAGAAAAAAATTTTCCAGTCAAAACTTTAATCTCATCATGTAAAACACATGTGTAATGGAACAGAATTATTTGAATAAAATATTGGATGAAATAACATTGATTCCCATTTAATTGAATAACTTTCAATTTAATCTTCATTAATATGTATCACAAGAAACTCTCTCTGTCTCTGTCTCTCTCTCTGTCTGTCTGTCTGTCTGTATGTCTCTCTCTCTCTCTCTCTCTCTCTCTCTCTCTCTCTCTCTCTCTCTCTCTCTCTCTCTCTCTCTCTCTCTCTCTCTCTCTCTCCTGTCTCCTCCCTTTCCTCCTGCTCACTGGCCAAAAGTAAATTCCTCTTAAATAGTATATCAGTAAATTGTGGGGATTTTTTTATGCAATTAAGTTTCAATATGTTCAACCAAGTATCGTCAAATGCAGTTTATTAATAGGGATGAAGCACCAAAGATCGTGATGTCACAGTTTTCTTCCCTTTTCTTTTATTTTCTCAACAGCATCATGAAGAAGATCACAAGCTGGTTTGTGCTTTTTCCAATGACCAACTTGGCATTCCCTGAAAGTTGAACCAAAATAATTTAACTGCTATGTAGTTTAAAGGAATTTGTTTTCAGTTAACATTTTTTATTGTTTCAAATGGGGCTTGCCCACACTTTACACACTGGTGATAAGCTTCAATAAATAAATGTCTACTTTGAGCATATCGCATGTCTGACAGCTGTTATTTTTATCGGTATACACAGCCTATAAGCACTTCATAATGAAAAAAAACCCCAAAACAACTTATATGACGCCAAATAAAGATCAACTTCCAAAAATAATATGAAAATGCTTTGAAAACTAAAAGATCGTTTTTATATCCCAGGAAGCCTTGTAAGTTTGGACATGTAGGTATTTTGTTTAAAACAAAGGCAACCATTATATTCATAAAAAAAAAAAAGTTGCAACTTGAACTACAGTGGTGGGGAACATTGTAGTCTCGAGCCCCATGAAATAACAAAAGTTTGAAAATTAAGTCCATTCATTTTAATTCTTACTTCTAAACTTCACATTGAGATTATAAATACCATTATGTACATGTGATAAAATAATTTATTACAGCGAGAAATGGTATCATAAGATGATTGATACAAAAGTATAATTATTCAAGCTATTGCCATTGCATGGTATGATATGTTTGCTTATTGTTAGTGATTTACATAACTTTTTTTTACATCAAGTTAACTTATCAAATAATACCTTCTTCCATGAAAGTAAAATACTTCCTCATAAAAAATTTCTACTTCTTAAAAAAATCTTGTTTTTTTCACCAAAACTTTTCAAATTCTCAAAATTCATTTAAAATGAAAAAAGACTCAATCGTCAGTTTGGGCAGATCAACACAGAGATACTAGTAGTTTGGACTCAACCTAAAACTCAGGTTAGAGAGCTTGAAATAAAAAAGGAGAATCTACGTCTTCATCACTTTTAGCACAATTTTCTATTCAGTTTGCATTTCATTTAAAATGGATGATTGAAGATGTAACAAAGTGATTCACCTGCGACAGTACCACTCATTTTGACATCTGGAACATCGCTTGCATGCTGCTTGCCCACATACTGCACACTTTGGAGGTTCTGAGATGAGCTCTTCCAAAACATCAAAATTATATGTGGAAGCCCATCTGAAAATAAGCACAATGAACTACAAATCAATGCTTCCTGTTTGGTTCCAAAAATGACAATCACAACGACAGAGGTTTACACAGTGTTTCTTATTACAGCCTCCAATTCACTGAATGGGCACTAGAACATATATATTGAACTTTTTTTCTGGACAGGACCATTAAGAACTTTTTGATGATTCATGTGAGGTGATATGTCAGTGCTCTAAATTCATTGAAATAAGAAGCAAGGCATCTTCAAAATGTCATTTTGAAATTAGATGATAAAGAATAACCATGTCTGCATTAAACTGCTGCAAAGTTTACACTCCAAACTATAGGCTGTTATAAATTGATGCAATTTCTGAAACTGCATAAAATCTTTTAAAAATTTATACAAAACATACAGTTGTATTTTATAAAGTCCCTAAAAGAGTAAACAATTTGATTAATAGTATGAAGACATATTTTTTTCAACAGAATGACAGAATTCAAAGGCTTCTTGTGTAGAAACAAAATCCTAAAACCAAAAAAAAGCAATTTTGCAGAACTTTCCTAACAATATATCATGCTACACATTTTCAAACTTACTTCTCAAACAATTTTGCAGCACATGAGGTCCAGAGAAAATTTATTGGCTATACATTTCCATTTATTTTGTGATGTTTTCCAACTTATTGAATCCTCTCAATTGACATCAAAGATAGTATCTTCAAAAATTGTTTGATGTTATCCAAGACACTCTCAGGGTTTATAACTGGTAAATGTCAAATGCATGGCTATAGCCAACTTAAAATAATAAACCAAAAGAATTTATCCTTACAGACAGATTAAATATTTTGTTCATTACAAATTCAAATCTTTGAGTTTGTTTTTGACATTTGGCATAACTTGAGCGTTTTATTCTTGATTTCAATTGGCTGCATATTGCTTATTAATTAAATAAATAAAATTTCATGAAACTAGTGTTTAAGATTTGATTAGATAAAATATGAACTTTGTATCATTTATGTTGTTTTCTCTGTTTTTTTTATTTCTATATTGAATTATGTCTTTCAGTCAAATATGCATCTTTCTAAGATCCGTTAGAGGCTAGTTTGTTTAGGTGCTGTAAAAATATGGACTTGGTGATTCAACTTCTTAGTCTATTCAAGCCAGCATGAAAGTCACTGTTCTTGAAGCATCTATTTTTGTAAATGTGGATAGCGCAGTGGTTAAGTGCCTGGCCTTGCCTAAGCAAGGGGATGTGTGCCGTATTGAGGTGCAGGTTCGATGCCCGTCCATTCCATGCTTCTGTTTTTATGTTTTCACGTCTTTCGTCTTATTTGAAGGTCTCGAGCTAGATATAGGTTTGTGGTTGATTTTTCTATACTATTGTTTTTCTCCTCTCATCATTATTGACAAGGCAAGGCATTATTCTTACCTCTGTGCCTGGGCTCTCACTTCAGCCTCAGACTGATTGAATGTTGTCCTTGACTGAGATTTGGCAATCTTGGCCCATTTACCTTCATACTTGCTCAGCAGTTGGTCTCGGATTTCTGGCACCTGGGTTTTACATTAATCAGTATCTATTAGTCATGAGAGGGAGAGGGATTTTCAAAAGTGGCAAAACTCTGTGGCAATAGCCTTGGATTTATACGCAAAAAACTGAGATATTACACAGATAAAAAAATAACATTTTGAATGTTTTAGTTTGTCTTAATCGTGTTAGCTGACCAAAGTATCTCACAACATTCTGCTTTGAAAGGAACATAGTGCCAAATTCAAATAATGCAGAAAACTGAAAGACCCATTTGATCCCTGAGAAAATGTTCTTGATGCCTGTAATTCAGACTGAATTCAAGAGGTAGGCAGAATGGGCAGAATGTAGTTTATAAAGTAACAAAGGATGGACTGGTAGTTAGTATGCCTGATTCACTATAATCGTGCTGTTAAAGGTTCGATATGATCACTCCTTAAATTGTCATTATCAGAACCAACCAACATCTTTCTCAGTCAATAAAAGACAGAGAAAGTTAATTAATGCAAAGAAAAAATTCAAATTAAAAAAAAAAGACAATAATTTTTATTTCCCTCGCAAAATACATTTATTTTTGCTGCCTTTGTATGCATTCTATCTTATTCATTCTAGTTAAAGATAGACATTAACAATAAAATTTTATACATTCTAAGTTTATATACTCACTTAGAAAAAAAATTGTATGCTCACCAATATCTAGGGACGGTGAAGCTACATAAGAAACTGTCGTGCTGTATTAAACAATTTTTCACAAAGAATAATTACAGAGGTCTTGAAAGGACCTCTTAAATATGTGAACTATGAATATCATCAACAAAAATGCTCTGGAGTAAAAGAAAGGAAAACTGTCACATTTAGCAGACCTGTTCTAGAAGTAATTCCTTTTTAGCTGGCGGGGGATCCATAATGGAAAGATGTTCCAGGTAGCGCTGTAGTTCTCCTAACACAGGCAATTGATCAAGTAGAACTTCTGTCAGATATGAGCGCAGCTGAAGTGGAAGTAAACACATATTTAAAGAAGCTACATATTCTTTTAAAATATTATGATTAATACTCCTCCATTAGTCTACCAAAAACCAGAGCCTCCACATAGTCATTCCACTACTTAACAGAGTAAGTTTTTTAATATTGCTAAAAATATGATACTGAAAAAAATAGTTTATACAACATCAGCATGTAACATTCTGAGATAGATAAATAGATAGATAGATATAGAAGATCTTACCTTAAATTCTCTTCATTCTACACTTGTGTTTCAAGCGGAGGACAAAGGTGTCGCCTGTCCTCTGCTCTCTTTGGGTATGACTGAGGTGTGTTCCGTTGCCTTTCCGACCTTGTGTTGTTTTTTTTCGTTTCCGGCTTACCTTAAATTCTCTTCATACTACCTTCGCTCTCGGAAACGAAAAAAAAACAACAACACAAGGTCAGAACAGCAACCGAACACACCTCAGTCATACCCAAAGAGAGCGGAGGACAGGCGACACCTTTGTCCTCAGCTTGAAACACAAGTGTAGTATGAAGAGAATTTAAGGTAAGATCTTCTATATCTATGAAATGCTCCCACAGTTGAGCACTCATCAATTATTCCAACTTATCTTCAAACTAAATAGATAGATAGTTAGATAGATGGAAGGAGGGACTTAAAGTGAGAGAGAGAGAGAGAGAGAGAGAGAGAGAGAGAGAGAGAGAGAGAGAGAGAGAGAGAGAGAGAGAGAGAGAGAGAGAGAGAGAGAGAGAGAGAGAGACAGACAGACAGACAGACAGAGAGAGACAGACAGACAGAGAGAGAGAGACAGACAGACAGACAGAGAGACAGAGAGAGAGAGAGAGACAGACAGACAGACAGAGAGACAGAGAGAGAGAGAGAGAGAGAGACAGAGAGAGTCAGAGATGTAATTGCAAACAAGTTGATCAAGAAGTTGTTTTGACTGAAAATGATATTGATATTTTTTCATATAATCCAAAGAATAGAAAAATTTCAAAGCAACTCTCATTGATCATTCAAATAAAATTCAAACCTTGATGATTGTGTTTTTGCGGTAGTTGTTTAAGTCATATTTTTCTTGACAATCTTTTTCCATGAGAAGATGAAACAGAGCCAACCAGACCTTGAATTCAAAATGAATACATTCAGAGATGAAAAAAAGGTACAAGATCAATTACACTTCAAGTAAATATATTAATATTTTTCTGCACTTAAGAACTGTGAGTTCATTTGAATTTTTTAGCCATGACAGTTTACATCTATGTTGTGAGCCAAGAGAGGAGATAAAGTAAAACGAAATGGATGCAGCTATTTAAAAAAATAATAATTAGGTGCTCTGCTGAAGCAGTATGTGAAAAAAGAAAAAAAGAGATGTTTAAAGAGGGACTAAGGTCTGTAGCCTATTTTTACTTCTGGATTGATATCAGTTTTTAAATCCATTCTTCATTTTTTTAGTACTAAGACTTATTTAAGATATGATCATCATAAATTTCAGCTTATTATGCAATAAAAAAATGATATGGAGGTAGATAAACAAATAATAATTATAAAAGATGATGACATGAAAAGTGGCATTACTATAATTATTAATTTTTGGCTTATTGAGATGAGGCATTGAAACTAAAGCAGTTGCACGAATGGATAAATTAAGATCTCTTGCTCTCCTAGATGATTGTCATGTCTACACAAATATCAATGAAAATATAAACAATACAAAAGCTGAGGAAGTTACAAAATAAAGAAATATAACATTAACTATGAGATACCATTCTTTATTTACCTGCCCCTCTGTTTTTGTCAATTTCAGGCTGTCCTCAAAGCTGACCTCCTGCCATTTGCCTTCAATAAATTTGTATATTTTTCCTTGGAATAAAGAGGGAAATATATTTCTTAATTGTTGATTCTACCTTTATGGTGCCATGTAATCAAACAAATAAACAATTTTTATCCTTGAAAAAAAGCACACAATTTTTAATTGAGTATGATGTTTGTCTACCATTATACTAATTCTTGAATTTTTGGAGTCATTTAAAAAAATAGGGAAATTAGATATTGTAGTATTCAAAAACTGATTTTTTGTAATTCAACAAAACCTTTGAGTCAAACTTTGTTCCCATATTTTCTATAAAATGCTTCAATAGTTATGCTAAAATGCTAAAATAGTTATGGACATACTTTTTATCTTAATTTTAAGCTTTCTCTGTAACTGATTTCCTCTTTGTCAATGCATTGAAATTCCAATAATAAGATAAAAAAAAGTGCTGTTTTGATTGCACTAAGTGGTGCAAGACCATCGGATCTATTAGGGTTGGTTCTCAAGTTGAACATATTGTTGGCAATACAATCATACATATCAGACAGATTGCTGAAATGGTTCTCTGATTGACAAATAAAGTAATAAGGCAAAAATCAGACGAGAACAACTATGACAATCCTCACCATCCTTTTTTCTTGTCCAAGGTGGTGACTCAACAAGCTGTACCAAGAGGATGGGGATGTCATGTGTATTAAGAACTCGTGTCATGACACTCAGTGAAACGCTGTAACCATGAGAGAAAAATGCCGAAAGTAATCATACAATCGATCTTCCTACATTCTTAAAGACAACATAAAACATTAGACTATTTATACATTAAGGGTAATTATAAACAATTGCTTAGTTTTAACATACATTAAGGGTAATTATAAACAATTGCTTAGTTTTAACACTAAAAAAGCAATGTAAATGAAAGCCTTAATTTTTTTGTCCTTGTTAAAATCATTAGCAACAACAAAATATCTCCCAAGGTCTAAAGGACTTCATACTAAATGATTTAAAAAAATAGAGACACTCATAAGTAAATATTAACACTAATAACTACAAATAAGGAGGAATTGTCAAAGTCATTTAAGTCAAAAGAAAGGGTAGATGGGAAATTTATTTAGCATTTTAATTTTGTGCAAATATTACACAAAACTTGTGAAGAATATTTCATCTAAACAATCATAACTGAATTTTTTACTCAAATAAACAAAATTATTTTGAGTTATCCTCGCTCTTCAAACTATATTGCATCCAAAGCAGTATGGTTCAATAAGATAGTTTTCAAATTTTATTTTCTAAATTTTGGACAAGTGAAAGTAAAGTTTTATTTTTCCTTCATATCTTTTGAAGGTATTTTTGTCTAGAAAAATACTTTTTTCTGGCCTGTACACATCTAACATTGTAGAAGAACTGTCCCTTATTTTAAAAGAAAGCTTAATAAAAAAAAAAGCTTGCTGTTTTCCTTTCATATCATCAAAATTGACACTTGTTAAATTCAGTAGACATGGAATCAAGAAAAGAATTAGAAAACTGCAAAAGCATTAAAGCATGCTGGCTGAAGAAATCAATAAATACTAAGTCAAATAACAATGCTGAGTTGTAAGGTTTGAATCCTGACTTGAGATATACAGAGATGGGGTTTGTGACTCACAAAGGCCAGTGAGTCAAAGAGAATGTAGGTCCAGAAACAAACATTGATTATTTCATCATACTCAATTTTGGCAATAGCTTTTCTTTCTCTAAATTATATTCACATCTCACATATTCTGGAGACAAGATCCAGTTAAAGCAATGCATATAATTTAAAGTTACTAATGTTTTATTTGAAGGTAAAAATGATAATTTGAATGCCTCTAATTTTAATATACCTGTCAAAGTGGTCTGTGACATATCTGAGCAATGACAAAGCTTTAATGCTGATTTCAAATTGTAAACGTCTGTCTTGCTCCTCAAGCTCCTTAAAAAAATAATGCATTATCTGGTTGAACTTGAATTATTGAAAAGTATGAGATTTAACTAAAACTAAGTAATAAAGGGGTTCAAAGAAAGAGCCATATGGAGTAAAAACAACTAAGTTTGCATTTATGTTACTTCATTATCATTCTTTTTTAACCATAATGACAATTTTTGCACTTGAAATTACTTCAGTTATGTGTTTCATTAGACAATTACAAATAATTTTAAGGTGGGAAAAAATTGCGACAAAAGCAGTCTTGTAATTGACAATAACACATAAGCTGACTGTGTATAGGAATAAAATACACCTATGGTTTGGGAGTTACCTAGGGTTAAGAGCTTAAAGTTGTAACCAAAAAGTACAATACTGAAATCCTTATTCAGACAAGTTAAAAAAATGTCTTTACCCATTTTCCTCAGCGATATATTTTTAGCCTTGTTAACTCTTAAGAACATAAATGAAGGTTACCTAAATAAGAAAATAAAATCATTCAGATTCCTTACCTCCATGTTGCTCATCATTTTCTTAGTCACATCTCCACTTTCTGGAAGAAAATCCTCATTTTCATCATCATTTCCCCTAGAGAACAGAATAAAAATATATTAAATATATAGAATAATAATAGCAACAACATCACTAACACCATCAAATTGTATTATTTAAAGAACAACAAAAAAAATATATTGTAAAAAATGTATATACATTACAAAAAGCCATTTTCAGTTTCCTTTTTTGTTTTCTTTAAGGTTCAAAATAAATTTTTCAAGCAGAGATTCAATGCTCATAATCTTTTCACTTCTAAAACATAATTTGATTACTAAAGTTAAGTACTTATTATGCAAATAACATGTATCAGCTATGTAAGACCATCCATTTTAAGTCTAATCTACTCGGAAGGCAATCTTTTTTTCAAAAGTCTTCAACATGGTTTAGTTTAAGTAATCTCGTTGTTTTCGAGAATTTGAAAAAAAATATGAAATCTTGATTTTTAACACCTGTTTTCTAAAAACTTCCTTCAATTTCATTTTATGACTTTATCAAGTCTGGTGACATTTTGAATTTTCAAGAGACTTGGTAATTTTAAAATTGAACATGAATGTAAAATAAGCAGCAATGACAGCAACTTACTTAGCTGCCAGAAAGCAAAGCTTGCGATAACAGTAGTCAACCAGATCTAAGACAGAGTCATCAGCAACCTCACAAGTTTCTTTGTAAAACATCATTGTTTCAAGGAGGTTCACAACTGTTGCCTCATGATATAGCTTTAAAAAAAAATTAGAAAATATTTCACAACACTGGTTAAATAGTTCCATGGTTTTTGCCATGAAATAAAGCTTATTTTATTTAATTATGAGAGATGTTAAAATGTCTATGCACAAGAAAAGATAGTCAGTAAACCATCTCAAAAAGTGCTATGTTTACAGTTGGCTTAGCACAATATAAACTCTTTAGAAAGAACACAATTTTTAAATTTTTTTTTAAAAATAGAATGCACAAAAATAACGTGATCAAAAACATTTTCTTACCACCATATACAGCGGAAATGTGGTTTTTGGTTTGAACTCCATGTCATTGAGTTCTGGAAAGATATGCTGTTTCCATATTTCTGTCATCAATAGGTCTTTTATCAAAAATGTAATCTGTGTAATTTCAAATTAATATCAAGTCAAAAATGTCTTGAATATTGGATAATTTAAAAAATAGTCATTCCAGGACAAAAAAGTATCAAGTTTGCTTAATGAAACTTCAAATACTACAGTGTATTAAGCACTTCTTTGTTGTGTGTTTGCTTGATTTTTGTTTTTTTATTTGCTCTCACTCTCAGAATTGCTCTTGAAAATAATTAAATACACATATTACTTCTGGAAAATATACCTAAAAGCTGAAATATTTTCTATGCAATGTTTTCAATATTTAGCTGAGCTTATCTAATCCATGTATTTATTTGGGAATGTTCTTCTTTTCAATGCCAGGATAATAAAAAAGCTTACAATGTGTCAATCTTGTCTTAATATAAAATGTTTTGAGTTAAAAAATTCAGAATGAAGGTCATTTGTATTTACCACTAAGAATATTTGAGAATACCTTGTCATGTGATATAAAGAAGTCTTTCACAAACTCATCTTCCTTAGCAGCTGCATTCACCACAGCTTGCATGTTGAGTTTTTCTAAATGCTCATGTTGTTGGAACCATCTATAAAAGTATAAGAAGAAAATAACGAGACATGTTCATCATGACTAACATAGTTAAAAGCATGACAATAAAATTTTATGAACCTAATGATTCGTCAGCACAATGCTTTGAAGTTATAACTTTTTAATGGAAGAAAACACCAATGATTTTTTACAGTTTCTGTGAGCACTGCAACGAGAAGAGCAGCCTAATTAGTTGCGGATTTGCATGAGCACCTACAGTCCATTGAACTAAGGGATAGTTAGGTAGATCTCAGTGCCTGTTGACAACTCATTCAACCCTAATGTGATCGTCAAACTTTCAGCCATCAAGGAATGTATCCTCTTAAAGGTCAAATTGTATCATAAGCATGCACTAAAAACTCTGTACAAATTAAACGAATAACAATTTATCATACTCAATATGTAAACAATGTGTATATTAAACTATCTTGTAGCATTTGTCAGCTCTTTTTATTTTTTTAACCCTAATTGTGCTAGAATTTTATAAAAGATTTCTTAACATTCAACCATCAATTCATCCTCCGAAATTTACCACAAAATCGAGAGAAAAAGTTCTTGAAAGCATATCAATGCTTTACAACATCATGTCTGTTTCTTGCTTTGACATCTATCTAATAAAGTTCAGGTGATATCCACTACTATTTTAAGAAAGTAATTTATTTTATTTCTCTTTTAGTCCTGAAATACACAAGTCTTTTGGATCTAGACTAGATCTAGATCTGGCTCTGAATGAATACAAATGTACTGAGTATGTTCTCCACCCCCCCTCTCCCTTTTGTTGTGTGACTGTTGTAATAAAAGTTCGAACTTGTACAGTTTCTCTTCTTTTTTTACTTAAATTATGTGCATCAGTATTGCCACGGCGTGGGGAATATTTTTTTTAAATGGCATGTCATCAGAAAATTCATTAAAAAAACCCTTATCAATATTTCATTTACAAACTTACATGCTCTCGAGATTAAAATATATCTACTTTCACACCAAATTCTTCATTTTTTCAATAATGAGTTTTTGAATTATGATGTTTTAAATAAATACCTAAAAAAAAGGCCAGTTACGCAGAGCATTTTTTTTTCAGATAAGAAGCAATGCTGAGTGAATTAAAAGTATGAAATAGAAATGTTGACAGATTATACAGATATCTAGATCTAGTCTACACTAGATCTAAATCTAAAATTAAGATAATTTTAAATGTTTTTTTTTTCATTTTACACTTAAATATAGATCCAGATCCAGATCTATAGTTGATTAGACAAGATACTGCATTGAAGCACCTTGATGATCCGATGTCAGGCAAAGAATATTCTTCGAGGTGTTCAACGTATGCCTCAGCCTCCACAGATAATAAAACATGACCTTGTGTTGTCATTTTATTGAATTGATGCTTGAAAAGATACAACAGAAACGCAAGGTTTAGCGGATTCAAAGTTTACTGTAGCACATGGAGTGAGATAAACACTGGAAACTTCGTCTCTAGAAAGAATGTTTGTTTACCGTTGACGACCATACACTTCCGGTATTAAATCAAACAGTCGGGCATGATCTCCCATTAACTCGATCACGAGTAGAATGAAAATGAATGACATTATATTCACGACCTTAGCCCATGGAAAAAAAAAGAAAAAAGTAGAACCAGCTATTGATCATCGAAATTAAAAAAAAATTCTATAACTGTTGGTTCTAAACTATGTCTTTTATCCGCATTATGATAGTCTATCACATTCTCTAAGTATTTTTTCAGAGGTTGATGTGGCTAATGAACAAATGTCTAATCTAGTTTTATAGAAAAATCAACCACAAAGCTAGATCTAGCTCGAGAGCGACAAATAAGACGAAAGACGTGAATGAACAGGGAATGAACAGGGATCGAACCTGCTCCACGATGGAGCACCCATCGAATCATTTATTGAAGCTATCATAAACACGTTTGGCGGACTTTGTGAGCCTGAATCTGTCATCGAGGTGTTACATGACATACATTTCAAATTTTAAAGTTTAAAATTTTGCGATTATAATAATGTATATCAACTAAACTAAAATAGCAACACAGTTCTCATCATCTTGGATTATGGATTGTATGCACTCTTTCATATGGCAATATTACTTGCTTAGATATTAAACCATTTTAAATCTGTCTCTTTAACAACCAACTTTGATTGGCAACGTTATCATATTTATTGTTAACCAATTGTATTCTTTTGTCTCATAATTATCCATGACTCTTTTTAAACTTGAATCAGAGGAGGTGAGCATTATCATATTGCTCGAAGGTGGAATCACATCATATAGCCAGTTTCACAAATTGGTAGAGCTACTTTCAAAGAATTATTATGATCTTGTCTGCGGATCTCTTTTTACAGGGCTGGATCGAAAAGGGAGGGGGGGGGGGGGGGGGGTCGGGAATTGAGGGTGTGCTTAGAGTGCCTCCCCCCAGCACCCTAAATAAAAAAAAAAATCCTCTACTACAAAACAAACAAACAAAAAAAAAAAAAAAAAAAAAAAGAAAGAAAGAAAACATTGCATCTTCACGATCATTTCTTGTTCTTGTTCATAAAAGATACAAAAAGTAATGCCTTTGAATAACCTCAAAACCACTGCAAATATTCATCAAAAAGCACAGATATGAACCACTTTTTCCAAAATTGTGTGTCTGTGGGGGGGGGGGGAGGGGGGGAAATTGGCGTCGGTAATTGGACCCTAAAACATTTCAAAGCACCCACACCATTTTTTTTTCAGAACTCTTTGATCCAGCCCTGTTGAATTTCGATCTTCTATCAGTCTTTATGCTTGGGTTATTATTGTTTCCTGCCAGTCTTCTATATCTTACTCCCACCTTCTGATTGGTTTTCTCTCTTACCCTTTTTTCAAGGATTTTTCTGTCGTTTGATGTGAAAAAAATATTTATGCGTAAGTCTTCTTATGCTCTTTAAGAATGTTGTTGAATTAATGTGTCTGTCCTTGTCAGTACATCTTTGTTCGTAATTTGTTTCAATGCAAGGTATTTCTCAGAATTTTTCTAGTATAGGAAACCGAGATCGAGTCCGAGACCGACAAATAAGACGAAAGGCGTGAAAACATTATAAAAAAAACAAATGGAGTGGACAGGGATCGAACCTGCACCTCGATACGGCACCCATCGCCTTGCCAAGACAAGACCAGGCTGTCTCAGCCTTTAGCGTTGTTTGGCTGCTTTCTTTATTCCTGTATGAGAATTTTACTGTGTCACTCCATTCCAAAAGCAGTGACCTTTTTGGCGTTTGTTTAGTTTACAATCCATGCTTCACACTCATTTAGACCTGTTGCAGTTTGAAATCTAAGTCATCAAGATTTTCACTTTTGTGCTAGCTGTGCCTTATCCTTTCCAGTTAGAAGTAGTTTTTGTTAGCCTTGCTGTTGTCATTGCCTATCCTCTTCTTATTTCTGGAGTTCTTTTCCTATTGGCTTTAATCCTAGCACCCAGATACTCAAAACTGTTCATCCTTTCTATTTCTTTAATATCAATAGTTATTACGACGTCTTTCTTACTTTTGTTCTTTGTCAGATTTAATAATTTTTTAAAGCCTTTTAGTGTTGTGGCTAGTATTGCATTGTAATCGACATGTCTCAAATCTCTAAGGCAAAGCCTTCCAATGAAAGACTCCTCATATTCCCCATTTCTATATTCATGTGCTACATCTCTCATTATTCCTTCTGTGCCGGTTTCTGTTCTAAGAAACCATTCTGTCGTTGAACAGCCTTATTGCACCGGTGATTTCACCTGGTCTTCGCAAAGTGATCTGATATGACCAACGATTTGCGGATTGAAATTCATTTCCTGAAGTGTTTGATACATTTTCTCATAATTTACTCAGTCCAAATCCTTTAGTGAATGAAACAAGTTTGAAGACCGGCAATTATTTCAAGGTATTTCTGTATGATCAATCATAAGATGAATGGTCTTTGTCACATTATGTCATGATGGACCATTAAAAAAAACAGAAAAATATTTTTAGACAAATTAAGTAACCGTAGATATCACAGCCTCTGACTGTTACAGTAGAGCTTTCCAATGTTGAAACCATCGGTTTGCGAGTTATCAGGGTTGGCGAACTGGACATGTGAAGTATTTAATAACTCCCTTCCCCCAGCCCGCGCGTCCACCAGCCCTCACGGTTTTTGTTTTTGTTTTGTTTTGTTTTTTTCCTTATATTATCGCCTCATTTGTCCAGTGACTTTTAACAGACGTAAATGAGATTTTCTTTCCATTCTGTTCTTTTCTACAAGCCGTTACGTCTTAAAAGCTAAGTATTGTATAAACAATAGAGTTTTTAAATAATCGATTATCTAAATTTTAGGATTGAGATCTCACAAATTATGCCACCTACAATTTTGGATCAGGTAAACTCTTTTAAGCTAGCAGAAAACTAATCAGATGTCCTCTATTTTTTACTACTTCATGGCACTTTAAAATAAAATATTTGAAAACAGATTACTCTGCACTTTACCAATTTCTTTGATGATCCCTCCCAATGCTCATTTTATATAATTATTGTCTCAAAAATTGTCTAGAGATGCACTGCCTTTGGAGAAATTCATATCTATTCATTTGTTAGAAACCTAGAAGGATAATGAGTATTTAAATAGATTTATGGATAGATTGGAGTTTTGCAAGATTAATTTGGCTAGCTAATCTTAATACTTTTGCCCATCAGGGCAAAGGTATCAGAATTTTTTTTAAAAAGACTTACAGTTTAGATGTCTTAGTGCAGGAGCTACTCTTTGTTGTGCTACAGAAAACTAAAATTAATGATAACTTACCTTGAAATCTATTTTTAATAACGGAAATTTTTTTAAGGATCTAAAGAAGATGTAATGCTTTTGTCATTCTTATTGACGCGATCTTGTAACTAAAAAACGAACAATTTAAAACTTAAAAAAAAAGTTTGAAAAGTTGACTTGGTAAATAAATGGCAAGTCAATTGATTATAAAAAGAAAAAAGCACAATGAACCTGTTGCGATCTAGTTAGGTAAAGTATGAGGATATCGAAATGTGTAGGGTTGCTTTCAGCTTAATGTGGGGAACATTTTAACGCTTACACCATACCCTTACCAGCACTACAACCACGACAACAATAGCAACATAAACAAACAAATGCAGCACACAAAACATTAACAAAATAACAGAAACAATAAAAATATCGTTTCCAACTGTATCAGCTTTCAGAGACATTAATATATGCTTTTTTTTTTTTTTCAAAGGATCAACTTTGAAACTTTTTGTTGTTGTTGCAGGTTTAAAAACAGCGTATTTTAGCGAAAACATTATCTAGAAATAAATTTGATTAAAAGGAAATATTTTTATGTATACAACATGAAAAAAAATCATTATGTCTAAGATTCAGCTAATTTTTACGCTTATTTTGAGTTTTCTTTTTCATTATTTTCTATGGAATGATATAATTCAATCTGAATGTTATAAGAATTTTACATATTAACAAAAAATAAACAAAAACACTTTACTTTGCTCGGTTATTGTGAATTTATTTAAAGAAAATGTTCTCACTTCTAATAATTTGGTAGGCCTACAAGATACAACACTAATTTAAAATAGTTATAATCAGCTACGGATTGTACCCAAATGTTTGGTTTGTCCCTTAATTTCGTAAACGATGCTTAACTAGGGAAAATTTCTGCGACTTAACGATGTTGAAAAATTAGTACGAGTTTTTATTATAAATTATGTTTTTGCTTTTAAATTATGTGTGTTGCAACCCTTGGTTCTGAGATAATGTTTCCATAACCTAAAAATTAGTGTAAACGCAGATTTCTTGAGCTAACAAGTTCACCAGTTGCACCAGCGGATCGTTTAATGTTGTCAGTTTTTTAAGAAGATTTAATGCTGTCAAGTTGCTTCAAATTTTAGGCTCGCGTAAAAATTTTTATATATGATCTATTCCATATGCAGCTGTGTTACTAAATTGTTTCCAGTTGTAATGTAAAGGTACATCTGCACTTTATTCTTTATAATATTAGAAGAAGTAAGATTAAAAAAAAATCATTACACTTTTATTTAAATGATTCCTACTTTCGGTCATGATGATCACAGTGCCAAACGAAAATGGAGCTTCACATTTTGCAGAAACTACACCTTTCAAATCCAAATGCAATACAATAAATATAAGTCATAGTGTCTTTTCTTAAAATTTTGATTGTTACATCTTATTTTCTTTAAAATTCATGTTCGATTTTCGGCGAGACTTTGTAAATTGGGGTTCGTTCGGGAATCAAAGGCTAATTAGTGTCTGTGGATATAAATAGGCGATATAAATTAAAATTATACATTCTCACTGCTCATTTCAAGATTTAGAAAGCTCTAAACTTTATTTACAAGCTTAAGCGTGACTGTTGTGTAGGAGTAGGGTATAATTCCTTAAATTTTTCATTTGTTTATTTGTTTTTCTTAATCTTTCATAAACTTGTTATGGGCTCCAATTAGTTTTTTTGTTTTTTTGTTTTTTTTTTTTTGTGCTAATGCAGGAATTTTAAAATCGCAGTATATTAGGATGGATAAAAATTCAAGTCCGTATATAAAAAAAATAACATTGAACGATGATTCATATTTTTTAATTATTCCAAAGAATTAGTGGAATCCCAAGAGCGCTTCATTCCTGTATAATTTCTCAAATTTAGCCCCGGAAATTTAGGCTCTACTTGTTAGTCGAGACCGCAGTATCTAAACCATTTAGTATTAAAGGAGGCCTCTTCTCTTGATTAGATCTAGACCTCAACTGTGAAGCTCGCATTTAATAGAGAAAGATAAATTTCTGTTCTGAAATTGAAAAAAAAAGGGTTGTAAATGATTGATTTATCTAGATCTAGATTTAATTTGCTACAATCGTAATTTTTTACTCTGATCATGAAATGATAGCCGGCCATATCATTTTTATAAAAATGTTATTTCCTGTAGTTGATAAAAACAACAAGTTTGGATCGATACATTGTTTAGTGTATAGTTTAATCCTAACGCATACATTTAAAATTGAAACAAAGGAAACCCATACAATTTAAAACGCAAGATGCAACACCAAAAGACCTCAAGGGCTACACCTATAAAAACAAGCTGGTGTAATCCTCTACCATAGAGGTCATAAATAAAAACAATTTGAGTATTTCAGTACTAAATTGTACATGCAATGCAGTAAATATTGACCAAGCAGTCGCAGTATGCCCTTTATGTTTTATACACTGAGCAAATGAGCAAGAAAAATAGAGGCTGAGCAGCCCTGATTATCCGACGATGGGAAGTTGCGTGTTTAAAGCTGGTTATACTCTTTATGCGGATACGTGTATCGGCCGCTGTATCCACAATCGATTCATCGCCAACTTCCAGAAACAGTTCGGAGAAAATGCCATGCACAGCAAACTGACGCCTTTCGTGTAAGTTTGCTTGATCCAGTTATTTTATACATACCCATTATTACCAGTATCTGGAATGTCGGGTATCAGAAATCGTGAACGAGGATAGCAGAGAAGAAAAGAAGCAAAAATAAAAAAATCTTGAGAATATTTATTCATGTTTGTAAACATTCTCCTTTTGGTTACTTATAAAATAAACAAGGGAGAGAGAGAGAGGAAAGGGGGGGGGGGGGGGGGGGGGGGGGCAGGGGGTTTAACCCCTAAGTACAGAACAAAGACAATTTTGGCTTTCAAGTGAAAACTCACAGGGCGAGTGAATTTCATCCACATTTGGGACCATCAAGGCTTAAAACTTGAACATCATGTTGCTAATTTTTTTTTAGCAGCACGACAGCTCCATTTATTTTTCTGTCAATACAAATTACTATCGATTTTGGCATGACACAAAATGTAATTTAATGAAAAAATATTATGATATTCTGCTCCATGTGGTAAAAAAAATACGATACGTTTGCATTAAAAGACTCCCAAAGCATTATTAATGCATGTTTTTTTAATTGCTCATTTTTGTGCTGTGTTTCCCTCACACTTTGCCATTTTAATTACAAATAAAATGCTTATAATACAGTTATCCACAGATCGTGCTTTTTTTTGTTAAACTGGTTATTACAATTTGGTTTAACAATTAAAATTATGCTTGCGAATTGGATTATTATTAATTTGCCTTGCCTATCAGTATCAATTACTCTTTTCTTTAAAGTAGGTCCATCCAATTAAGAACGTTCTTATGAATACGATTTCTTTGATTTGGCGGTTAATATTCAGAATGCTTAAACCTAAATCTAGGGATAAAACAATGGGTTGTTTAAAATCTAGTTATATGCATAGAATCATAAAGATCGAAAGTAATCTTATCTAAGATAGATTTAAGGTTGGAAACAACACTGCTTTGGAAAAACGAAGTTTATAAACAAGTTGTAAGGAATTAATCTTAGGCCAAAATGCAATGATCCAATGAATCATCAATCTACGCTTCATTACTTTGAATGCTTATTTTAGACAGAAAGCAACTTAGATTCTACATTTTCCAGTCGGGGGGGGAGTTTCAAATGTTCAGACTGACAAAGAAACTGAATTTTCTAGACATCGATAGCAAATATTTGCATCATATATTGAAATCTTGTCTTTTAAATGAAATTCTTTTTCTACAATACTATTTCTGATTCTTAACACGAAAATGTTGGTGGTAAAGTGAATATGAAGCATCGTGTAAGTTCATATAGACACTATTTTAGTAATTCTAATATGGAAATACTAGCACGCCGAATCTAAACGTTATCCAGACTCTACCTTGTCTTTGCTCTGTGCCAGGTTTCAAGGGCTCCTCATTCTGCCGGTCCCTGTGCTAGTGAACAACTATGCCTATCTCATAGCAGATTTATCCGAGCACATCTTCGTTCTGGTGGATGTAGGGGACGCAACTATCGTGGGTACCGAGATCGTTTGCTTTCATTCTTTTTTTTTCATTGGTTTTCCCTGCTAGACATAAAATGATATGCAATATTAAAAGTATAAACTACATAATCATTGTCCATAAAATACGCTGCGAGACTATTGTTTCGAGCCAAATATTTTGTTGGTTTCAATCATTAATGGGAATCTTGAAAAAAGGACCTGAAAACGCTATTTCCAGGAAAAGGTAAGATGAAGAAGTAATCTTATATGTACATATCTATATCTATCTATCTATATCTATATATATATATAATTTCTTTTTTGGAAATGTTGGGTAAGATGACTTTTAGAATTAGTCAACTACAATAGCCTCTTCCTCGCACAATGAATTCGGTCCTCACGAATACTCCATAGATGGACATGGCCTAGTCCAGCAAAACTTGTTTTATAGTTGAAATTTTCGAGAAGTCACAGGAACAAGAGATTTCTTAGAAGTAAACACGACAACGAAATGACAAATAGCTGAAACATTCGAGACTAAACTTTGACCATAAAAAGCTAAAAGAAAATCATAGTTGCAAAAGTCTTGTAGATAAAGATAGGTGGTAAATTCCCATCATTCACCATTGTTACCAACCACATTTTAGATTCTGAAGCAGTGTCACGAAATAACTCATTTAATAATGCATTTGCAAAGACCGCAATCCACCGGGCAAAACATTGCCCAGCGAAACAAGACTCAGAGATCCTCGACCTATGTGAGGACGAGAAGAGAATGAGAAACAAATTAAAGGGGGAAGATGTTGCACACTGAAAACTGTAAAGTAAAAAAAAAAAAAAGCTATAAGGTCAAGAAAGAAATGGTGAAAGCTAAAAAGAACTGGATGGGGACAAACAGGCTGGAATGGGAGATTTGATAAGAATCAACCCAAAAAGACTCACCAGACAAAGATGTGTCTCGACAATTCAAGACCAGAGGATATAAATCAAAACGAAGAGGATAAAATGCAACGACAGAACATTGTTATTTTCAAGAGCAAAAGCAATCCATCCGTATTATGTCGCCCTAATGGGCACTTACAGCCGATTTTCCGAGAATACTCCCCGCCATGGAGATAGCATACTAGGAAAGCAACTGTTTAAACTTGGAATAACTAAAAAAAAAATACAAAAAGCTTCACCAAAGAGGAAGTTTGCAGCAAGATATCCCTGATCTATCTATTAGTCATCTTGAAGATATTCAGACTTGTTATAATATTTCTCAAATGGAGATGAGATTCTCCATTTAGCTCTTATAGATTTCAAACAGAAATCATTTCAGTAATTAGGAAGTCTGCATCATAAATCTCCCTGTGCCATCGATCGTTGTGAGGAAACCCAAGATAGTTTATATACTGATGTGGCGACGTGACACTGTCAGAACGTAAAAGCTGTATCACAAAACAGCGCAATTATGGAATCGCCGATCTATGGTGTGATATTGGCCAATTAAAGTGGATGAAAATTTTTGTCACATTTTTATACTGTGGAAAAAATTTGCCTTATTTGTTTTATATCAATTTTCACTTACCATTTCAACGTGTAGCTTTCTCATCTTGCCTATGGTCCTTGATCCCTGCGTATTCCATTGTTTTTTTTTTTTTGTTTGTTTGTTTGTTTTTTTTTAGTTGTTGTAAAGCTAAGTACAATGTGCGAAATTCAACATTTATTCGACACTATGATATCTTACTCGACCTGGTTTTGACATAAATAAATTCTTTTCTTACTATTGCCATTTAATGCTGAGGGATCAAACAGTTACACTGATACTTGTCCTTACCTGAAAGGGGTGAAGAGGATGAATGTCCAACTGGAAAGCAAAGTGTTAACAACTCACAAACACTGGGACCACAGCGGTGGAAATCGTCAGATGAGATCCACTTCTTCCTGGGCCTGAAAGTGTATGGAGGGACCTCCTGGACTTCATGTACCTGACTGCACGCACACTGTGGATGATGGACAGGAGCTCCGGTGAGTTTTGATTTTACTTCTCTTCTGAATCACCAATATCTTTTCCATGATAGTGAAAATAAAGCCTTGAATTTGAAATATTTATAGCAGCATGCTGCTTTGGTTAATCACTAAGCAAATACTTCTATATTGCGGCTATTCTCAGATTATTAGAATTTCCTCAATCAATGAGTTCTTTGAAATACCTATACAAGGGTGCCTCTCTTGCATTATAAGCAGGAAAAAAATTGTATGGTTGGCATAAAAAAAAGCAAAAAAGAGGCAATATTTTTTTTAAGTATACCTGAAACTTTTACCTCCAGTCCTCTCTAGCTGATAGAGTTGCAAAAATCGTTTAGTTTCACTTTAACTTTGTTCCACTACAATCAGCAGTAAAGCTACAGGCTTAATGGGACGGCTGAAGATAGCAAAGTGAATGCAAAAAACCAATCTTTCTCACAAATAATGTCAAGACTGCCAGGAAGATAACTTTCTTTCTTTTTCACTCCATCTGCACTGCTAGTGTCCTTGTTGTAGACGACGATTAAAGATCAGGATAATAATGGTATTTACATCATCTAAAAGTAATTTAGCTATGTGGTGTATCCGTTATGTCTCAGCTTCTCTTTGTGTTACTCCACAATACTTCTCCCAAGCCGGGACCCTACTAGCCTTAAAGCAATCAGAATAACGATAGGAAGAGGTCGAGGTAAGTTACGCTACACTGTCTTCTTCATTTATCCCTCCTCTGAAATCTTTAAATATCTTAATTCAGGTTTCCCGCCAACTAATGGGTCCTGAATCCGCTTTTAAGTGGAACAGATTTTTCAGAAGATCGCCTTAGCTAAATAAGTAGATTCGGTGCATAACTTCTATCGGCCAAGAAAAATTGAAAAAACGAATTCATTAACAAAAATGATCTACGTGTCTCCCCAGAACTCTTTTAACTGCCGTTATGGCAAAATGTGTTCTGCAGCTTTTGGACAACTGAAGTTCACGGCTATGTGGACCCCAGGCCATACTGAAGGGCCATACCAGGTGGAGATTGCACGGCTCAGACTTGGATGATGGATAGTGTCTTCACTGGAGACTTTGCTTATGCTGGCGGGCTGCGGCGCGGCTTTTGAAGGTAACATGGCAGAGCAAGGGCAGAGGCCGCTACAATCATAAACTGGGAAAAATAAATTGATTAATGCTTCTAATCATCCTTCGATAGTCGTCCTGATCAGAATAAATTGTCCAACTTTATTATAAATGAAGATTTTTTCAATTTTTGACGATCCTGCTGTGATACACATGTGCAAGATTACTTCGTATCTAGACTGCCTTTCTTTTATTTCTTAAAATGATATCTTCTAAACTCACTCGATGTTGTAATAGTTGCATTCGATCAAAATGAAGTGATAAAGCCTGATCCCTTTTGTCGTCATAGGCTTACACCCATTATCTTACTCTTTCTCTTTATCTGTTAGGATGATTAGTTCTATTGTTTTTTATTGTTGTTTTTTTTCTTCAGATCTCATAAACTTCTTCTTTTAATATCACTTCTTCCAGCAACAAGATGAACGTAACTACTGTTTAAAGTTACAATTTTAATTGTGCTGGAAATACAAACGGATTCTTTTGGTTCAGCAAAATCCGTGAGCGCTACAATCAGTATTTAAAAATTATTTTTAAAAAAACCCGGTGTGGCTCTTAAGCATTTGTAATGATTTAAAACACACCGGGATATATATAAGTTAAAATGACCCTCATGCACTGTCTCATATGAATTATATTCCTTGACAGAGGGGAAAAAAGCGTCGAAATCGGCGATGTCTTGCGCCTTGTTGTATGTTTAGTTCGCTGAGATAAAATTTCAAGCAAATAGAAGCTGAGGATACTGCTTCATTTTGATTTCCTAAGACTTTCTACATCACACACACCATGCATATCATATTTCTATCATACAAATGTGAAATTCCCAGTAGTACTATTTTTTTTTCCATCATAATTTAAATGCCCTTTTCTTAAAAAAACTCAACTCAACTGGCTTTGCTACCAATTTTTATTTTATGAAAAGCGTAAACAGAGAAAACTGCTTTGTCTTTTGCATGCAAAGCAAGTCAGACATATTCAAGATGTTAAAGTATCAAGAAAAAACCAAGTTGTATTCTGTTCTTATTTCTTGTCGATACAACATATATATTCGCCTCCCTGCCTATATTTGCCATACATCAAAATGACTATAAATACATATGTATATATATATATATATATATATATATATATATATATATATATATATATAATAGATAGTTAGATAGATATATGCTCCCTTTCGTCGTTGTGGGAACCCTGACGAGGAAACTACAAGTCGAGTGGATGCCAGTTATATACACTATTGTATTTCCCTTCTCTCCAGGCCCTATGAGGCAGTTAAACGCCTTTCGGAACAAGATGAAAGATCTGCCTGACGACACCATGGCCTGGCCCGGGCACGAGCTAGCCCTTGAGAATCTTGAGCTAAGCAGTCTTTATAGAGCCTGAAAACATCAAGGCGCTGCTGAAGCTGGACTTGGGCATTCAACCAGGAGGGAAGCTAAATTTTGCACCTGTCCATCCACTATAGGTGAGAGTACCAGGAGAGCTCATGGTGCCAAAGTATAAATCATCTATGCTGTTTATACATATTTGTTTTCTGATCCACACTGAGTATTCAAATGTGATAATTTTTACAATTTTTAACTCATAATCAATCAATGTTGTATGGTGTTTCCATTAGCATTATGTATGATGTATTGTGTGAGATTTTTATACTCAAATGCCGAGGCTATAGGTAAACTTCAAGTTATGCTCTATAACTGGCTATATTTGTGGGTTAAGGTACGCCGTTTTTCATCGAATTATTCATAAATCTATTTTTTTACCGTGGAGGCGGCTCTTAAACTTGAGGTATCGACGACTCTATTTATGGTAATAAGCATACTGACTATGAGTAAAGGATGGAATTAAAATTTACTTGCATTCAATCACTAATGCTTAAAACATAACCTTTATGATTTTTCAAGATGAACCCAATATTTCAGTAAGACAATATGAAGGATATTGAGTGCCTGCAGAGGGCTATAGCCTATAGGTTTCCTTGTATAACTTTAACCCCTTATCTTAGCCCTAATTCTAATCTTTACATTTTATGCCTATCTCACTATTAAAAAAATACTGAAAAAAAAAATAGAAGCACAAACTAGCATTCGGTCTAGTCACAGCCCACGAAAAAGCATTGTTATAGGAATGGCAACTTACATATCTTTTTGGCCTATATAAAATGACAAATAACGGTTGAAAGTGTGAGCAGTCTATATTATATCATGAGAATAGTCCTCATTTCTTTGTGCGGTGGCAAAAGCTCTCTTATGTTATGAACCTTTAAAGGATTAAGAAACGTTAATACTTAGAGGGCGGATAAATAATTTTTTGCAATTATAGTTTCGATTTCAACAGTTGCTTATTAACTCTGTTTCGTCTTGCCCTTCTCTAACTGTTAAAGGGGAGGACACATAACCCATTCCTGCGCATCATCGACCATCATAGCTGCTCCGGGCACCTGGGTATTTTTCGAACGGACCCAGAAATCCTAACCACCCCATGACACAAGACCAGATCGCCGAGTTCTGTTTTGATATGATCATTGCCCATGCTGTGAAGGTGAGGCCTCACCTACTCACAGAAGGTCGAAATTACTATGCACATCGTTTCAGAAAACAGTTCACTATATTGATAACGCAAAACTTGTTTTCACATTATCAATTAATTCTTCACGATGCACTGATATATATATATATATATATAAATATATATATATATATATATATATATATATATATATATATATATATTATAAAAGACAACTTCGATTTCTTTTTCTCGTTATCCCCTCCCAAAATCGCTCAATGTCCAGTGATGAAGTTTATTGAATTTTCATCTGCCAATCACGAGGTAAAAAATACGAAAGAACGATTATGGATTGAGGATAAAAAAAAAAAGCATGAAAGTTCATTATAATTATTTCGAAAAAATGAATTTTTGTTTTGCAAAATTTGGTGTATGATATATCACCAAATGGTTGTGTGAACATTTAAAAAGGCTGTTCTCAGGGTTTGCAGATTTCAAAGAGAATGATGCTTTTAAAACAAATCATTGTAATTTAAAAAAAAATATAATATTTAAAAATGTTATTTCACTTTAATGCAACGAAAATATAAATATTTAAAAATTGAATGAAATTTGGCCTACTCCAGCGTTTCGTACTGGTTTTTTATTATCTAAGATATCGACGGGATCCACTATTTGTCAACAAGGAATGGTAGAAACGTTCAAATACATCTTATTAACTTGACAATCTTAATTTATCTTGCATGTTATACAGATTGTGACAAGATCGAGAATAATTACTGATAAGCTTATCAATTCAAGTGCAACCCAATGACTTTTTTTTTTCGTTAATTCGGGGCTTAAAAAATTTTTTCTCTGTAATATTTTCTGACCAGTTGCACATTTTTACCTCTTATTGGAGAACAATTTTTCACTCACAACAGGACAAGCACTACATTGTATCTGAATATATATATATATATATATATATATATATATATATATGCGTATATATATATATATGGGGGGGGGGTGTGTGTGCGTGTGTTATTTGTATGATAAAGTCTTGCTTTTCTTTAATGTAGTTGTATAGCTCAGGAGAGATTTATATGCTATGTATTTTAAATTTTGCTTTACTTTATTTAAGTAAAATTCCCCACCTGCTCTTGGTCGTAAAAAATGTACTTCTCTTCAATACATTTGTGTGGCTGTGTTATTTTTGTAAAGTTTGCATCTCTTCAATGAAGTCAAAACCCCTACCGGTTTAATCGCACCAGCACTCAGGCTTGTGCCGCGTATGCGAATCTTTTTACTTTTTTTTTTTTTTTTTTTTTTTTTATCTTTGTTTATATTTGCTTTGCGGGGGGGTCTTTCTTACCCCGTCCGTTCCTCAACGGTTTAACTCTTATTCTGTCTCTTAGTGTGCTTCTCTCTCTCTCTCTCTCTCTCTCTCCCTCTCTCTCTCTCGTTTTTTTCTCTTTTTTGCCCTTGAATCGCCACCTCTTCTTTTTTCTTTTCATGCCTTGAATCTCTGACCTTTTAAATTAATGTTTTGATCTAGATGAACCGGGTGAAGAAGGCCTTGCGACAAAATGCTGAGCAAGGAATGGGACAAGATGAGGGAACGTCACAGCCAGTGGCTGAAGATCGAGACGGTGCAAGACCAGGTGTTGCAGTAACGGTCACTTTCAGTCCTGGACCTGAAAGGGAAAAAATAACCGAAACGACAGTCGCCTGAGCAACTCGGC